>JBAJMU010000009.1:7246659-7273451 GCA_037952995.1 Hyposoter didymator
TTTTTTTTTTTTTTTTTTTAACAATGAGGAACAGGAAATAAAATTGTAAAAAATTCTTGAAGGATCGAATCTCCAATGCAATAATTTCAATGTTGTCAATTTTTTTGATAAATATTTACCGATCATTCTGCAAGATTAAAACACCAGTTGTGAGAGCGTGATTACGCAGGACTTCGAAATCTGCCTGGGAATTGAAACCACTGTAGAGAACACCTTCGCTGAAGGTCAAACGATTGCGTTCGTTTTCCCACAATTTGATTTGATCGACTATGGTCGGTGGTAAAGTCGGTGGGCCAGCCTCGACCATTTTGCCATGTGCATGTTGCTTCAAATAACTAATCGACAAAAGAAAAAAAATAAGAACACCTGTAAAAATGAATATAAACAAAAATTGCGGCGAATCGACTGCGAAAAAGCGAAAAAAACTTTTTTTTTCGCCGAATTTAAATAATATTCCTTGGAGAGAAATGAGGATCGACGAAATTTTTCAAAAATTGTCACACGTCCTTTGCAGAATTGTCTACTCTCATTCTGAATAAATTTAATACATTTGTACGAAGTTTCAATAATGCAAAGTGTCAAATAAAAAAAATAAACTGTGTTCTTGAGATTTTGCACATTTACTGCTGTCGCTTTATTTCTGAATCATTCCGGCCGCATTTTCCACACAAAATCTTGAAAATCTCATTTTTATTTATCCCGATACTCACCCAATTATTTGTGCCGCTGTAATTCCGCTCCTGAGAGCTTGCCGCACCGAATCTCTCGTCAGTATCGAGACAACTAAGTTCGGAAATCTGTAGAGCATTTCGCAAAAGAGACCCAGAAGAGCAACTTGCAGGTTCGAGTTAGTGTAAGCGTAGACACGATAATTCGTTTCGACGACGATATAGCCTTCTTTTTCCATGTCCCTTGTCACGGGTTTGTTCTGTCCGGTCGCGATATTCAGCGCCAAACGCGTTGGATAAAACCTGGAAAGAAAACGTTCGTTAAAAATTGTTCACATCCCACGAAATTCACTGTTTATCTTCTTCTTACCGTCCAGCTTTCCGTTTCCGCTGGTAAACCAATCCGAACTCTCGAAGATGCTGCAGGAATGTTAAAAGCCCCTCGGACATTCCTTCTGTGCTGTAATCCTTGCCGAGGGTCGAAAAATTCAATTGGAAGAGAAAAGTCAAACATTCTACTAGGTCCAGGCCTCTGGCTTCTATGGTATCCAAATATTGCAGGATAAAGTACCAGACTTGGGAGGCGGTATCCAAAAGTAAAAACTGGAACCCAGCCTGAGTTATTACTGGACTGCCGTCCTCCTCGTCACGCTTCATGAGACCCGCGTGCAATAAAATTCTCACAGCATCGGCCGAAATTCCTGGAAACCACATTTATGATTAATTATTACTCATTGGTCTCAATCGAATGACGATAAACCCATCTTTCCACTTTTCTTCTCCAGATTTTTCACGTTTCCATTTCTTTTGCATGCAAACTCTCGAGTTAATCGTACGGGAGAAAAAGTATATGCTTGGAAGGGCCTGATTTATGTTTTTGGAGCTGATTGTCTGGACACAATAAGTTTGGACATCGATCGACATTATGTAGGGACAAAAAATGAACGGGGCTTAATGTTAACGTAATCCATCAAATAGACAGTCCGTTAAAATTCTGCAGAATTTTTTTTCAAGGATTGAAACTTAAGGAAACTGAAAAAGCATCTTTTGTTTTTTTTCATTTAGATCGTAACGTGAAAGTCAAATTTCAAGCCTTTACAGAAGAAAACTGATGCTGGAAGAGCATGTTAATCAACATTTGATCAATTATTACGATTATTTATATAATTATTCATTTATTCATTAATGAACGATTGGAAAGTCTGAGAAACGATGTTAATCGAACCTTCTTGCTGCTGTGAGCCGACCATGTAGTGGAGAACACATTCCCATCTTTCGATCGCGTAAGAATCGAGAAAAGCGACGTCTCTAGGTTTGCTGTCAATTTCTAATGAATTGGACATGGTCCAAGGTTTCCCACCTCCCAAAAGTACAATTTTGAGGTTTTTTTTGAAGGTTGAATTTAAAATCCATCCTGGTAAGCCTCCAGGTATGGAAGCTTCTTTCCAAACATTCAAATCATTCAAAGCTTGAACGACGCGTTGATGTTCCTCGGCGTGTAATTTCGAGCACCACGACGCTATCACAGCCTGAGGCACCGGTTGTTCAACGAAAAGTAACCTCATGACATAGTGTCTGGCAATAACCGGCAATTCTCGAAAAACTGCTAAACATATCGGTGGATTGTGATAAAGTCGATTCAACACTTCGGGCGGTCGCGATTTAAGGTATTCGTGCAAGTCTTTGCACTTTAGTCCCGTGGGTCTCAACAAATTTGGTCCTGTTAGCGAACTCGACATTATTGCTCAGTTTTTAACACAATTTCAAAAATCACTGAAATGTCTTTAATATTGTCCTTCACTGTCTTGCGCTCAACATCCGCGTTACCCCGACGTATTTACACACAAACTTGTACAAGTTTTCAATTGATTGATGTTTACGGAAATCTTTGAAAAACGAGGTCACGAAGACCCTATCCCGATCATTCTTTCCCTCGTCTCCATAAGTGAGGTTATGTGAGGCTTTCGTATTGATGCGAACGTTGCCGCGGTTGCGGCAAAACTGAGTAAAGTTTGAATAAACAGTTTCACGGGGTGTAAACATGCGCGTCAAACAAAAAGAACAGAAACAACTACGCAGCTGCGTGACGTCGAAAGAATTTAGCGCGGGATATTGGAGCGCAGATTCTCGTAAAACGACGAAACTCAGGGTTGCGATGACGTAAAAATAATCAAGAGGGAGAAAAAAGAAAACAGTTTTTCTGCAAGGACACATTTAATAGGAAGTTCAACGCCAACTTTATTTTCATCAGCCACTTCGAGTAGTACAATTCGTTTTATAAACTAGAAAAAAGGAAATAATTACGAGAAACAAAATGAATAAAAGGAACGAAAAAAAAAGAATAGAGAGAGAGCGACAATTGTTCATTTTGGTAATAACGAACAAACTCATTCAGTATTGAATGTTAATCGGTTTTCATTACGTGGTAAGACCGTTTTGATTCATTTTGAGTTATACAAACGCTGTCGGTATCACTTGTTTTCTTTTTCTTTAACAAACGTCATTTGTTTGCTTTATCCCTTTTTTGTTAATCGTAATAAAATGTGAAATATTTCAACTATGAAGGAATTATTATTTCATTTCGACAACTGACATTCATAAGATCACAAACGAGAGCGCTGTTTATGTTTGTATATGTTTTTTTTTTTATAACAAGGGTATCGTAATACCTACTATAATAATCATATGATCCAGGCCACTCAATAAATAATCTTGTAAACAGGACATCATTCAGTTGATCCTTAACTGCAGCAATAATGCTGTCGTTAATTTTTCATCTTCTTCTCGTCGTTTTTATACATTTTTGCGCTTTTTTTCTTTCATCTTCGTCGAGCATACATTTTACGTTATCGTATTAAAAACTTATCTATTTGATTAAAAAATTTAAAACACGTAAAGTATTCATATAAAACCTTTTTTTTTTTAAATACCTGACTAACGATAGATCTTACCAAAGAATAAACGATATTTTTTGGTTTCTCGATATCATTTAAACTCTTTGTTTTTTGTTGTCGTGTAAAAAAGACGTGTAGAACAGTCTTGCTTTTCATTTTCAGGTTTGAAAAACGAGTTGGATCCAATTTGTTCACCGTTAACAGAGCGTCGTATTAATTTTAAGGAAACATCAAATAATATTCATTTTGGAAGAGTACGGGATAAAAAATCGTTTTTCAATTCAACATACAAATAATAAATGGCTTATACACCGATGTTAATATCAATAGTCGTTATTACACTTGATGAAATGTACATGAGTATAGAAATCGCTGCGATCTTTTCTTTCTTTCCATTTCGTTTTTCCCTTTCTTTTACACTTTTTGTTATCCCTCTCGAATGAAACTAAAATATTGTCACTGAGTGCTTGTTGTTCCTCGAGATGCTACTATTTTTCATGTTATCCAAATAAAATACGTAGGAATCATAATTAATATATTAAAAAATTGGAAAAAACTAAAAAACGTATTTAACGAAGATGCAAAAGACGATTTGGGCGTAGCAGAGACGAAACCGTTCATTATTGATTGTTGTCCAAAAGACTTTTCGTGTTTTCTCCTTTTTTTTTCGTGATATTTGGTTTTTTTCTTCGTTTTCGAGAAAATTTCGTTATCGAACATTTCATTTCGGATACAAATGTGTACATGGGCAGGGGGGAGGGGGATCGAATGGTTATAGAAACTCACACTGTCGAGAAAACGACCAACGTTATGGTTTTCTGTTGATAAACTACGAGAATCAATATCGTCGTTATTTCGTTATGTTTCTTATTTTCTTTTCCCCTTTTCGTATTTTTTTCGTTCGGGAAAATGGCAAGATTTGGTATTTACGAAGACATGAACGGCTCCTTTACAGTTTTTGTCTGTTTCTTCTCATTTTTTTTCTTTGAAGTTAATTACAGCTACGTTATCGCTAATAGTATACGTGGAAGCCTTCCAAAACTTGTTTTTTTTTCTCGATTTATAATTGTGTTTAATTTCTTTTTGTTTCACTTTTTTTCTTCGTTTACTTTTTAATCATTATTTTCTCTTTCATTTCGTCTATTTAAAATCTTTCATTCGTTTTATGATTATTTTTATGGCAAGCGAGGCTGCTCCCGATTCCCACGTTTCCTCCTTGGGATGTGAAAATTTTCATATTCGTTTTAATGTTTTATTCCTATTAACTCCGTACTCGCTTATGCGCGTGCTTTTGTGTTTTTTCTCGTTAACAATGATCGTGTTTTTTTTTGTAGTTTTAATTTTACTTTATCGTTAGTTGAAATTTAAAAATGAAAAGTGAATTTCTTATCACGTACGAATTTGCGTGGTTTTTTTTTGTTTTTTACTGTGTTCATGTTTTCTGCTGTTGTGGGTGAATTGAAAGCTTTATGCAATTTTCTCGTTCACAATGTGCTTCGTGATTATTGAGATAACAACGTTTCGGACCCGACGTAATTTTTCCCATTCATCAACAATCGGTATTGCGTATGTTTTTCAAACATTAATCTCGAACCAAATTTCACTCGCTCTCGATTTATCAATAGCAGTCTTTATTGGCAACAAAAATTGTAATTTCAATAATTTTCAATTATCGATTAACAATTTTTTAGAACTTTCAATCGGACTCAACAAAATTTGTAATTTTGTTAATATTTTTTTTGCTAAGTCAGTCGATGAGATGAGTTTATGATCTGAGCGACGAGGATGTTTAGTTTGATTGGTTAGTCAATGAAAAAAAATTATTTTCGTTGAAAAACACGAAAAAAAGGTTTTCGGTCAATCGCCTCGATAACTCTTGGAACTATATCGATTTTTTTTCTTGTATTTCCACACGCTTTGACTTTCAGGTTCACGAGATCAAATACAAAACTTTTCGTTTAATAAAAATGATTTAAAAAAAAAAATTGTTCTCATTTTCTTTGAAAAACTGCACGATTAATAAATTGAATCAAGGTCATGGCGATTACTCTTGATTGGATTACTCTCTGATGAAGATTTAACAATGAAATGTTTAAAAATGAAAAGTATTATAGAGAAAAATTCAATTGGAATTTTTGAAACGAATGATCGCCTCAAGAGCGTAATTAACAGAGATTTTAAAATTGAGATTCGATAAGGCAATATCGAGAAATGCGAAATACCTCTGAGAAAGATTGAATCTTACGGTTTTTGAAGAAAGAAAAAAAAAACAATTATTTTCTGGTTCGATGACGTAACGAATTGTTCCCAAAAACACATTCGATCTTGATTGTGATAAATGTTCGACTTGCTTTGTAGGGGCACGTGTGTGTATGTGTGTGAGTGTGTGTTGAAACGGTATTGATAAAACGTATAATCGAAGGGCTTATTCCAATAGCATGACTAGCGACACGTTCATCCGATGAACCGAATCATTTGCTTAAACTATAACTTTGCCTCTTTGTCTTTCATTCTCCGTGTATTTATCTCGCTTTTGTTCTGTCGTCCTTTATATCACAACCCGTTTAATGATTAAAACGTCTTTAATATTTATTTTAAATGCGTGGCTCATCACCTTATTAGAATAAGTCGCCCAATCAAATTGAATAATATCTCTTCGATTCTTCAAATCTCGCTAAATCATTAATTATTAGACTAATTTGCAATTGTGCATTATTATTTCTGTTTAACTTTTCCCTCCCTCCCTTTTCTTTCTCTCTCTTCTTCTTCTCGCTGCCTCGTTCTCAACTTCGCGATCACCATATTCATTTTTACTTTTTAATTCGATCATAAGGGCGGGTTCCAAAAAAAAACATTCTCAATTAGACTGTCATATCAATTGCAACGTTTTTGATATGTTTCTGTAAAACCCCTGCACATTTCTCGACCGAGTCATCGCTACGATTCGTTTAAATCCTTTATTTTCCTTACACACTCAACAAATACGTAATTAAAAATGCTAAAATGCTAATCCTTAGAGAATTTCAGTCTTGATTAAATAAAATAATTACGATTAATTAGTGGGAAACAGAAATATCTTAATGGCGAATGAAAATAATGAGATTCTTAGTGAACATGATCGTTCGAAAAATGGCCATCATTGATGTTTCGTCTTGATCCAAGACAAAATGCGCTCTCGTTTAAATATTCATATTTTCTATGTATATTATCTTTTTACAACATGATTTTTGCTTAGTGAAAAAATGATATTCACTCCGTAGAGTGTAAAATAATAATCAATTGTTGAGAATAATTAAAATAATTAAAATATTATGAATACGAGTCGAGAATAAATAAGAAAAGAAAAAAATACATTTGTGATTCGTTATCGTCGAGCGAGATATTGCGGTATGGCTCCGAGATTCTTGCGTGCAAAAACATTTCGTTCTAATGACACATGTGTATATTTTCAGGCCAGAATTGGACGATTACCAAATATTCGTACGGAAGACAAAAAAAGCGAGAGAGCCATAATCGAAATAAATATTTTTTACTATTTTCTTTCCTTCAGCAAAGCCCAATTCTGGGCCCGGTAACTGGCACGATTGCAATTCAGTGTTCTCGTACGTTTCCGAAAATTTCAGAACTTGACAAGAATTCTGGTTTAAAAATTAAACGAACGCAAAAATATTTATAAAAAATTAAAATGAAAAAAAATAAAATAAAAAAGCATTACTGAGTCTTGTCTCGTACCTCTGCGGGAATTTTTGTTTTCTGGAACAAAATGTTATTTTGAAAAGAGCTCGAAAATGCAGTTGAAGGGTTTTGAGAAAAGAAAAATGTAAAATGTCGGTTGATCGAATTCATACGTACGTGAATGAATTTGGTTTGTTTTGTTGTTTGGAAGGAGTTGAACTAAGATATGTATTTTTTTGGAACTTGGCCCTTCGTACTGTAAAGCTAAGTGTCGGAAAAGCGACGTGTCGCGTCGTGACGTGATCGGCATTTTCGTCGTAATGCTCGTTTTGTTATTTTGAAAATTCATCAGTGGTTTCTCTTACTTTATCATACACTTGAAGGTTTGTTGTTGTTGTTCAACGAGGTGCGGATTTTGGGCTTTCTTAGGTCTGTAAGGTGTTCGTTATTTCTCGATGGACCGTCGCTAAATCTTGTATATAACCGGCTAATCGTGAATTCAATGTTTCCAAATTTTGCTTTTGAACTTTGTTAGCACTTAATGCGAGCTCCAGTTGTTCGTGAAGCACTTGCAATGTTTCGCGAAGGTCAGCGTTTTCTTTCTGGAGAGCCTGGAAATGATAATTCGATGATAAAATTGTTCATTTGTTTTTTGTTAATATTTTCATGAATTATTTTGTTTTTTTTTTTGTTTTGCGTGTCATTTTGAGGAAACGAGACTCACTACGAAATCTTTATTTTTTGTGGCCATCGTAAGTGCCTTGACCTCTTCGTTACGTGTTCGCAACTCATTCTCGAGGGCTTCGATCCGCAATTTTAACGCTTCACTGTTGCCCTCTGGCATTTTGCCACACTCGAGATCAGCGTACTTGGCCTTTACGCGTAAATTCTCTTCTTTGTACAGCTGCAATTGTCTCTTCCACTCGTCGACATTCGCCGTTGATTCTTGCAGAGCGCTTGTCAGTCTTGCATTGTTAGTTTTAAGGGTTGCAAGTTCAACCTAAAAATACGAACACACAATTTTGCTAAATTATCAAACGATGAAAACAATAAACACGAAACGGCTCAGAGGATTCACATGGCAGGACTGAAAACGTTGTGAATATTGAAAATCTACTTATAAATTTGTCATGTGTCAAAAATTGAAATGATCGATTTTTCGTTTTCTTTGTAATTGAATAAAATATTTTTGAGATTTTTGAATATTCGCCATACCTCCCACTTTTTCGCATTTGCCGAACTCTGTGCCAGGGCAAATTTGAGTTTATCGTTTTCGTATTTGAGTTGCATTTCGGTCGTTTGTCCTCCTTGATTTGAACTCATTTGTGATTTTCCTTGATGCTGCGGACTCTCGGTGTTTTGTTGAGCCATTGCCTGCGATCTCGCGTGCACCGCGTTCTTTAACTCTTCGTCCATTTTGACCTGGCATCCGGTCATACCCGGTAGTGGACTACTACTGACCGAGGAAACGCTGTTCTGTGCCGATATCATATTCGCATTTGGATTAGGATTGTTGGACGCTGATATATTCGAACTTATCATCGAAGAATTTGGCGGCTCTATGAGGTCCTGCTCAGTCGATGGCATGTAAGAACGCTGTGTTATGGGACTGACGTTTGCGCTTGTTGACGGCGTTACGGACGAGCTGTTTGACTGCAATTTAGCTCCTGCTATTTTCGTTGCCTCCTTTACCTCGTTAAACTTGTCTATAAACTGAAAAACCAAACAAAGTCATCGAGGAATCAATAAAACAATTTCACGTCAGTGAAATAAAGTTTTTTGCCAAATTCGATGACGAATAATCGTGAAAATTTGTCTGTGGGTTGGAGAAGCAGAAAAAACTCGGGAAAATTTAAAAAATCCGCAATAAAGTTTCACGAAAATGCATAAAGCTAATTTTAATATTAATTTATGATCGAAACTTCTCCCCGGAATATCAGACCAAAAAATCATCGCAAAATTAATGTCGCAGCCGTAAAAATACAATTTACTGACGACTAATAAACGAAAACATAGAAATTCAGAATAAACGAAAAAATGAAAAGTGAATGCAGTAAGAAAATCGAATTGATAAGAATAGAGATTTCCTCAACGAATACGAACCTTGCCTAATTCGGCTTCGGATGAAAATCCCAAGCCATAAACGGTATTGGCCCTGACGTCGGACCACTGTCCAAACTTTTGTGATGTCTTTGTAAACGTCATATTAGGAGTAATTGTACTATTAATAACGGCCTGAAAATGGAAAAAATGTATAAATCAAGTCCCTGATAACCATTTGATAGGAAAATTACAAAATTATTATTCCAAGGACAAATGTTGACACGCAAAATATACACAACGGACAATGTATACGAATGGCGAGTGAATGAAATCGCCGATTTCCATTTTCTTGGAACAATGATTCAAAGAATCACTTTGAATCGTTAAACAAAAAGAAAAAGATGAAAACATGAAAAGATGTGAGCAAAATTTTGAATCACCATCATTAATCGTCACAATAATGCGATAATTAATAAAATTAACGAATCATAGCAATCGTAATTAATGAATAATTATGTTCAATTCAGTGATTGAGAAAATGGATTTTTTCTTTACCTTTGATCCTTCCACGGATATAATTCTATATAAACTCCTCGTAGAATCGTAAAAAAAGGAGACGGAGACAGCGGCGGTGGACGCGGAGACCCATGACCTTTTGGTCTTTGGGTCGATGTGAAAAACATGCGCTTTGCATGTGAAAATTGGTTGTTCGCTTGAATAAACAAATGATTGATTAGTGAGACAAGAGGTGGACGAAATTTGACAAATCGAGAGACCGGGACCAAAAAAATGCAAAGAAAGGAGGCTAAGGAATGCTCGGGCGTTCTATTTTTAGAATAGAAGCAATATAGGGGCTGCGGATACACACTGGACAACAAACAGGCACGACCGAGCGGAGGAAGAACTCTTGGTCATTTAGTCGCTGTCTCTTAATGAGGAAATACTCGATTATTGAAGAGAATATAAATAAATCGCGTTACTCGGTTCATTGTTCGATGTTTCCTTCGATAAAGTAAAACAGGAAGAAAATAAAAGTTGGAACGTATATAAATCGTATCTCGATTTTTCGATGTTTCGTTCGGGCACATTTTTTCGCGATTTACTGAGGCGTTATTTCTTCAGGATGAAGGAGAAATAGAAAAAAGCTGAAATGGGATTATCATAAAACGGCTAGGAATATCCATTCTCACGAGAAAAGCGTTTCGATTAATTGGAATATTTATTGAAGCATGAATATTCCTGAGTGCACGTGACGCGCTTCTATCGACTAAAAAGTGCATTTAAATTTGCGAACAAGCGAATCGTGAAGGCAATTGTTTTCTTGTGACCATGAAGAAAATGGATTGAAAAGAGATAAAAAAGAGAAGAAAGGAGCGTTCGAAATTCGATAATTGGTCGGGGATGCGGCAAAGAATGTACATGATATTGCTGCTTGATCGGGATAACGCGATGCATATATACTCTCATTATTTTACACACATTATCCCCGATCTTTACACGCATACATAAATCTCAATACACCCGTACTAAAAGGAAAAAAGGCACGACGAGGAGAAGAGAACAAAAAACAGGGGATGACAGAAATAAAAGGATAAGAATTTATAGGGTGTGCTTGTAGGAAACTTACCCCATCGTCTCCTTTCCGGATGTCATAAAAGCTCAAGTTTTACGCCGACAGATTCATAGATAATATATCACGCACTGTATAATCGGCACTATCCTCTCGAGAACACACCTCGCGCGCGCAACACACAAACCGATCCACTTTTCTCTCTCGCTCTTTCTGTTTCTCCTTATCCCACCCCGTCAATCACGGACTGTGCTCGTTTAACGAAAAAATAAAGAAATAAATAATTGCAACATGAAAAAAAGGCTTCGAGGATCTTTTCCGGAAGAAATAATTGGGCAGGAGGAACTAATCGCTTATGAAAGATTATTTTTATTGTTGTATTTTTCGAAGCCCACGGAGAATTTTTTCAGAGAAAAACAGATGACAGTAGTCGCCATCCGCTGGCCTTGCTTGCTCCTGTAACGATCATTAGACAACGTGAAACTAGACGAGTTTCTCTCCGCACAACCGAACAAGCACCTGCGTTTAATCGATTTTTCCCCCTCCGCTCAAACTCCTCCCTTCCCTTGCTCGTCACTGACAAGTGTACTCTCTGGCCTATGGCGCCACCACTGTGTGTACTACTGCACGTTTCACTCTCTCTTATTATTTCCCATTCCCATTTGACTACAGTGTGATCTCGTTTTCTCTTTCTCTCTCGCTTCTAAATCCGCACGTACGCGTTACCACGCAACTCCGTACACTTGTACAGCTTCCTTTCACGTATGCGTGATGCGTCATCGTACGGAATGCATTCCAAACAACTTTACCTAGAATATTACCGTTAACTTACCATTTGGTAATATATCATTTCTACATCGAAATAAAAAAGTTCTCCAACTGATTGCAACAAAATTGTTGTGAATACGAATAAGAAATGTTATCTTATGTTTTCGGTGTTCTTTATCCGAATATCGAGCAACAAATTTGCACGTGGATGATTTTAAGGATTGAAAAGCAAAATTCAATCATTGTTGTTTTTTTTAATTCAAATATTCAGAATATCTTGCAGTCAATGTAAATATTCCAACAAATTCGAGAAAAAATTCGAAGAATTCAAAAAATTCACTTATCGGGACATAAAATCATAAAATTCCCTAGAAAAATGCTAGGGCGGTGTTCACGGTTGATTCTTAAATGCAAGTCGGCCTTAAGGCGATCTCAACAGTCGCTTTCTCGCAATGTGAGTGCGAGAGAGTCAGCAGCAATTTTCGAAATTGAATATTTCCGACACGGTTTCGACAATGAAAAAAAGCCTCTGTCAGCGGATTTTTGCCATCGTCCTGCGTACGCTGACGGAGCCTTTTATTCACCAGTCAAACGACATCGAAGAATTTCAATTTCGACAATTCGAGGTGACTGATTCATCATCTTTAAATCGATATGTCCACGACGACGAAAACATCGCAATCCGCGAACTTCACGTTAGTCTAGAAACTTCTCTATTTTCTTAGAGCCAACCTGACCTCACTTTTGCGTGAGTCAACCTCACGCATCAGTCCTATAGCTCTATCAAGTTTTATCCAGCTGTAACTAATATCTCGTTTTTTTTACAACCCTTTCGCTCGTATCTTTATTTTTGTGCGTCGTAAATTTAGTATTAAATCTACCGAGTATTTTTCATTTGGGAGTTGACGAGGGTAACGTATTCGATGATTATTAAGCTACTTTGTATTTTAATATTTTCATCCGTCAATAAACCACGTACGAAATAAATCTTCCTCATTTCCTCGAACCTTTCCAAACGATATACAAAAAACATCTGTTGAATTTCTCTCGCTCATTCCCATCGTTCCTTCGATATTTCTTAATTCCTTCTTAGAGTTAATTATCCACTTCTGTTGATTCGATAATAAACATAACTGACAAGTATTCCTTTCGCATTCAGAAGTTATATTTACATCGGAAACGTTAGCGATGCTCCGAAAAACTCCATTTGACATTTCGTGAATCATGTTGTGACACAATCGTTCACGAATATTGCACCAAATTTCGTGGAATAGTTTTTTCTACATTGTTCCAAAAAAATTATTCTTTTTCGTCACATTTTTTCTATCGACTTTTTTTATTTCCATGGAATATTGAAAAATTTATTTTCCATGAAATCTGATCGTGCATGCCACTCAAACAATTAACCTGCAATAAGAGTTCCAAACGTTGTTGACATCGTGATAAATTGGTACTGATAAGTTTCATATTGATTTATTATTCATACACAGAAATGTGAATTCGATCAGAAAAAAAAACAAACAAATCATACAAACCTTTTCACAGCAAGTACGAATTTCGATCGACACTCCCAAATGAGAAAAACTGAACATTCAAAACCTTCCTAGCAAGATTACAAGTTTAACATTTTCTCAATCGATTTTCGCTTGGTTTATGCACAAAAAATCATCAACAAATGTTTTTTCATGATTATGAAGACAGCGTTGCGCGGCTAGCCATAGGGAAGGCTCGCTAACATTGTTAATAAAAATTGTCCATGAATACACGATGGTCAATTTCCCATTATGACCCTAAGACCCTGACAATCTATTTTTGGAATAGTAAATCCTGCAGGGATGTTGAAAACATGCTTGAGCTTTGATCCAGAGTGAACAATTTGTTGCACACAACACTGAGCTTTTGTTATGAATCATTTGCCTTGATTTTCGATGACAATAAAAAATAAAATAAAAAACTCAAAGTTACACGGGAGGAAAAAACAAATTAACAAGAAAAAAGATTAGAATCTAACTTCCCAATGGCTTTGTACATTTTTCCTTGCAGTCATGAGAAACTCGGTAGAAAATGTGGTCCAAACGCCGTCAATCACAGTCGATGCCCTGGGAAGTAGTTACGAGGCGATGGAGACGAGCGAAACGGTCCAGAGCGATGTAACGGCAGAGAATGTGGACGAACAAGTGCCGGTCGAGATGAGGGATAATCTTGTTGTTTCTAATGAAATTGACTCGGAGGCTTATGGGCTAAGGATGGAAGTAGCGTATCCTGAAACGACTAGGGAAATGACTGATCAGAGCACGAGTTCGCTGACGGAAAATGCGAGAATTTCTGAGGATTCGGTAGCCTCGGAAATTCCTCTGAACACAGCGATATGTCTAAACGCGGGGCACGATTCCTCCTACACGAACGACACGATTTGCGAGAATCCTGAAATACGAATGGAAAATATAGACGCGGTTGAAAACATGTGTGAATCGGTGATGGAAAATCAAAACTGTCCGGAGGAAATGATAAGCAACGTAGTTGCTCCCCAAGCCGCAAGGTCCAGGGACTCCGTTCAAGTTCAAGAAGTTCCCAACGTTGGCTCCGATGGACAAAACGAGAGGGGAGAATGGTCTCGTACGGTTGCAGCGAAACGGAGCGACAATTGGGACGCGATTTTCGCTCGCACGACAGTTTCTAAAGAAGAAAGTAGCTCTGTGACTCCGGTTCCAAAAATTGGGACGATCGTATGCCCCAAAAGTGTGAAACGCGCGGGGCCTTACATTCTTGGACCTCTCATCGGAACTTCTCCGGTTAAAAGCGTCGTTCAATGCCTGGCGAGGAAAGCCAATACCGACAAGTTTTACACGATCGAAATTTTGACTCTCAAGGACGACAACGAGTACGAGACTCAGGACGATCTCCAGGGAAAAATGTTGCTGCATGCTGAATACTCGTTGCTCAGTTTGCTTCAAAATCAAGACGGTGTGGTGCATCATCACGGATTTTTCAAAGCAAGTTTTTCTCATTCCACCTCCCAATCGATCGATCGAAATTTAACCTTTTGCTCAGTTTTTTATTTAATTTATAAATAACTTTTAGGACTGTGCTCTCGAGGAAAAGACTCTCCCTTCCGGCAGAATTTACACCGGGAAAACCAAACGTCGTCTCTGCTTGGTACTCGACTGCCTAACTTCCCATGATTTCAATCCACGCAACGACGAACTCCTGAATCTGCAGCATCACGTTATCAGGGAAAAAAAATTATCCGAAAAAGAGAGTCTGCTGATATTTACGGATACCGTGAGAATCGTAGCGTGTTTGCATAATAGGAACGTTGTTCATAGAGATTTGAAACTAGGGAACTTGGTACTAAATCGAAAGAACAGAAAGGTACGACCCTTCGAATCATCAAATTCGAGAAAACGTCTTTTCTTTTATAATTCACAATAAAATACAGTATTTGCTTCATTACGTTTCCTTCCGTTTCCTTTTCCAGGTCACAATTACCAACTTCTGCCTGGGAAGACATTTAGCCAGCGAAAATGAGTTGCTGAAGGATCAACGTGGTTCTCCTGCGTACATATCGCCAGATGTGCTCTGTGGAAAACCATACCTTGGCAAACCTTCGGATATGTGGGCATTGGGCGTGGTTTTGTTTACGATGTTGTACGGTCAATTCCCATTTTACGACAGCAGCCCAACGCAACTTTTCAACAAAATTAAAGCAGCTAATTATCACATACCGAAGTAAGATTTCATTTATTTATTCTTTGTGGATCGTTGCTCGGGTCAATTTGACCCGACTACGAATCTAGCAACAAATCGCTTGTGTTCTTGCTTCGGAAATGACGGAAAATAAAAAACCTTTGTTATGAATCGTTTTTCAGTGACGGCAGAGTGAGCGATGGAACGACGAATCTCATTAGAAATCTTTTGGTCCTGCAACCCAGTCGCCGTTTGACAGCGGTCCAAGTGCTCGATTCGTTGTCCTCGATAATAGCGACGTTCAAAGTCCCTACGATGATTGGCGAGGAGGAACAAGTCGTCCCGGACATCAGTGTGATTGGAGAAGAAAACAGCGAGAAAAAGGCTGACAATGTTGAAACAAATACACGGCCCAAACCTTTGTCTGATTTTTATAAACACGTGATACTGCAGGTGAGTTTAGAAAAAAAAGGAGGCAAAAAATTGTAACCCACGAGGGTATTTTGTGGAAAAATACGAAAAATTCAGTCTTTTTCTGATTTTGCGAAACCCTCTCGACATGAGAAGCATGAAAATTGCCGAATTTCATGATTTTTTTTTCATCGAACGAAAACGTTTGTGGTGACCCGAAAATTGAGAATTTGGCGATGAAAATTTAGCAGCATGTTTGCGAATTTTTCAATTTTTCTAATTCCACAAGTGAAAAGATTTCTCAATCAACGTAATGAAGCTCCGGAACGTTTTTTTTCACAGGAACAACGACAACAAATGTTAAACCAGCAGCCAACGCCATTATTACCAAGACCAAGGCCATACGGTCAGATTCCTGTGCATCGTGTGGATGCGGAACCGAGACCGCTTACAGCTGCAGAGCTCGAGCGTTTTAAGTACATAATACCGCGAGACACACCGAGACAACACGTACAGAATCCCACGAGACGTGAAAACGCTTCGCTTCGAGTTCGTGGAAGCTCTAGATTCAGAAATGGCCAAACGCCGCAAACGAGACTGAGTGTAATTGATCCAGCGGTCGCACCGATTACTCCTCAGAATGCTGCTATTTTCGGTGTTACCCTGGACAATAACGCTAGCCATTCTTCGCAAACGCACAGTTTGTTCCCTGCCAATTATGCCGCCGAACGAATGAACGAACTATTGCCTTCTGACAATCGAGTCGTTGCTGGAATCGTTTCCAACAGTGTCGGCGAATCAAACGCTGCGAATAATCCCAGAAACACTGCCTCCACCAGCGGACACTCTGCCTCGCAAAATGGACCTTCGGCTCTTGATCGACTGTACACTCGAATGGGTCTCGCTCCTCCTCAGGTCTGGACCTCTCATTCTATTCCCACCGTTGCAACGAACAATGACGCTGGGAGAACGACGCAAAGGAATTCGGGTAAATTTTGAAATAAACCCTCTAAACCCTCAAGGCAAACGTCGTTTCGAAAAATAATCAAACATCACACGAAAAATGTCTCACAATAAATTTGTTGCTCAAAATTTGGGAAAAAAATGATAAACGACAGTTTTTAAATTGTTTTCATTTTCAAATAACGAATTTGCACGATTTCCTATTTGAATTTTGTCAAGTTTTTGTTAAGAGTACGAAAAATGGGAAATTCATTCAAAAAAGCCGAACTTGAAATATAATCCGATGCTCTGGACGTTTATTTGTTCAGCTTCCGATCGCTACTGTCTCTCGGATCGTTCAAAATTTGGATTTTGATAGAAAAACATATTTAAAAAGTTGTCAAAGATTTTTTTGCTGAAAAAAAACGAAAATTACCTGAAATTTGTCCGAGAATCTTTGGTTTCAAGTTTATTCGCATTTTCGAATTTGCAGATTCTCTGATCGAGTCGCCTCGGCCAATAGAAACTCCTCCAGTGCCGGAGCGTACATCGCGAAATGGAACGGAGGGTAACGGAGAACCGTCGGAACGTCGTGAATCGAGAAATCTTTCGCAACGCATAAGATTCATTGATCCCTTTGGTAATCACGGACCAATAGATTTTCGGAATCGTAACGATTCGTTGAGAATGTCATTGGCGATAAGGGCGTGTTTATTGTCGCGGGCAATAAATAGAAATTCTCCGGAAACGAGCAGAAGCACGGGATCGTCAACGGAGACGAATAGATTTGTGCCAGACTTGGAATTGCAGAGTCAACAGAATCGTTTCAAAGAAGCGATTCTCAACCGTTTAATTTCGTTCCGCGTGAGAATGCAACAAACGCGAATTGACAATATCGAACGTGAAATGAACGTGAGAAGCCGTTTATCACGATTGGGTTCATCCTCAGCGACAGGGACCAACGACAATCGCGAACGTTCCTCTTCAGCGACAAGAAGACAATCGTCACTTTCGCAAAACCGCTTTTCCCCCTATTTCCCGAATCATCGTTATCTCGGGGCCAATAGAACAGCCGCGAGTCCTCTCAACGGAGCTTCCAGGGACGTAAACAACCCTGCGCTGTCAGAATCGACTATGAACGTCACTACCGCGGCAACGACCAACAGATCACCAGAAAACATCCTCGAATTATCTTCGCGAAGTCGCAGCGAATCCGATCTGCTCAGAGGACTTCCGGAAACCGTACAAAACGATCCTCGGCCACGATGGCCACAAAATATCGCCGAAGAGCCCATCTCCGCTCTCGCCAGAGACGCCACTATCAATAATCCCAGAAACGATGATCAGGAGCAACAAACAACTTCGCAACGTGATAACTCGATTAATTCTCCTCCAAAGTCTCGCAGATAATACTCATTTATTCACCAAGTACATCGTTGAGATTTTTTCAAATTTGCATCGTTAGAGAACAGAGATTACGTTTTTTCTAGTGTCGAGCTAAACGTATGCAAAGTTTTTCATCAGTCGGAGTCCAAGGATGAGGAAAGAAGTCTGTTCTGTTGGCCGTGGATTTATCGATTCTTTTCCTTTCTTCTGAACGTTAAGTCCTCGTTACTGAGATAGTGAAAGTTTTGTTTCTGCCGTTCAAAAATGCCCATGAATTTTAGCTTCTCATTGAAAAAACGAAGAAATTTCGTTGCTCTCCAACTTTGTAAACTGTACGATCGTTCGCCAGAAGTTTTTCATGTCATTCGCTTTTTCTTTCTTGAGAATAATAATTATTATGGTTATTCGTAGATCATCACGTTATCGAAGTGGGTTTATTCATGTTCCTATTACTTGTCGGTTGTTGAACTATACATGCATCGCGTATTTGATAAATAAATGAACGTTTCCGCATTGCGAGTATTTTCATTGTTTTCATGGATGCGAGCGACTAGCTTATCGCACCAACGCGGCATTTACGACGTCTCAGCGATTTTTGTCAGTCATGATTATTAAACAAATATTCCCAAAGCGATACCGGATTTCCGGTTGTAATCATAGTTTTTTTTTGTTGATTGCACGAATGCCAAGGCCAGTGGAACAACCTGCCGAATTTTTTCATGAAAAACATAATTTTCTATGAATAAATTGTGATGAATATCGAAATGACAATTTTTCCATGAGCTCATCGCACTCCATGGGAGTTCGTAGAATTCTTTCGAAATTTTTCGTACTGTGGTTCTTCGTGTAAAATTTTTTAGAAAATATAACTTCTTGTTTAATGAGAATGATTGTTTTTATTTTATGCAACGTTGAGGCAAAACGTTGAGGGATACGAAAATCAGTTTTACGAAAAAAATTTCTGTGGTGGGAAGTGGAACTTCGTTTTCCGTTCAAAAATTAGTCTCCGTGTGTTTTCTCGCGAGTGCACATGTGTCGCGCGTGCCGCTGCACATTTCAATAATTATTTTTTTAATATTCAGTTCGTTGATGTTTATCAACAATGTTGACGACCAAAACATTTTACAGAAAGTCGAAAGGGGGAAATATATTCAAGGTACATAAACATAACTATAGATCAGTCAAAGTTTCTCATAAGAAAAAGTTTTGAGGTTAAACACACGATTTTGCACCGTGTCGCAGGTCGTCAGAGAACATTATCTCAGAGATGATATTTGGTGCGGTTCAGAAGCTTGTCAAAGATGTACACCCCGACAAAACGACCTTCTTCTCGCAGCAGAAAATCCTGGAGCCACAAGTTCTCTTTTCTCGTATTCTCACTATTTGCTTCTCGATACGAACGTAGTTTTGGATCAGGCAAGTATTTTTCATATTAAATCATCGAATATCAATGAAAAATTGTGTTTTCCTGTTTGAATAATTGTACAAAAATGACAAATTGCTTAGACTAACCAGCAATAATTAAATTTTACAACAAAATCGCTATAATAATCAAATAATTCGAATAAAATTTGGTAAGTAAACTTTTCATCAATGAAAACCTTCAAAATTCCTTTTTCAATCACAGATCCACATTTTGGAAGAAGATGTTATAAAAAATGTAATAATAACGCAAACCGTATTGGAGGAAGTACGCCACAGGAGTTCCAACGTTTACAAAAAATTGAAAGACATTTTATCCAATCCGAGCAGAAAATTTTACGTATTTGTCAACGAGCATCACAAGTAATTGAATGTTTTTTTAAAAATGTATCCTCGAAAATTTCTGCACGGCCATTTTTCCTGGAAGAATTAATAAATCTGTAAAAAATAAATTCATCATTTTTTAGAGAGACTTACGTCGAGCGTGTTTCTGGTGAGACAGTAAACGACCGAAACGACAGAGCAATTCGTGCCGCGACAAAATGGTACAACGATCACTTGGCTCTGAGCGAGGAAAAGCCCATAAAAGTCGTATTGTTGACGGACGATGCCGCCAACAAGGAGAAATGCAAATCGGATGGAATTGCCGCTGCGACTAGTCAGTAAAATAAAAAAATTGGCTGAAACTTAAAAATCAGACAAAAATTTGAGATTTCGTGGTTTTTTTTTGTTTACAGTGGAAGAATACCTCCAGTCCCTGGAGAACTCGGGACTCCTTATGGACAAATTGTGCAAACGTACTTACGGCCTGGAAGGAGGTTCTCGAGAACCATTATTCCCGTGTCACTTGACGCCGGCAGAGTTGCACGATGGGATTAAAAATGGGAGATTAGTTCAGGGAAGTTTTCTCGCCTCGAGAGAAAACTTTTTGGAAGGCAGTGTCAATGTCGAAGGAATGGAGAAATTCGTACGTCTTATTCTTTCGAAATATTCGATTTTGTCTAAAAATCATTTAAATTACAGCCTTTTCGTGCAATATTTACACATGGCGGTTAAAAATTCTGGTCGATTTATTTTTTAATCGTTTTTCACTTTCAAAAACTTGTTTTTTTTCGCCAACAAATAATTAAATCGATTCAAGACCCTGCACAGCTTTTTTTGAGTCTCGATTAATTTGCCTTTTTCTTTTTTTCGATTTTGAATATAAAAAAATTGCAGATACTGGTTCAAGGTCACGTCGGCTTGAATCGAGCCGTCGACGGAGACATTGTTGCGGTGGAATTATTGCCTGAGGACGAGTGGTCCATCCCAAGTGACATGGTGCTGCAGGACGAGGGCGAGGAGGATCCCGGTGACGTGCTCGACGACGAGAACGATTTGATTGTGCAAAAACCCGCCAAGAAAATTGACCGCACGCCAACGGGCAGAATAGTTGGCATCATACGACGAAAATGGCGTCAATATTGTGGCATCTTGCAATCGAATCCGGTGAAAGGGGTAAGCTTTAAAAACAAGCATTATCAAGGCTCCGCGATCTATAAACAAACAAAATTTACGCGTAATAAGAATAAAAAAAGCAATTTTGACACGCAGTAGCGCGATTAGAGTGACACATGGAGCTGAGCGTTTCGTTCCGTTTGAGAAAAATAGAAATAACTTTTTTTCAGAATGTCCGACATTTGTTCGTACCGGCCGAGCGGAAAATACCCAAAGTTCGCGTGGAAACGAGACAAGCTGAAACTTTGGCGAGCCAGAGAATAATCGTCGCTATTGATTCTTGGCCTCGTAATTCTCGATATCCACTCGGTCATTTCGTACGTGCTCTCGGTACCGTTGGCGACAAAGCCACCGAAAACGAAGTCCTTCTTTTGGAGCACGACGTACCGCACAGTCGCTTCTCCGATGCTGTTCTCAGCTTCCTTCCCAAACTTCCATGGGTTATCACCGAAACGGTAAGTCTTGTCACGTCCAAGTTGACCTTGTCGGTTTGAATCAAAATTTCTCCGTTTTTTCATCGTAGAAGCGAAAAATGAAATTCTTCACAATCGTTTTGAAATCTTTCTTCAGCTCGCAGCCCAAAATTGCCAGAAAAATCGAGCCTGATCGAGATAAAAAAATTAAATCAATTGGGACAAATCTTGTTCGTTGCATTCCCACGATGAAAACTTCAGTGAAATTATAATTCTGCAGCTGCTATTCCGTTGGCAATTTAGCAGTGTTATTTCCGCGTTTTTGAATCGCAGGAAACAACGACCTTCATTTATATTCCACGCTGTTATACATTGAATTTGAATATTTTGATTTTCGCTGGGATAATAATTGTCGGTGCGAACAGTTGCGGAGAATTTTCGAGACTTGACTTTTTACAACGCATTTTTGAATTTTGACAACGAGACATACCGAATTTATATGGAGTGCGAAAAATCGTCCCTGCCTCGGAGAACAGCTCGCATTTCTTCCTGCAAACTCGCTGCTAACAATTCATCGTTCAGGGTCAAAGAATCGTTGTTGGAATGATGGGAGGATGGCGAACTTCCGGTTCGAAAATTTCGATCGATATTCACAATGATATCGTTGGAAACGTTGTCGAATGTCAAAGGCGCTATTTCCAGCAAATCATCCAAATCCTGAAGGAGACTGTAGTCGCTTCCGAAATCGTCTTCGAACTCTGACCTGCGCTTGTCGGTTTTTATTGAATTTCATTAATTTGGTCAATCCAAGTGGAGCGACTTCCGCTTTGTGTGAAAATTAATCGTTCTACCTTCTTCGTCTGTGACCTGACGAATTTTGAGCGTTGCTCCTGGCAGCGAAGTTCGGAGGAGGCGGTAAAGGAGGCGGAAGAGGAATCCTCGATTTTCTTTGGTTGGGATTCTCGCTCGGTGCGGGACATATCGACAAAAATGGAACCGCGACAACAGATTTTTCTTTATCGTTCTTCTCGCTCTTTCCATTTAGACTCGCGTATGTTTTCAAATGTCCCAATTTTCTCGTTATCAATGTGTCCAAGTTTTCCAAGGCCAATTGTTTGCACTTTGCCCATAAAAACATCGAAAAATTGATGATCATTAGAAACGTTTTCAAAAGTAAATGGTCGTCTTGGCAAAAGGAGTAATTTCTCATAAATTCTCGTAATTAAAAAGGAAAATGAAAAACAAAAATCCACGTAAAGTTTCTTTCGTCTTGATACCTTAACGTCGGTGAGTAAACTCTTCAACACTTCCGGTTTGTGAGTAGACTTCACGTTCTCCCATCGGGCAAACAAAGCTTTGTCGTAAAGAGCCACAATTTTCTCCATTTCTCGAAATTCTGTCAAGTACGAGCAAACGACATAATGATTAGGAATTTTTTAAAAATCAATATAAAACTTAAACTGCCTTGGAGTCTGAAGGAAAAACAACCATCGTCTCGTATTTTATTCAGAGCTTTTTTTATAGCAATTTTTTCTTTCTTCACGTAGTTGTGTTGAGCTTTTTGCTTTTGAATGTTGGTTAGAGCAGCATTTATTTCTTTTAACATAATTTCGAGCTCGGAGACATCATCGTCGAAACGATTTTTCAGATTTCTGTAAAATAATTAACAACGTGTCGTTGCTTGATAATCGAAAGATTTCGTAGCTTTTTCAAATCCTGACGGATGTTATTTTTATCAACAAAACTCACACTGGATACTTGTAGATTAGAAATTTCAAATCCTCAACATTTCGGATGTAATTTATAAACTTTTCCATCTGTTCACAAAGCCCGGGAAGATCGTCCAATGAGACTTTTTGATTTTCGATTTCCGTGATCGCAACGTCACGAATTTCTTGACACTCGGAACGCTCCATATCGTTAGAATTTGATTTTTCAGGATTTTCTTCGTTATTGACACTCGAACTCTGTGAATTTTGAATTTGAAACATTTTCTTTGACTTTACTACTGTAATTTGTGTATATTTCGTTTACGAGAATCGATTATCACTTGCGAACCACGTTTAGCCATTTTCAATTTTGATATCACACGATCGATTATATTTTCACTCCTACCGAAAGTTTTATGCATTACGCGCGAGGTCTACATTGGTCTTGCCAATTTTTCATGTTTTCCCAGAAATAAAATCAGATTTATTCCATGACGTCAATTTTTGACAAAAATGGTCGACATTTTTTTCATGTCAAAGCAAATGACGGGCGAGGCGCGAAACATCTAAATAGAGCTTCAGTTTTTATCGTTCGGATTCCTTTCGATCAACCAAAAATAAAAATTACAAAAAATCAAAAACTTTCTTGATTACGGATGAATCTTGATATTCCAAATTTCGATAAACTTTTTATTGAAAAAACATAGAAATCCGAAAAAACCGTAGAATTCCACGTCGCAGCACCGTCACATTTTTTAATTATCAGTTAAAATTTTTATTATTTTATTTAAATTCAATTTTAATCTTTTTTCTTTTTGTTTTATTTCTGTTAATTTTTACAACAGGACGTGGCCCAACGCGAGGATTTGAGACACTTGGACATTTGTTCGGTGGATCCGCCAGGTTGTACGGACATTGACGACGCATTGCATTGCAGAGATTTGGAAAATGGGAATTTAGAGGTCGGAGTTCACATCGCAGATGTGTCGCATTTTATAAGGCCTGGCACAGCGATCGATCAAGAAGCTGCATCGAGAGCAACGACGGTTTATCTCGTGGACAAGAGAATCGACATGGTCCCAGGTAAACAAAAAACATTTCTTAATGTTTGCAAAGTAAAAAATTGCGAAAAGAAATTGACCGAAATGATCGAAATTGCAATCAATTAATTGCAGAATTGCTGAGCTCGAATCTCTGCTCGCTTCGTGGGAACGAAGAAAGATTCGCGTTCTCCTGTGTGTGGGAAATGGACCAAGACGCCAATATCATAAACACCAAATTTTTCAAATCGATTATACGTTCTCGTAGCGCTATGACTTACGAGGAAGCTCAGCTCAAGATCGACGACAGTTCGCAACAAGATTCCATCGCTAAATCTCTCCGAGGACTCAATACTCTCGCGAAAAAAATGAAGAAAAGACGTTTGGATAATGGGTAAGTTCACCTCGAAGTTCGATTCCTTTTCCTAAATCTTAATCTTCATTTTCCGATTCATTTATTTCTGAGACTTTTATTTTTCCGAAGGTAAAAACGTAATTTTCCGTTTCGACGCCAAAAACTTGATTCACGTTTTTTTTTCTCACTGTCAAAATGTTTCTTGATCCAGAGCTCTGGTCCTAGCATCGCCAGAAATCAGATTCCAAGTGGATAGTGAAACCCACGACCCGATTGAGGTAGAGGCGAAAAAAATGCGAGAAACAAATTCTATGGTGGAGGAATTTATGTTGTTGGCAAATATATCAGTAGCGGAAAAGATTGTACAAGAGTTTCCGGAGTGCGCGATGTTGCGAAGACATCCCGAACCACCGCAGACCAATTTCGACCCCTTGATCAAGGCTGGAAAGCATCAAGTTCGTTGGAAACTTATTTTTCCTTCATTCTTTAACGGAAAATCAGTTTCAATAATTAGCAAATAACCAAATTGATTGCTTTCAGGGTTTCGATATAAAAACGACTACGGGCAAAGATCTGGCGCGTTCCTTGGAAGAGGCCCACAAAGATGACAATCCCTTTTTCAATACGATGCTAAAAATTTTGGCAACCCGTTGTATGATGCAAGCAGTTTATTTCGTTTCCGGAATGTTACAACCCGCAGAATTCTTTCATTACGGTTTGGCTTGCCCAATTTACACGCATTTTACTTCACCAATCCGAAGGTAAATCTTTGACCTTCAAAAATACAAACTTCATCTTTTCTTCGCCCATTTATTAACTATTTTTTCGGGATCGTCAAACCTAAAAATATTTGAGACGCGAATATTGTTGCTTCTGCAAATTTGTCAGGGAACGAAATGAAATATTTTTACAAACAATCATTTCTGTTTGTATTTCATGAATTTTTGGTCGAAAGTCAAATTTCATTATCGATCAATTTTTTATTATTCCGAACCTCGACTCCTTTCCCCATAAGAATAACAAGAAATTATCAATCGATGGAATACGCAAACATTCACGAATCAATGAGATTTTAATTTACCCAAATAAATTCAACGAAATTCTATTTACAGATACGCTGACATAATAGTCCATCGTTTACTGGCAGTCTGCATAGGCGCCGATGCGACATATCCCGATTTGTTGGATAAGAAAAAGAGTCACGCTCTTTGTCACAATTTGAATTATCGGAATCGTATGGCTCAGTACGCCGCACGTGCTTCCGTCGCGTTGAACACTCACGTACGTTATTTCCCATCTAGACGTTTCATCGAGTCGAATTACACACCAAGTTATTTTCACTGGTGATCGAAATGATACGAACGGTCTTCGGGAATCGTGACTCAGATTTATGCTAAATTTCGTCTGTTATTAATCGCTCATTCTCGTTTGACAGTTGTTTTTCCGAGAAAAAGTCGAGGACGAATCCGGTTACATTCTTTTCGTTCGGAAGAATGCTCTCCAGATTTTGATCCCGAAATACGGCCTGGAGGGCACCATTTATTTGAGCAAAAAGGGCGAAGTCGGTCCAGCGACGTTTACCTACGACGAGGAAGAACAAACTCAAAGCTGCGGTGACATTGTTTTCCACTCTTTTGATCCCGTCGTCGTGCAACTAAGTTTGGATCGTTCCAACGTCCAGCACGAAAAACTCGTATTTAAAATGGTCAAGCCTGAGGTAGATTGCTCGTTCATTTTGTTTAATATCGATAATTAGAATAATTGAAAAAACGTAATCAAGACAAATTCGAATAAATCGATAATTTTTATTCGTTTTTTTTTTTTAATTTCATCTCCGAAATGCCTGTTGCTACTTTTTTCATTCTACAGATCCCAGGATTCAGTGTTCCGCCTGCAAACGTTGCCGGCAAAGCAACGATTACCGAACTTTCGAAGAGAAAAGTCGACGAAAACGAGGAGGAACCTGCAGCCGCGATAACTCCTGCCAAAAAGAAAGGAAAAAAGAAGAAGAAGACACGCTAAATTGACAAAATCCTTCTTTCGTTTTTCACTCGATGCAATTTTTATGTATCTGTGTATATTTTTTGTATCGATTTCCATTTGGAATTAGGGCAACGACAGCGTCCTTGAAACAATAAAAATACTTTTTTCATTCAACGTTTTTTTTCCTGTGAATAAAAACCTCAAAGGAAAAGAAAAATTACGAAATTTAAAATTTTTATTTAATTTGAGTTTTCGGTGATTTTTTTTAACAATTTGTTAATAATATTTCGTCATTTAATTTCGGAAAGAAATTGTTTCTGCGTTTCAGC
>JBAJMU010000009.1:7279430-7394756 GCA_037952995.1 Hyposoter didymator
TTCGTCTGGTGAAAGAATCCACCCTGAAAATGCGACGTGACCGCGTAGAGGCGGGAGGAGAAAAAATAAAATAAAAATAATAATAATAAAAAATAAAAAAAATAAAAGAAAAAACGACGATACGAAGTCGTGGGCAGATGGTGGGTAACTGACGTCACTGTGACATGAACCTAACCGTCCAATGATTTTGCTATGATGGGGAGCTCTAGATTCATTCACCAGAACGACAAGGGGTTGGAAATTTAAAGAATTTCGCTCTCTGCTGAATTGATCACTCGAGCCAAACGATAATCACTCTAAATTCCGGATGATTTATCGACCGGCATTTTATCGTCCTTGATCTGGACAGTTCGGTTCCGCAATATTATTTTTTCATTCGATCTGATAATTAATTTTTTTTCAAGTCACTTTTCCAATTTTTTTTTCGTCTTTTTCTTCCACAACGATTTCTTTGGTTTTTTATTTTTTTTCAAAATCTTTTCATCGATGTATTTATAACGAGGCGAATTAAAAACGCATCGATCAGAAAATCGGGCTGAAAAACAATCTGATCCGGTTGAATCTGTGGCCACCAAGAATAAACGTTTCGTAATTCGCCAGAGGCTAATGGATCTTACATTTGGCACACGTGCGTTGCAAAACGATATTTCTGTCTTGTCAAATATTTGTATCAATTTAATAACAGCGAGAAAAAAATTTATCACACTGCGCGTTCTTTGGAGAAATGATTTCGTAATATATTCGTGTCGATGGTTTTTTTGGTCGAAAGGAAACGAAAAGTCCGGAGAACGTGGAGAATATTTATTGTCAAATTGTAATTGTTGTTTAATTATCTCGTCAATTGCGCTATAAATTTTTTTAGACACATTGACGTCTCGAGGGGAACCAATGGTGTGCATCGGTAAATATAAGTGGGCGTGGCTGGCCCATAATGTTAGTGTTCACATCGTTTGTGTACACGGAAAAAACTCATGTGCCGCGTGTTTGCCTACAATCACTCGACCACGATCGTTCATTCAGATTTGCAAAATCGAATTAACTAAAAAAACTAAAAATTATTAACGAAAATCGATAAATTCGCCTCTTGATTTTCTGCGAATCATTTTTTTTGTGTCACTCAAAAAAAAAACGTTTTCGTTCCGTTTCTCATTTCTTTTTTCACCGAAAAAACGTTTTCTCCAGGATTTTGGTGCTCAGGGAATTCGCGAATTTGAATTAATCGGTTTTTGGGACACCCGGTGGAAATACGGTCGTTAGGATCACCGTGAAAAAGTTGGGTATATGCTGTCACTAAAATAATGGGAGCACAGAAATCACTTTCAATTTATTTTCGAACCGGCATATGTCTATCCGAGCTGGGACGCGGTATAACAGGCCACAAGTTTAATGTACAGTGGAGGGTCTCGTCGGTCTTTCTCTTTCCCTCGGGTTCGATGATGTCACAAATGGGAAACATTCGGTGTATAGAAAGCATGATGGACAAGTATATACCGGTGAGGGGACCACGTGGGCTCTCGCAGGATATTAATGAGCGAACGAATGAGCCAAGGAAAGAGAAAGACAGAGAGAGAGGGAGAGAGGACGATGATGTCATCCATTATATCGACGATTTTCAAGACAAGGACGAAATAATTATAGAAATAAATAATCGCGAGCACAGCTTCGAGGGGCATTTTCCATTTAGCTCGAATGAAAATAACCACGAGATTCAGCAAAACATCATTTCGCAGTCGCCAAACTCATAAAAACTTATTTCCATATGTTTGTTATTGGACTCGAGGATCTGGGAAACGTGACACAGTTTCGAATACAAGTTTTTTTTCATTCTCCTTACTTTGCAAGTTGATTATTGTCGTTGGTGTGATTACGATTACCGAGGAGTATAAGAACGTGTTGAATGCACAATTCCTAGGAGTCTGACGTTTCGTTATTCGAACGTGTACACGTTGGAGCTCGTTGAAAAAAAAAAAAAACATCCTAAATCTCTCGCCTCGTAGAATCGTAAACACAAGACTGATTTTCAAATTTCCAAATATCTTCGGAAAATGTCAATGGCTCTTGAATATTTGAATATTAAATTAACAGCGCACACCTTTTTAACGTATTCGGAGATGCGACGATTTTTTCCGACAAATGTCAATGTCACATAAAAATAACTCTGCCCTATGGGCCCCATAAGAATTTACGATTTTTCCATTGAAAACTAAATTCGAATCATACAAATTTCTCTTTTGAAAAAATTCACGATTTAATTATTTATTGAATAAAAAATTCGTTAATTGTTTATCCGTCCATTTTAATGAGTGCCTTAACGTGGAAATTAATTGACTAGTTGTTTATTTTTGTTGCTGGTTTTCGTTGAAAAAATTCAATCGATTTCCGAGGGTTTTTTTTTTTTCGTGTCATCGGCAATGAGTGAGTGACTTACACGCGACAATTCATATGGAAAAAAGTTGTTGTGATCATTGAATGAGCTCGCGTGCGGATGACATAAATGTCTATGGACGACTCTCGACGTTTCAATGAATGAAAATCATCACAATTAGTAGCAGTGACATATATTTATAGCTTGCGTGTGTGCCAGTGAATATTCAGACACATACATCGATGAATCTAGACTCAATGGAGCATCGAGCATCTTTTTAGTTGAAGAAGAAATTTTTTTTTCCTTTTTTTCCGACCTTCGTTGGTAGTGAATCAATTAAGAGGCTTGCCACATCGCGAGATATTATCGCGTCTCGTAAGACACACGTGAAAAAGTCTCTACGGAACTATTACTTTTCATGAACCACGCGAGAGTTTTAAGTACAAACGTTGACGTTTGCACACACCTTTCGTGCCATTTACTCCGTTGCTGGCATTGCGTCACTTCGTTTTCATCATTCTTAACGACATTTTAATCCCCTAGCAATTTCCTATTATCTTCTCCAATGAAAACTCGAGATTCTTGAAAAAAAAAACGTTTTCTGCGCGCGGCCTCTCGTAAGGACAGGTGCTTTATTTCTTTTCGGTTTACGAAATTTCCGGTCGTCCTATGGCTGCAATTGCCCAACGAATTCTTTGGGAAGTTGGAAACTCAAAAATTGGGATGAAATTTCAACATTTTTCCATTCTATTTATAATTTTTTGTTGTCGTTATCGAAAATTTCATAATTAACGTCTGATTTTTAGAAGCAACGATGTTTGTTGACATTGACTCGTTAGTCAGAGTCTAAAGATAGAAAAAAACGGATATTTTGAGTTTGTAGAAACTCGGGATATTTTTTTATTTCGTATTTCGAATTTTTAGGTTTGATCGTGGATGAAAATTTTGCGTTTTTATTTTTTATCGAGATGTTTTTTTCTGCACAATTTTTCTGTGCAAGTTTCATTGATCGCCTGCCTCTTAATTTGTTGTTTTTAATCATAATAGAGCGTAAAGCTTATTCGCGCGTAAATTTGTGTCTGGAGAGGGCGAAAATATTGGTTAAAATTCATCTGTTGCTCGCGTTGATCCACTCGCGACGGGGATTCACTCCGGTCTTCGGAGAAACTCACATCTATTAATACGTTACGTTTCTCCGGAGCCCTCAGTTTCCTATACACGCGCGCATATATCGTTTCTGAATCCCGCACGACCGAGAGCAAAAAGCAACCAGCATACTCGATATATAGTTCGCAGACCCGCCGCGCTGGACCGCGGTCATTTTGTAAATATAGCTCCCGAAATTACCGTAATAATCCCCAATAGCTCCAATTCCGAACTTAATGGATCCGTTAAATCCCGAAGAAAACGTTCTTGTCCAGACGACGACTCGGATTACGTCATCGACCAATTTCCAGTGTTTCTTTTTTTTTTTCGTCGCACTTTATCGCGATCGATTGATTTTTAACGTCAATATTTTTATATACACGCGTCGATCGCATTTCCGCATCGGAACACGTGATCCCAAAAAAATGTATCGATCATTCGGATCCCGTAGGAAATGCTCTGCGGCCAGAAAAACGAAAAGAATTTTCACCAAATATTTTCGAAACATTTTTACGTCCTGGATCTCGATGTATTTTAAAAAATCAAACGACGTGCCAAAAATTCTGATCGGACGTGAAAATGTCTACGAGGATTTTTTTCCCGCATGGCTAGTTTGAAATTTTCCACATAAATAATTTTCATAATTGTCAAAAATGTATTCACCTTTTTTTTAAACAAAAATACGGGAAAGCTCCTGAAGGTGTTCGCGAGCTTTTTGAGCGTGTGATGGTTCATAAAATTGGCCAATTGCCATTGAGCGATGAAAAACAAACATTTCCTCTTAAAAAAAAAAGTTCTGTTTATTATTTCTATTAGAAAATTACGGATTGACTCTCATAAAACTGAATGTCTGATTCTATGAATAGGAATTATGCCATTGACAAACGTCAACGATGAACGGAGTGGGTTGGACGTTTTTATCAATAAATAGTACGAAAAAGAGTTTTTTAAACTGCAGCTTTGATGCCGGACTCGATTTCACTAATTGACTTTGTTTCCGGTCATTCAAAAAGTCAAATACACACGAGAAATGAAAAAATATAATAAAATATTCAAGAATATTTCAAAGCAACGAACAAAAATATTCAACCTTGTAAAACTGTATCGAACGTTATTTAATGTTTCTAATTGATTAACGATCCATGAGAATGGAAAACGTTACGTCAGAATTGTCTCGACGAAAGTGAATCCCACGAGGTAATCGGTGGACGAGCTTATGAAATGGAATCGCGCGCGCTCAAGTTAGCTCGCGGTCGTGTCTCGTCGAGCTCGAATAGCGTCATCGTTCATATTTGCATCCGCGAACGCAATTTCATTCCTTCGGATCGCCTGCCGCTCGTACTCGATATCGACAATTTTCTTAATCAAAATCTCAATTAATTGCTCCATGCGGAATATTTAATTAACTTCACTGCCTTTTTCAATTATTTATAAATCCGTCAATTTTCAATATTAAAAAATCACTCCAACGAATCAAGCGATTTACATTTCCGAACCAAAAATCCTAATTTTAATCAAACAATTAATTAATTTAATTAAAAAATTAAATAAACAATTACTTTTTGAAAATTGAGCAAATTTTTCTTTACTGTACGGTGTAAATTTTTTGGCTGCAATTTCTAAAAATTTGATAATTTAGGAAAAATTATTAAATCGAGTAAAAGTGAAAAGAAAAAATGTTTTTAGTTTTTATTTCACAGTTTGAATGCCTTTACCGTTATGACGAAGAATAAAGAAAAGTGCAAACTGCGTTGGCATTTCCGGCGAGCGTATATTCGATCACAACGCCCTTCAACGACGAAACTCATCATTTCGCTTGGCGATTTGAGTCTTATCTTCACATCACCAGCCACCAGATGCTTTTCCCTTACAGACGACCACTGTTTACTTAACATCTTTTTTCTTTCACTCTCGCACTAATTACGTATAAATTGCTGCTTGTATTTAACTTACTCCATACATCGCACGTGTATGTATACAATCTCTCCGAAGGTTATTTTACATGGTGTATACTTTGAGTAAGATCGGTGAATCAATCCAGGCCTTGAGATTTGTCGATTTAAAGCGGGTCAGAAGAATAAAAAGTCAATTGAAAGCACTTTCGTTTAGTTTTCGCGCCACTTGATAAAACGAAACGTCTACAAATTGAATTGCTTATTGCCAGCTCCAAAAATTATCTCTCGTTTGCAAAGTTTTACAAAAATTTACCCTCCGTTCAACGATTTCTCGTCTCGATTGCAATTTTTTTTTAAATCACCATCGAATTCATTTGAGTTGCAAATAAAATGGCATTTTTTCATCTGATCCGATATTTTCAAGTTACTGAGAAGATCAGATTTTAATTCAACAAAAAAAACACGTAAATCCGAGTCGGTTTCGGTCTCAGTTTAGAAATCTTCGAGATTTGGCGAAACTCGTGACTTTCGCTTCTATATTTCCATGTAGTGGCCGTTGTCTCTTGGTCGTCGACTTTGAATCCAGACAACTATCAACTCTCTGAGATCAGAGACGTCGCGACATTATCTTAAAGTTGCGTGAAGAGGGACACGCCAGAGAAAGAGAAAGAGAGAGAGAGAAAGTACTTTTGTCGTGTGTATATTATTTACACAATGGTCGAGAGCGTAAGGAGATAACCCTAAAGTCGTGGCAGTTTACAATGATTTATATGCCCAATGAGCCGTGTCCTTTCACACGCTCTTTTTCCCCCTTAAATATAAAGAAGTTATATTTTTATATACGAATTTTAATAGTTTCACCGTTGTATAAAACAATTACGACTCGGTCTCATAAAAAATGTGGATCGGTCGACGATAAAACGAGAAAGAATTATTTACGCCAAGTCTTTGTCGTTGATTATTCAATTAATAAAAATTTCATGTCACATTTTTATTGAAAAATCTGATAACTTTTTATTCCTCAAGTTTTTCGGTCTCATAATTGCAGCGAAAATTAAAATAACAATTAATTAAAAGGACACGAATGCGATTGCGGTAATTGTTTCAGTTGATAATTAAATAATTGTCAAATAAAAATACGAATTAATTATTTTCAACCACGAACTTGAAAAATTTTATCAACTGAATATTCGTGAACGCACGAAGGAGAATAAAGTGAATAATTGAGTGCCGGAGATCACTTCGTTATGCGGAAAACAATAAAAACCCTGAGCCATTCCAAAGCTTTGGAATTAACAGAACGTTGCGATCGTTTGTCGTTAATTCTCTCCAAGTTTTTTTTATTCTTTTTAAAAATTCCTTTTCATTTCGCAGTGTTTTTTTTTTTTTTTTTTTTTAACGAATGTTTCGATACTCGCAACGATCTTTTATTTGCAACACTGAATACTTTGTTGCTGCTCGCTATTGGAATTTCATTAGCTCGAGATCTTGGCGAAGTAATCGCGTGGCTCGTGACTCTCTGTTCGTACTGCACGTAAGCAGGAATATTGGTTTATTGCACTCTTGGAATTTGTGTCATTTACGGGTGTACCATGGCCAATTAATCGTTGAAGCGAAACGGAAAGTATTGCTGCATGTTCTTGGCCAATTATCTTGGTAAAATATTCACAAAGTTGCGAGGAATAAAAAGGAGGGACGACAAAAAATGATTTAAACTAGCAGCGTGAAGAAATTGCCCGGACGATCGTTTTAGATTCGACGTTTGTCTCCAAAATTTCATTATATTTTTGGATCGCTAGCCCAAAAATTGTGACGATTATAAAAAATGAAAGAATTCGAAGCAATTGAGAATGCAAGCTTTGCGATTACGTTGCAATAATAATTTGCATGTTAAAAAATTTCAACATCGATAAACCTTTGGCTCGAAGAAACACAAGCATTTTCATAATATCATTTCTTCAGATGTTTATCGCAAAGTGAGTCGTTCAGTAGAGTCTCGTAGGAAGAGGAGGAGAACTCGTATACTTTCGAATGATATAGAGAAGCTGCATTACACGAGTCCACTTGTTCCCTCTCGATCTTTATCTCGCCACTTGTCGCAAATCTCCGTTTTTTTTAAATATTCCTCTTGAGTCTTGTATATAGAACGTAAATATGGAAAAAAGAGAGAGAGAGAGAGAATCAGAAAAAAGGAGGAAAAGAGAGCGAGGGAGAAAGAGATGTAAAATGGTCCGCAGGGTTTTGGAGGAAAGCAAAAGGGATTTTTCACGCGTGAGAGGAGTTGGTACGAAGTTGTAAATACGGCTTGGCAACCTCGCCACGCCACCGTCGACATATCGTACTCTTTTTGCTCTCCTTCTCTCTTTACCCTCTCGCGCTCAATGTTTTGTATTTTTTGTATGCTCTTCTTTTTATTCCTCTCCAGAACTTGTACCTTCTTCCCATTTCCCATAGCCGCATGTAACCACACGTATTTATAATGCTCACACATTTGAATCCCCACGTATATGGGGGATTCTGGCTGGAAGCCTCGAGGTATTTAGCCGAGGGATTTCGTCGGAGTCTCTCGCCTAATCAGTCAACAAATGTCCTCTTAAAACAAAAATCTCTCGAATCAGTGCTTTTCACGTTTCCCTTTTATTCCACGTCACATTTCGATCTTCCCAAACCAGTAAATTACTCCGAATATTCAAGACTCCGAAAAACACTCGTTTCTCATGGACAACCTCGTGCATTTTATACTCTCTGTATATTTATGAGGGCTATTTCGTATGAGCTCGGCGATTTGTGGTCAAGTTTTAGAAATAAAGTAAAAGGGACTTAAAAGCCTTTTAGGTACTTTTTTCTCCCTCTTTTTTTTGCTTTTCTGTACATTCATAAAATATACACTACCTTTCAAAAGTTTAGTAAAGTTCGAACGAGCCAGTGACCACGAAAGTAAAGAACGAATCGTGTGAATGGATAAAAAAAAATATTTGTTTTTATTAATTTTTTGATTTTTATTCATTTTTTCGATCGGAACCCGTTGACAAAACAGATTTTTCGAATTCACTCGAAATCATGAATCATTACGAACACCAACGCCTGGTAAACCATGAGAAAATGTTATTTACAAAGCACACATCTTGCTACGCAAAGAAACGTCGTCGGAGATGTGTTCTCCGACCACAAAAAATTACAGTAATCACGAGGAATTCCAAGGCGTCACCTCGATCTCACCTTTTCTTGAAAATTGCACACTCACTTTTGTGCAGAGTTTCTCCCGATGTTTTCCGCACCGAGACTTTTCATCTCGGCCATGTGGAAGTTTGTATCGGAATGCAAAGATATTTTCCACTCACGATCTCCCAAAAAAAAAAAAACAAAAAACTCAATCGTCACTTGAAAAAAATTGAAAAATCCATAAAAATTGATTGAAATTCTAAAAAGTTGTATCGATCGATACATATATTCGTTCACACAAACATTCATCATTATTAACGATTTTTCAATCCGAAATATCGCGAAATGCATTGAAATTTGATTTTATTTTCATTTAATAAATTCCTGAACGATCCACGATCTTTGTCGAGATTAATTGTGTATACGACATCGTTGATTAATCCTCGTTTCTTCAGGCTTTTATTATACAGTGGATATCTCAGTTCGCTATGGCTAATGAGGCTATACGTTTATTTATATGATGTATGATCGATGGTGTTCGATAAAACGTAACGATATATATTTACCACCCAGTTAGTTACAGTGAATCAGACTATATGTTTACAGTTCAATCACTCGACGATAAAATAACGATCGTCTTAACTCTTTCTCTCTGTCTCTCGACGTTTGAGTGTGCTGCTTCAATCGCGAGTGACTAACATAATCACTTTGAGTCCCCAGACTCAATAAGATCGTGAAAATTACAATAGAAAGTCTATTCTACCAGCAGACGACGTTTAAATATCTCTGTATTTGTACTTGCGATGCTTAAAAATAAAACTAAATGACACACACGTTAATATTAATGCGATTATGTGCGTGGTAAGTGTGAGTACGAAATGTGCATGCATGTGTGTTGATAAAACATATGCATTGCTGAGTTATCTGTGATTCTGGAAGTTACCAAATGTTTGGCGCCGTCGAGGTTAAGGGAGAGTTAAGAAAGCATTTTCAGTCCGTGCGTCATCTCTCTGAGAAGTTTTATCTTTATGGGGTATAAGTGTCGGGGCACCAACTGAGAAAGCAACAGTGCTACCATTATAGGGTAAACTTACCACACTTGGCCAGTGTATTACTATTTTTTAAAAACCTTACGGTTTAGCATTTTGGTCGAAACGTGAATCGGAAATTTTCAATGGCACCGAAGTTTGCATCGTTGGAAAAAAAAAACAAAAAAATTTCTTTTTATTCATTATTTTTATCGTTAATGGGGTCTTTCCAATTTTTCTAGTAAATTCAGTTTTTTAATGGCACAGCAGAGTGTCTCATTATCGTTGACAAATACTGTTTTAAAATCTTGCCCTCTGCTATAAAAAATGATCAGTTTTCGTTGCGATGGAACGATGCGAACCTCGACATCGTAAATTTCATTCGATGTGGATTCAATTTTCAATGAAACCGAAGTTTGCATCCTTGGGAAAAAAAAACAAAAAATTTCTTTTTATTCATTATTTTTATTGTTAATGCAAACTTTCCAATTTTTCTGGTAATTTCAGTTTTCGAATGGCACAGCAGAGTGTCTCTTTATGGTTGACAAATACTGTTTTAAAATTTTGCCCTCTGCTATGAAAAATGATCAGTTTTCGTTGCGATGGAACGATACGAACTTGGACATCGAAAATTTCATTCGATGTGGACTCGGTAATAATTATTGCAGCGTGCAATGCGCCTGCGGCGAATTTTCAACAACTCGTTAGTGCTTTTTTTCTTGCACGTGCTTGCGAGCCATTTTTTATGATTGTTGGCCGAATCGAGTTTAAAGATTCGAAAAAATGTTTGAATTGAAACGTTTGTTATTGATTGATTTTTCAACCAACTTTTTCCCGTTATTACCAGTCGATTCGCGATTCCATGTGCTTGTGGATTCCATCGACTCGCGAATCGGCACAGACACGCACGCAGAAAAAAGGGTTTGCAATCGTTTATTTTCTTGTATCGAAAAGGCCCTCTCGCGCATTATCGACATCTGTTGCTCCGTTATCGTTCACTCCTACATTGCCAGACGTGTTATTTGTTACCGTTGGCACAGAAAAAAATTCAATCGACCGATTAACACGAGTTCGAACGCGGATTCGAAGCGCGGAATTAAATCGTAAGTGGAAATTCCAATCTGCGAATACTTGCGCAAACTTTTTTCAAACTCAATTTTTTCTTCGTCAATTTCTGCCATTTTTTTTGCACTGAAAACATCGAAAATTAAAAAAAAAAAATGGTAAGTTTTTGTTTTTCTGGTTTTTACGTGAAGGAGCGCGATAATTTTTAATTTTCGTTGCAGAGTTTTTATTGTTTTTTGGCCTTTCACGTCGTCCGAGTTTTTTTTTCGATAATTTTTTTTTCTCCCGTGAAATGTTGAGATCCAGAAGAAAAATGTCTCTTTTTTGGCTTAAAGCCGCGGGAGACAGCAAACCGACGAAGATCCTATCGAAATTCTAAGGCAAGGGAGCAAGCTGGTCCACTTGGGACAGAACGTTCCATATTTGATAGATATATGTATAGGACACTCAGTAGCCGAGATTAACGCGCTTCCACGCATTATTCGTGATATTCCCCCGAAAAAACTTTGAGACGAATAAGCGAACACTCGCGCCCCGGAAGTTCTTAATCATTTCATCGTGGGTTCAAAGCCCGATGCATTATTTTTAACATCTGCAGCTTGCTGTTGATGCGCACATTCATACGCACACGTGACCACGCCTTTGCTCGCATGGTTCGTCAGTTTTAACATTTCTTCCGACCCATTCACGAAGCTTCAATTTGTTTACTCGTAAATATTCGCGTAGTCGTAAAGATTCGTCGTTTCTTTTGGCCATCGATCTCTCGTTGTGTTGTTCGAGCCGCCAGAACGTTTTACACATTTCTCAAATATTTACGATCGTGCGATCGACTAATTTTACGAAAACAAAAAAAAACAAATAAAAATCCGCAAATTTTTTTTATCAGAAATCAGATTTTCTTTATTTTGTGTTTTTTTTTTTTATCATAGTCACTGAATAGATAATAATTTTCCATCGGAGCTGAAAAGTGATTGATGGAAAGCTGATGAAGTAATTTCGCATGAGGAAATTCGTTCGTATCCGAGACACACATTCAACGACCACCATTTCGTCATTTTATCGTGGGCTTGTGCTAATTTTAGTTTCGCGTAATTTTCTTGCTTCTTTATTTTGAGCGAATCATAAAACGATTATCTATTTCGCAAGATTCGATGTTGCGATCGCTGAGGAAATGCCTGTTGGCTGTCTTTGGCACGTAACCAATTCGCCTGGCTCGTTCGAGTTTTTTTCACATTTATTTAACGCACGATGAGAAAAGGAAAGCTCAAAAAATCGTTTGTCGCCCCCGTACCATATTTTTCTCGTGTGCGAGCAGCTGTTTTTGATTATTTTTGTTGTCTCAGCCTATACACTGAGTTTCGATACTCCAAAGTTTTTCAAACTTCCTCATTTTTTTCGCTACATTCCATTTCGACTTTCTCTCGTTTTAAATTTCGATTTTTTTTTTTTTCGATTATTTCATCGCCGCCCATGATTATTGCACTTTTACGGAAACATGGGAAACTGCTAACGCAAACACAGTTATGCAACGTAACAGATCCGAGGGGATTGTAACGCGTGGGAATGCCCGCGAAGAATCCTCATTTCAAACGTGAATTCCAGGTCGTCTTCCTTTCTCTCCGTGCTCCGAATATGACCTACATTTCGTTTTCATTCATATTCGAGCCCCAAACCCTCGCAATGCATTTCCATATAATCGGACTCACCATTTGCATTCCTCGAAAGTTTTCACCCGTGAGCCCTTAATCTAGTTTTTATTTATGGTCCATAACTTCTCTTAATCAGAGTCAACGTTGCATAATTAATTGAATTAATTAACAGTATTGAGCATTCGCTGTATAAATACCAAGTTTTATCACTTTTCACGAAATTTCCATGAATATTTCATTGAAATTCTAGATTCTTGAAATATGATCTTATTTTTTGAAATTCCTGACTAAAAATTCATTCGAAATAAAAAACATCGATAAAATGAGAAACTGAACGGAATAATATTAATAAATTTTATATATTCACTGTTTAAAAAAAAAGAAATTTATAAAAAACTTTCTCCTCGTTCAATTTTTCACGAAATTCGTAATTCGATTGAATATTTGATGAAAATTCATGAAATTTTATGATGCCGAAGTTTGCATCGTTGAAATGCAACGAAATTCTGTTTTTTCTTGAGCAGACCTCGTAATTATTATTAAATATTCGGTCTGGACGATAAAACGATCCTCCCTTGTCATCCAAAAACTCAATCGACACGAAAAATCGCCACAAATAAAAAAATTCATTAAATAATTAATAAATAAAATATTTTTCGTTAAATATCAACTTTGCAAACATCAAAGTCGTGGAATTTTTACTTTTTACGTAGAAGCTCGTAAATATTGTGATCCAGAGGATCATAATATTTCAAGGATTATAGAAAATAAAATATCGATGGTGGTAAGAATAATATTTATACGAGGGTGTGAAGACCTATTGCGTCGTGGAGCAGGAACTGTGCGGACCAGATGGCAATGAAAAGTCGAGGAAAAAACTGGGGAGACGCGATGTTTCTTACGAATATGGAAAAACGTGTTGAACGATAACGTTCCAGATTCGGTGCGGCGTCGAGCCTCTATATAAATATGTACATAAACGAGACAACTCGGATTGTCTCTGTCAGCGAGGAAACTCGTTTGCCTCTCTGTATCCATAAAGAACTCATGTTAATTATTACAAACGTCGTATCATCGTATTAAGTAACATTAAAATTCCAATGATTGAAGCCACCTACCTAATTCGAACGTCAGGGAAGAATAAATCTCGCTGATTGCGAAAGGCATTTTTTCTGACTCGATGTTCCTCGCTGTGACCCAATGCGATATGCAAAAAGTTTTGTTTTCTTTGCATTCGTTAGGATCGAGTATTTTTTTCGAGATAACACGAAATGCACGAATGCGAACGAGCTCGAAGGCGAAGGAGTTGTTTTCCTAAGCATTTCCGTTGCGAACGGTTGTGGGATCTTTGGAGTAAATGAAAAGATTGAAAAATCGATAATGAACCGAATTATTTGAAATTTTTTTAAATGGAATTTAAGCCAGCGAGGGAGATGCTTGGCATATTTAAAAATTGCACCTGACGCGTTGTTATCGGTTCGCGACATGTGCCTCGCGATCCCAGGTATACAAAGAAAGTTATTGTTTAACGAACGGAACAAGGGACTCACTATTAAAACGGCTGGCCGGAAGTGGAAGCAAAAAACATGAAAAACCCTGCTCGCATGGCCGCAGCCTCGCGTTCTCTCTTTGTCGCGCACTGCGTGGGCTTTATTTACTCAGTACACATGAAGAATGGAGGGTGTACGGACTACGATGCTTTTCTCTTGTTTCCGGAATAATGGGGTCGCGGAAGATGCCACTTTGTATTTTTTTAATAAATTTTTGTTTCTAGTTTTTCATGATTTTTTTTTTTCGGAATAAAATCGAAGGAGATTCTAGTTCACTGCGCCTGTCGAAGGATCAGCTTATTCAAATCAATCCATTCGTATTTCTAATCCGTGCTGCTTCTCAACGTGAAAAAAAAAATCCCCGTTACATTTAGTCGCAGCTTGATTCGAGAGCCAGGCACACAAACGAGAGACCGTGATAATAACGTACCTTTGGCCCAGCGTGTCCTCTTATAAATTATCATCACGTTCGAGAACGCGTCCATAACGGCGTATGGAAATTGCTCACCATGAATAATATGCCATGACTTTTATTCGCTTCGATGAAACTTTGTCACGTTGTTCTATGAGTCTGCATGCCTCTGTATTATTCGTTTTTTTTTCCTTGTTCTTCTACTCGTCACCGAATATTCCGGCGTCGACGCGGCGACAAGAAAAAAAAGTGTCTGCACTATTGTTGCTCGCTCGTAGTTTTGCATGCATTCGTTACGTAACGCTCTGACAGGATATCCGGACTTTCTGCGGAATGTTTGGACGAACGCCCTGATTCTTCTGTGCGATCGAATTTTTAGACTTTGCTGTTGAATCTTGAACTCAAATCGAGCTCTTCCCAACGTTGCATCGAAGTCGAACGATGACGAATGATGATCCGGGGGGACGAAATTAAAACGTTATCTTCGGGAGGAACGGACTCGAAAACGCGGGATTATACTTTATCAATGTTCCATTAACTCGTCCCATGGAATTCGCGATCCCAAAAGATTAAACGAAGCATCGAAAGATATTTTTTATCTCCTCGAGGATTATCAATTAAATCGTTTTCATTCTGCAGCATCAAGAGCTTCATTTATTTTTAGATTCATCTCTCTCGTGTTAGATTTTTCGGGGTCTAGTGTCGAATTCTCAGCACGTCATCCTTTCGATCGTATCATTCGAGTCGAATCCTCAATTTATTACGATGAGTCATATTTACCGAGTTAATTGAGCCTCACCGTTACAAATTGACGAGCACACGATTGATACGATTGTGATTAATCATGACCGCTGTAAAAACTATTTTATATGGTGAAAAAAAAAAAAAACAAAAAGTAATTATAGGGAAGACCAAAGAACAACAATGGACTGTTCCGAAACAGAGAATTGTAGTTTGTAGCTTTGCTTTTTTGTGGCATATGAAAAACTTGCTAAAAGAAACTAATAACTTAATTGTTGGTTCCTTTCCTCGCACGATTCTTCTTCATTATTTCGTTATTAATCGTTCGAAAAAATTTCTTTCCACTCCCAAAGTCACGTCGTTCACAATTACCAGAAAAAACTAAATGATTGCACTCCGCGTACTCGTCGCCCTTCCACAGTCTTTGCTGTACGGTTGGGCATCGAAAAAATAAACTTTTTCGACCCTCGAATTGAAGCAACTAATTTATTCTTATTTTTTACTCCAATCGATCAAATTCTCGTTCTTACAATAATGATGCATTGTCCGTGCAAATGAAAATCTATTAAAATCCGTGATTCCACCGTTTTTTCATCCATGCAACACATTTTTGGATTCATTAACCAAAAATCTTGCTGCGAGAATCGAATAAATTTATAAAAAGTTTATTGCTGGAGCGACGAGCCTTTTCGCTTCTAAGAATTTCATTCCGGACGTGCAAAAGCTCAGGGCGGTTTATCGTTTTGTCGGGGTCAACACTGAGAATATTGATGAAAATTTTATCGTTAATTTCTTTTGATTCTCGTGACATTTGTTGAAAGTTTTATTATTTTTCGTAGAAAAAAATCAATAGACTTTTTGTAGTAAGAAAAATTCACAAGGGACAGAGAAGAACATTGGTTTGGTTGAGCTGGAGTCGAATGAACTGAAAGTTTCTTTCTGGGTCTGCGAGGCCACGGAAGATCGAATAAATAAAATAATAAAAAAACTGCAAGCATATCGAGATTGAATTTTCTTGGCAAATTCGTTGCAATTGAACATTCGAAGAGATTGGCGGGATATAAAAATGAAGGACTGCGTCGGATAAGAGTGGCATTGAGTTGGCGCGTGTGTGCAAAAGCGAAAAAACACATGAGAATATATTGAATATGTCCATGTGTACGAGCAAGACTTTGAGTACAATGTTTCTTTGTCCCTTAATGCCCTTAATTGCTGAGAGTCAAAGAGTTATTGCGGCAGTGAGATTTGCTGAATTATCTTGCGCGGCCATTTTATTTTTATAACTCTGGCGAACCCTCTTCAATTCGCGATGTGTTTTCCTTTGAACTGGTCCTCCGATTGGTTGATCCGTTTATCTCCGTCGACCGTATTCGCCTTGAATCACGAGGAGTGTCGCTAAACTTTGGAATGACGAAATACGCAAAAGTTTCGAGCGTGTAAGCGCGCGCGCGCGCGCCACGGAGTTGGCGAAAAACTTGGCAGGGTTGATGATTGCGAGACCGGAAGACGAGGAGGAAGATCGCGACACAAAGTTGGATCACGGAGATGCCAGAGGGCGTTGAACCGCCCGCGGCATTCCTTAATGCTTTCATTTGTTCGCCGCGGCGCACGCGTCGACCCAATGAAACGCACGCACGCGTGTTTTCCTTCAGTTCCATACGCGGCGTAGACTTTTCGTCGCTGTCTCCTCTGCTGCGCTATTCCATCTCTTTTTTCTTTCAGTTTTTTTTTAACCCAATTACGACATCACGAGCCTTTGGAACATTGAATGAAATCGGCGCTCCTATCCGCTCGAGTATCTTTGAATTTTTATCGCTCCCGCTATCGCTCTTTCGACGCTTTTTAATCTCTGAATATTCAAATTCAACGGTATGGCATTTTCTTAACGACTCCTCGTCTGCGTCGGTTTCCAATCCGCGTTCTCTTCTGGACCGAAACTTTTTCCTGATGCGTTTACAAATTTAATGGAAATCCGACGCCAATTATTTGAATAAGTGACGATGATTATCAGACGGAATTCTGTTGAAAACTCTCATTAATCATGCCACGAAATAATTTTCAGTTCTTTCGATAATTATACACCGCGCAGTTGCGTCATTTCTATTTCGCATTTATGTGAAAAAAAAAACACTCGCAAAGCTGAAGAGTCCTCGGGGACAAAGTCTTGCGTTGTTGGGAGTGGAAAAAAAAGCTAAAAGTTACGAAAATTTATTAAACGGAAGTCAGCCCGACAGGGGGTCGGCGTAACGGTAAAAAAATGAGAAAAAAAACAAAGGGGAGGCGAAAAAAGTGTATAGAGCAATTTTCAGGCCATCAGAAAAGGCGGACGTACTCCCTCGAGGCCTGACATCGAGAGGGTCGTCGGTAAACTTTAATCGCATAAGTTATCCAAGCGCTTAATATTGCCCCAGTCACTAAATATTACGAAACTACCGGAATCGTGTGCTAAGCATATATTTTTTCTCTTTTTTTCATGTTTTCGTATTTGTATATCTATAGAGACTGATCAAGGAGCGTGAAGGCTTAGAACCTTTTTTCTCTTTGTTCCCTGGTTTTTCTTTCACCTGAAAATATATCGCAGCTCACGAAGCGTGCACACAAATGACCGCAATGGAGTGGCCCATAAATTAAAACTCTAAGGCGCGAGGCAAACCTTGCTTGGCTTGAATGAAAATACGATTTTTTCATATACCATTGTGACCAACAATTACTTGCCAACTCACGTAATTCTCGCACTTCAATAAATTACAATTTATTCCAAATTATATCCCGAGTCGCTTCAAGTTTCTTCTCCGCAATTCCAAAGCCTCGATCTTGTCGAAAACTGCGACAAGTTTTTAAGAATAATCAATTATTCAATTTTCTGTTAATCATTTTCGCTCTTCTCACGAATTTATCATTTGGAACTGAAAAGTCTATTAATCGCGAAAATCGCTTTGATACACACGGTCGAATGCAGAAAAATTGCAGTTCGATAGCTCATAACTCGCATTCCTACGAGGTCTGCTGGACATCGGAGTAAGACCGGTTCATTCAATGCCATACAAGACGCGATCGTACACTACTTTATACATCACACACTTACGAAACTCGCTGAGGCACACAGTTTATGTTCATTCAGTACTTCAAAGAGAAATTCAACATCCACCTCTCGTTCTTTTTGTTCGCCAGATCTCCTGATGCTTCGTTCTGTCAAGATTTTTCGAGTTTTTTTTTCTTGTTCGTGTTTTTCTTATGCGGCGAATGATTTTTTGTTACTTTTCGGAATATTGTGAATGTTTGTGTTTGAATTTTTGTTTCTTGCACTTTGCTCTATAAATTTTATATTTGAAAACATTTTTTTTGTTTCTGTTCGAGGAATTTTTGGGGGACGGTAAAAAATATTGATTTTTTTGACCGAATCATAGTTTCTGTTTGTTACTTTTAGGGACTCAACGTCATGGCAATTTTTATTATGAATATTCTGTGTCGACAGAAATATCTTTTGACCTAGTCGCGCCTTCCGAGTTTTCGTCGTTTTTCTCTCGTCGGTGATTCACTCAGATAATTTGAATTAAAAAAAAAAAAAAATGAAAACAAGCAACTTCCCACTTTGATCGCCCGCAGGCACGTTTCTGAGCGAATCGACTCATCGAATATTTCAGTTTAGCTTCTGGGTCAGGAGAAATTATGTCAGCAACGAATAAAACTCGTTCCTCGTTTTTTTTTTGTTCCCCATCGAACTCGTAAAGGTGTTTACGTGACGAAAAACTCATCGATCAGATTCCCAGCTCTTCGGTATCTCCATTCAACTATTTCAAGATAAAATAGTCACGGGTTTCGTATCGTAACAACAAAATGATAAAATGTATCGTATTTTTACGTTTTAGGGAAAATCTTTTGCCTCGATCTCCCAGAAAATTTTTTATACAAATCGTTTGACTGCCAAATCCTCGAAACCCTGGAAAATCCCGTTTTACAATAACCAAAAAAACAACGAACCAAAAACAACGTTTCGAGAGTAAAAAAATCAAATTCATTCTTTTGGGATTTTTCGATATTGTCGATCGATGTCGAAAAATGCAAATCAGCGTGAATATTACGATTCACGATTTTTATATGAAAACGCCTACATATTTGAACGCTCTGGATCAGCCGATGAAAAACCGGATGGCCTTCTCGTGTGCGCGTATCATTATCGCGTTAAGTAACCGTAAGAGCATAATTTATATCATTGAAACCCTGACGCGCTACCGCCTCCTGGGTGTGATAAGTCGTCTCGCGATAACACTTGCCGACGAATATAAATAAACAAATAAATAAACAATCATATGAATAAATAAATGAAGCTCCATTGATGAAGTCGTTGGTATTTATCGATCGGAGAGCTGGATGATGAGAGTTTAGATGCTGGAGCCAGTGGATTGAAAAATTCACGCACGCGTATAAATATAACTTTTTTATTAATTGATAAATTTTCACTCGCACGAATACTCTCGAGTCTCGACTCAATAAATACCAACGTGTTATATTAATAGAAGTACTCAAGCCCCAAAAAACACTCGTGTTTCTCCACACGAGCGCGCCCTACACTTACGAACAATCAGAAATTAGGCCACAGCTGCCTAAAGGACGAATTGACTTTTTTTCTTTCGTCGTTAATTTATTTCTAAGGTTTTGAGACCGCGGACTCGAAGCTCAAAGCAACGAGACTTCGAAGCTGTTTCTTTATTTCCGGCAACACGTGCCACGCACCTGCATTCAATACGAGTCAATAAAAACGTTTCATTCGTCGATGGAACTCTTTAGTTTATCAGAAAATTCTTTTTCATGATTTTCTCTTTTGAAGATCGCCGAAAAATTCGGGCGCAAACGTTGCGTATCTTTTTTTTTTCAAAAAGTTTCTGACGTCGTCGATTTCTGGAGCAATTGGATTTCCAATCGAAAGATTTCTCTTGTTTTTGTAATTTTATTCAATTTTATCGAGTTTTTTGCTTTTTTTTTGTTTTGGAATTGTTGTGCAATTTTTACTCGTGCCTCGCACTTTCGTGTACGATCTCTACCCACATAAAAAGTGAAATAAATGTGTCAATGTCCATAAGAGAGAGTAACACGAGACCTCGTCGTAAGAGACTCACATGTTCCCATTTACATTATCGCCTAAAGGTCTAAGTGCACCGCATAATTTACGTAGATGCACTCGTTTGCTTGCGCGGATATAAAACGCTTCTCACGATGACGTAGGCGCGGCATGAAAATTTGTTGGGCCGACTGATTTTAGTCTCGGTCAAAACAAGCTCCAATCTTGTCGTACGATGTGTAGTGATTATTCGTCTCTCTGAAAAGTAGCATCAGAAAATATTCAATTAGGACGATCTATCGGAAGAAGGAAAAAATTCTATTTTCATTCGTGGATTTAGAAATTTGTTTCCTTTGCGGCGGTGTGTTTTCATTTTTTTACAAATTAAATAGGGCAGAGCGTGAACAATCCGAGGATTCATATATACCGACTGTGTATACACGTTAGCGAACAACACATCTGCCGCGTGCATAGAGCAAATATACGAAAATCTTGGAGTCGCTCGTCACACGTAAATGCGCGCGGACGCTATTTTGGTAAACGAGAGCGTTTCACATAGTGAGAGAGTCTACGGAGGAGCAGAAAGAGACTTTTTGAGGAGTCGGTGGGCTGGGAATACGTGCTTTCCCTTTGTGATGAATTCCATCGTGATCTAATAATAATTTTTCCCTGTGCACTTTGTCTGATGCGCTTTTTAAAACGGAGAAAAAAAAATATACCGAATTTAAGAAAAATGTCGCTTGAAACAAAAAAAACGGACTGAAAATTCTCGATCTTTTTGTTTTATTTCGAAGGAAATGATGGAAATTGAAAATTTGAAAGAAAAATTGAATAAAATCGGCGCAAATGTTTGGAAGAAAAAAAAAAGTCCGGATAACGAAATTCTCGAGTAGCGTGAAATGAACAAAAGGGAAAAAAACAGATCGTTAAGTTAATATGCTTCCGTGGATGATTGCACAACCTTCCGGCGTCGCTGACTGGGGTATATAAACTTTATATACATACTACCTTGAGCTACTCCAGTGTTTTAAATAGCAAGGCTGTAGAATTAATTCGTCGAGCGGAGCATAGTTCCGTTTCAGGCTTTCAATATGGGACAAGTGTCTCTGACCAGGACTGTATATAGAAATATATTGTGTGTCCGTTTTCACGTGAAAAATTGGAAAGAGGAAAAAAAGGCTAAACGCCCACTGGATTAGGCGAGGCTTTGAACACGAGACTTTGTTCCTCACGGAGGTCCGGCGTCGTTGGCGGTCAATGAACTCTCGTACGAGTACGAGATGCAAGCGCGCATATAGATGTATATGTATTAGGAACTTATAGCTCGTGTCTCGGCTCGTAGCAGCATCAGCAGCACCGTCAAACGCACAGGGAGCATTGAAAAGCGTCGCGACGACTCCGTAGCGATATTTGTCTTCGAAAGGTCCCTCAATAAGTACAGAACGTCTCAAAACCGATCGGCATTCTTGGGGCTAGTTGAATTGTGTCATTTCGAAGAGAAAAGTCTTAAGGAATTTTCGTGTAGGACGCAGCGTTGATGAGATATCGGTTAATTAGCGATGGACCAATGTGCTGTCCCGGTGAGGACAGATGGGCGTGGCAAGGGCCGCGCCGCATTGGCCATAACTTCGCTCCTCGGTACCGCCCGAACGATGCATCACAGAAAAAAACGACAAAGGACTTTTCTTTCTAGAATTTCGTCATCTTTCTATGCCCGCGATCTCGAGCATGATTTTTGAATGACTTTGTACAAGCCACGCATATTGATGCCTCGGATCCTAGTCTCGTGCAACTCTCCCGGAACGTGCAGATTCCTTGCAAAGAGGACGTGAGAAAGAAGGAGAAAGCGAACCAACGACAAAGACGAAACGTTGTTCCCGGACAATGAACAAGTTCCCACGTATTTCTGAAGCAATTCATCGATCAAACACTCGAGAATTTGTGTGACAACTTTAAAGAAACAATTATATACTCGAATCTCAAGAATTTGCTGACCCATGTGCTCTCCAAGCTTCGTCGACGTTATTCTGCCTTTTATTTCGACATAAAAAAACATGGACATTTTGTTGAGGGTTATCTGGATAGTTTCCCCTTCGCAAACGTCACCATTCACTCTCAAGGTTAAACCCGTCGTCCCTTATGGGAATTTATCGCCCTTAAAAGTCTGCCACATGTTTCTACTTTTTTAAGATTTTAATATCTTTCGTGAATAATGCTAATGCATGTCCGAACGCATAGGAATGCCGCCGTTCGACTTGGCAACTAATAATATCTCCGAAGAATATTCCAGAAAATACTTCGATCATAAAAATCAATGCAATAAATTGAGACAGCTCCACAATTTTTCATCTTGACCAAAAATTTCAATGACTACGAAAAAAAAAAATCCAACGACGTGGAAAAACTGTTTTCCACGTAATTTTTCCATATTTTTTTTTTCAATGATCCATTTTTTTTTTTAAAAAACCGAATTAGTAGCTTCTCAACGTCCCCGAATAGAAAAACACTCTCACCCAATGTCACCGGCAGAAAAAAAAACACAACAGGCTCAAACAGCCAAAAAAATAATTCTATTAGGCCGAGTGACGAAGAAAATAAAAAAAAAACTCGTGGGCGGCCCAAAACTTTAACACAGACCTTCTCTAATCTGTAGTCAAGATGAGATCCGGCGCGGGTTCCTCGAGTACTCAAGTATTTATACAAGAAACTCTCCGATGCTCCCAGCCTCGTCGAGACAAGTTTCACTCCTTGTAATAAAGCAACGTGAACATATTTCTGTATACGCTCCAAGAGAAAACGAATTTTCTATTCTCAATTCTGACTACTTATGATTGATTATCTGAAATATTAACCACTACGAATCCAACATTCCTTTTCTTCAAAATCCACACGTGTACGAAAACGCCAACAATTTTTTTTCCCGTTGTCACGTTTTCGTCCTTTTTTTGATGATTTTTTGTTTTTTTAATTGTTCGAATTAATTTGAAAATTTAAACAAATTGATGGACACGATGGTACGAAATTTCTTTGACTTTGTCTCGTCAATGATCGATCAGTTGAGACTCTTAATTATTTTCAACATTTGGTGAGCATCGTTGAATGAACGAATTTGTTTTTATGATTTTTTTTTTATTTATTCGAATTGATTTGGAAATTTAAACAAATTGATGAACACGACGTTACGAAATTTCTTTGAATTTGTCTCGATGATCGATCGGTTGAGACTCTTAATTAATTACGACGTTTAGTGAGCGTCATGCGCGTCGAATCAATTTTTTCAACAACCGCATTTCGTGCTTCACTCAAAAAAATTCTTTCCTTTCTACCGGATATCAGAAGGAACGCGAAGAAAAGTCGCGCACGCTACGGAAAGTCTTGACATATTGAAAGTTTACATAGGTGGCAATTCCGCCGACCAACAAGTCCATAGATAACGTCACCCAACCGACTGAAGCGATTACGTCATCGCACCAATGCCTTGGACGATAAAAATCTTGTGCAATAGCAACAAATGTAAATAAAATAATTAAACTGACTTCTGAAGGGTCACAGGTGAAAGCAAATACTTTGTGAACTCTTCGAATTCATTTTATTCAAATCAAAAGTTCGAGCTCGAGCAGCAGGTTCTAGAAAAATCGTCATCTGGTTCGCGGCTTATTATCAGGACCTGACCAGAGCTGCTGCACTTTTCGATCGAGAGCTTTCCGCGTCATGTGGTCCTGATAGCGTCGAACGTATTTAGTTTCCGGTCTCTCCAGCTTTGGCAAATCTTGCTGTTGATCTTGATTTTTACATTTTGGTCTCTGGCGATTTCGACGTGATTGCGACTCGACTTTTGCTTCTCTAATATTTTAGAACAATTTGTTCATCAATTTCGAGTCGATTTGATTTTTTGCAACTTGAAAAGTTGGGAAAAGTTGGCATTGAAATAAATCGGATGGCGAGATGCAAAAGAGAAATATTCCAGGGGAGGAGAATAAAGCGAAAGTTGGCCATGTGGTCAGAGGACAATGATGCGATCATCACTGTGCATTCCTTCTCTCGAAATGATTATTCGCCTTGACCATTCCGCGCGCGAAGCAGTACAATTGTGCCAATAAAATTGTTGACTCACACTCACTGCCATATTTCCTTTTTTTTCCACTCATTCTTCTTTAAATATATATTATTTAATCAGCTCTCCAATTTCGTCAAACAGCCGCGCCGTTTTTGGCAAGACGCGGTCCCCCGAAAACGAGTCAATGAGCAAAGCTTGCTCAGGAAACGTCATTCTCAAGCAAATATTTGTCGCCCGCGAGTTAGCATAAAATCATGGTATAGTTACACGTATATTACCAGTCGAGGACGAAGCAAACATCCTATTTTGAATCTGAATAATATGACTAACGTGATTGGGAGCGACGACGAATTTATGGTGAAAATCAAAATTTCGTCATTTTTGTCAATTCGAATTTATTCCGCCGCTGATTTCGACGATTTTTCCTCTTTATTCCGAAATAATAAGAGTCGCTGCAACATTTTGGGATTTACATAAAAAATCGTTTGAATTAAATTATTTTCTTTATTTAATAAAATTTTGTTAGAGTGTCGAATTTTTTTATTTTTCTTTATTGTGCAACAGAATTTACGAAGCGTTGCCTCCGCCATTAACTTTTTTGCGAATGGTTATCACCATTTCTCGACGAAACGCAAGTGCTGTTTCAACAACTACTGTTTGTTCGTGTAACGAGCCGTGTCTCAAAACTATTTAAGAGCACTCGAACGCGAGCGCTTTTCTATTGTACAAATGAAAGGGCAACTTCCTCCTGCGGTTGAATTAGCGCAAAGCGCGCACAATGATCATAGAGTCATTTTGTCATCACGGTCATTCAACGGCTCTCTTCCCTCTCTCTGCGTCTCTTTTTTCTTTCGCAATATAACGTTTCCCGTGACAATGGAACATTTTCAACGCAACTAGCGGAAACTATTAATTAAACTACCGGAATCCCTTCGTGTGATGTGCAAACATATACGTAAAGGCTCGAGAAATAATTACCCGTCTATTTTCTCCTTTTTTTGTTGATAAAATAGAGAAGATTGCATAATCGTTAGAATTTTGCCAAATGATGAAAATTATTTGATAAAAACCTTCAATTTTCGAATTCTTCATTATTCGCCACCATCTTAATTAGGAAATAATTAATTTCATCAGTTTATTACGAATTTCAATTAGCACCTCGATCTATTGGCTCTCGCGTCAAATGTCGAGGCTACAGCGTTCGTAATTTTATAGCCGTTTTCCGGATTATTTTGATGTTGGTTATCGCGCATCGTTAATGATTTTTTTTTTTTCGTGAAATGCAACGAGTAAGTTCGTCGTTTTGGAAAATTGATAATTATTAATCAATCGGTAATTATTTTATCGTCCATTCGATACATGTCGTTGTTGGATAATCAATTACGTCAAGTTCGAACGCGTGAAAAGTAACGATTTATATTTTTCTATTAAAAAATGACAATTTATCAAAATTAATTGACTTCCAGTCAGTTGACGTTAAAAAGATTTGATTTTGTTGGATGTTTATCGTGTCACTACATCGTGTCACGATGGGGTGATGAAAAAAAGATATCGTTTAGTAAAAAGGTCTAAGTTTTCATATGATTAATGACGAGCTTCCTGAAACCCGAAACTCGGGGTCAAGCAAAGTTCGAAATACACAGATTTCAAATCAGCCGACGGTCTCATTTGAATTTATATATATAAACGAACTAGGCACAACCGTCGTTTTGTCAATTTGAGCCAATGGTTAATCACACGAGTAAAAAAAACGCTAATGAGAATGGGAGAAAAAAAAATGGACGATTCAGTCGACGAGCATAGGAATCGAACGAGCACTCGATACGTTTTCGCTCGCGTTTTCGAGTCTTTTTCATAATTGGTTAAAAAAATATTTTTTTTCAACGACCATCTTTCAAAGCGTAAGAAAAACGACGATGAACACGATTCTAGGGTTTCCGGAGCAAGATATTTGTAAAAATAAAAAAAAAGCGATCCCGAACGATTATTGAAAATAAAAAAATATTCAAATTTAATGGAATAATTTTCCAAGGCTTCTTGGCACGCTCAAAATACAGCGTGGCATTTATCCCCATAACACGGAAACGAAAAGAAATATTTTTAAAGTTTCAAAGTATTTTCCGAACCGATAAAAAACGAGAAGAAAAAAAAAAGATCGAGTAGAGAATCTGACACGTAATTCGGTAGCTCCCTTAATTCTCCATCGCCGGCTTAGCCACGAGAAAGTTTTATGAGTTTATGGGATTTGTGTGTGAAAGATCCTTAAATTATTGCGAGCTGCGTTGCAATAGGTCATGGAAAAAGAATAAATAAAACGATCGAGTGTCGATTTCTTCGTCAACAACGGTACAACGACTCTGGTCTGGCATTCGTACTGACAATCCTTTGATACTTCGAACTCCATCGTTCCATCGAACGATCTAAACTTCCGTGTGTATATACTTGTGAGAATTGAGTGACCAGTTAGTCGGGTTACGTTTATGGTTGCGTCTGGCTTGGTGCAGTGGCTCGTGTAATAGTTTTATTAGCCCGTACAATAGTCGAACCTGGGAAAAATGTCTGTGGGTAATTTCACCTCCTAAAAATAGCAGTTGTGCTCAAAATGAATAATTCTCCACAAAAAAAAAGCCATAAGAACGATTAATAGAGAAAATGAACGAGTTTTGATAATTAAGTCGAAAAATAATTTCTCAATGAATTCGTAAATTGGAGGAAAAAAAAATCTGCAACGAAATGGAAATTGCAATCATTTAGAAATTCAGAGCATACACGTCATTGTTATTGTTTATCGATTTTTTTGAAAATCTCACTGGACCGAGAAACGCGTGGATAACTGGATAATGGAGAATAATTAATAATTATTATTGATCAGCACGTGGAATGATTACGTACGGGAAATATAGTGATGACGGAACAAATGCTCATAACTTTAGTAGGAGTAATAATTACCGATGCAAATGAAGTACGTGATGTTGCAATTAACGTTAACCATAAGTTAGCGACCTTAAATGATACAAGGATGACATCATAGCCAAAGATATAGACGTCGTGAAAATGAGTGGTCAAGAATCGTCGTTTTACAAACAACACACCGCTCTTTTTTAAACTTACGTAACGAATCGTCGAAGCTCCAGGTCTCAGCACTCGGGGAGTTGAGCATTACGAATGCAATCGTCATCATTGCTGGACGCATAAAAGAGATACAATTCAATTGACAAATTGAGCGTACTTTCGTTCGCTCTTTGTGCATGTGACTCACAGAATAATATTTTACGAGCAATTACGAGCTTCAATTATCTTCCACGAATGAGACATTTCAATTCGGCCCTTTAGTCAGATCAGGGCAAATAATTGAATGAACGACGTTAACGTACGAACAGGCTGAAAATTTCAACACGAAATAACCTCATCGAGGTGTTTTGGAAAATGATTAATTATTCATCATTTTTTTTGGGGTGATGATTATTAATTAATTGAGTAACTTTGATTAGGGAAATTTATAAGAGATCGATGAAATATTTGATAACGTGGAATCTCTGACTCGGAGCAGGGTCTTCGGGTTCTCGAAGTATCGGATTACGCTCGCGGGATTACGTCTAAGGGCACCAGCTCGCAGGGTACATTACGATATCCAAACCGGTAATGTTATCCGCTTAACGGTAATTCATTCTCCAAAGATTTTTTGTTGCCTTTTCATTGTCACGCGATCAGGAATTCCGATTTCTTGATCTTCATTTTTTTTTTTTTTAGGAAACAGAATCGTTCGCGATCGATATATTACTCGCGCGTGGATTGTACGGAGCTCAGGGCACGGAGAATCAGAGTTTTACATTTGACCAGAGTTTTTAGATGTTTAGCCGCCCTCGCTACGTTCTGTGAAAAGTATCCCGTGACAGAATTATGGATCTCGTTTCTCCTAGCAGACTAAACAGTTATATATATTACGGAAGAAAAAAGGAAAGAGAAATCCTTGGTTACCGAAGCCGTAAAAAAGGCTGTGTAGGTCGAGGTGTAGGTACTCGACACCTTTTTTCGGGAGCATTGTATTTATTACAACGACGAAGGGTTACCGTGCTCCTTTTTCTGCACGTGCCACTTGGAAATATCTCAGAGTCACGAATGTTCCGTTAATACAAAAGTGTATATAGAGAGGGTCCTGAAAATCATATCCTGAAGCCTTGGACGGCCGGGTGTTGGTTTATTTCTGGAGAGAAACGTCTCGAGCGATTTTCTTCTGGGGCCAAACGTCGATGAGATATTAATTAATTAGCAGCGATTAATCTTGAGGGCTGAGGACCGAGGATATGGAGTGAGGGAAGCCCAGACGTTTCTTGCTTAGTCTACCGGCCCACGCAAGGGCTTGTCACGCTCAATTATGCTCATCGACGCGTCTGATTGGTCGTCGGTGATGAATTAATTTCTTGGAGAACGTCGCATCCCAAAGAAAATAGCTCGATAACTTTTCTCTTCGGAATCTCAAAACTCAACGCGGTTCCTCGAGGCTCCGATCCGACTTTGGGACCAACCCTGTACATACACCGTTTTCTTCAATTAATTCTATTCACGACCACCGGAGCTGTTCGGTCTTATGTGTTTGACCGACTTGTGGAACGGAGGGAAGCTCGTTCGAGCATCTCTCAAAGCAGTCGACGTTTGTATACACCAGCAGTGACTCATCAATTGAGGCAATAATTCAGTCGTGACAATAAAATGCTCGCGGATGATTCCAACCACACCAGCCAGTCTGCTTTTCCTCTTTTCTTGTTTTTGTTTCAATTTATATTTTCTCTCTTTAGCGAGTTGCTCACTCCGCGTGTACATCAATGACGCAGAATGGAGAATATCAATGACACCGACTTTCACAATACATTCAAGAATTCCACGGTCGTTTCAATTTAGCATTGAAACATTCTTTGCCAACTTATGCCAATGGCAACCAATGCAGCCAGCATAGAAAATTATTTTCCACTTTTTTTTTACCGAAAACGATTTCCTGAATGGAATATACAAATCTCGCGATTCCAACGTTTCTCTTGGTAGATTTCATTCACTTTTCTTGGAACCTTTTACCATCGTCACACTCCACCGTTGTTTATAAAATTAAGTACAACAACTACGTCATAGTTATGGTCCAGCGTCTCGGACGCTGGCGTATCGGGTTTCACGACAAAAGAACACGTTCACTTACGTGCTACACGGACCCCGAAAGAAAATCTCACGTTTTCGATTCCAATAACTTTTTTTTTCATTTTTGCATCAATTTCTTTTATTAAGACGAAGAAAATGTTGTTTTTTTTCATGTCCAATGTTATTCGCTCTCCAGTCCTTAAAGATCGATAATAAAGTTATAAGACATGTGTCGATTCTCCCATAACATCCATAGAAAATCAATTCAAAGAGTTAACGATCAATGAATAATAGAATCCAATTAAAATTACAAAGCTGCGCAGAACGATTGTATAGAATGGGAAGAAATAATCAGTGGAGGTCATCCGAACGTGCGATCATTTCAATTTCGTATTTCCTTTCAAAGGGTTTTCTTTTTCTTATGGAATAATAAAATTCTTTAATTGCTCGTCATTAATCATCGATCCAACGTTTGTCTATAATTAACTTGCAACGGCTTTAAAAAAAAGGAAGAATAATGATTTTAATGGACGGTTTGAAAAATATCTCGAACGACGAGTCATGGGTTTTTGTGAAATTTCGAGGAGAATAAAGATTCGCAGTTTCCTGTCGGAATGCGATTGAGAAGAAAAAGACGGAGGATATTTCGGATGCATATCTGTTTCTCGGTGGCCAGGAGAATATGCTTTTTTTTTTCACCTTCTTAGAATCATTGTCCCCAAACAAGGCATCGTATTAGATCCCCCATGTGGTACGTGGATGGGGTTAAATGGGTACGTGACCGGTTAGCACGAACAGTTTTTCCAGGCAGGTTCATTGTTCTCGGATTGTAAGAGGACGATGTAAGACTTGCATATGAACCCGTAGCTCCGTCGACTCCTTCTCAGGACTTTGTGAAAAAAAACAAGACATTCTCGAACTGCTACCACTTGTCCGACATAACCGTTTGTAATTGTAAACGCCTCATTTATTCTCCATTCATCGTCGCTACTTTTTACCGTTTTCATTTTTTTTTACTACCCTCTTTCTCTCTCAGAATCGAATTGATTTTATATTGCTCCTACGTGACTCTAACGAGTCGAAAAAACCGCAACATTCGCTGGTTATGACGAATCGATCGTTAGCCTCGAGAAAAAGTTCGAACGAATCGTCACTATGAATGATTTCGTGGTGATAACCTGCGTGAATAATTATCGTATATTTACGAAGTTCTCGTTGATTCGTGGCTTCGTACAAAAGCCTTCGACTCCATGAATCATTGCGATTGATTATTTGTAGCGATGTCAAAATTTTGAGACGTGGTTTTTTTTTATTTACGTTTAATTTTCAATTAGAATAATTATCGTTTTAATGGACGATGAAAAAATTTGTTCTGTTGAATTTTAAACGATTTTCTTGTCTTGAAATAATAACTGTGAACGTTTATATTGGGGCAGGGATGAAATGCTCGGATCAGGTTGGTTACAGTTTCCATGTTTTCAACTGGAGTCGGAACTCTTGCAAGTTCCAAGTTAGTTCACACTCGTTTGGCACGCTGCCAATGCTCATCTCTCGTCATTTTCTTAGTTATTCCCTTTGGGCTGTATCCCTCTCGTTTTCGCAGTTATTTTCGCACATGTAAACCGCCTCAATAATAGATGATTCGGAATAACAATTTCTGCGGTTTACCAATGATTCTCAATTTTCAAAATAATTTGCAAGATCAAAGGGAGCCTCCGGAGAATTTTTCAAATTTATTTTCACGGGATCGATCGTCATAGAAATCAGCGACATTTTGTTTTTTAAATTATGTTCGTTTGCGATCGAACGATTTTGATAAAAATACAAAATCTGGCGACTGAGCCAGCGATTTCTTTTTGAAACAACGGGACAAATGTGTTTCCAGTGAAATTGGCATGACTCAGAGGAAACCTTCTCCCCTCGACTCTGGTTCGGAGATCTCGCGGTGTAAGGCAAAAGGAGAAAAAAAACGCGAACTCGAGGGAAGATAATCTTGGATACGATACTTTCTAATGCCGAAAGAATTTATTTAACTCGAGAACCGAGAATAGTTGAATTTAAAAAAAATTATAAGAACCGAAAAAAAACCAAAGTGCTCGATGCACCTCGAAGATTCGTTTGCCTTCGTTTTATTTTGAATAAAAAATAAAATCTTGCAAAAACCACGAAATCCCGTGAATCCAGATGCCCGTATACACTCTCGCGGGTTCCGCCATTCCATGTACTTGGATGTTTATCCTCGGGAACACCAGTTGTCGCATTCCCCATTCGAGTTGCCATTTGAAACGTGATACAGTGCAAGAATTAAACGGCAACTCCACGAAAGTGCATATCGAAGAGAAGAATAAAAAGAAAACGAGAGAGTGAGGAGGCGAGGGAGAGGGAGAAAGAGAGAGTGCATGGAGCGGGATTTTTAGGGTGTGTTGCGTCTCGTTCGGGTCGATTCGGTCAATGGCACTCCCACAGTCTGAGCTTCGCTCTCGTTATTGTTACGGTCGCGAGCGATGATTACGCGTACGCCTTTCTCGCTATGCCCGACGCCCACACTTTACTGCAAAAGAATAAGAATTAAGGGGGTACAGAGAGAATCCGAAGGACAAAAGGGTTCGATTCTGTATCGAATATACGCCTTGTCCCAAAAATTCATTCGCAGCTTCGAACAATTACGTCGTATCTTCTGAAATTTCGCCCGAGTGATTTCCTCGGAGCTACACCGTTGCCGAGATCCTTAATTTATTACTGACAGCCAATGAGTTGCGTGCAAAAAGAGAAAATAGGCGTGGCAGACGCATCACAAAAGTTTGGCTATCGCTAATTAATCAATATCTAATCAACGGCCGAACGAAAAAAAAAATATCGAAAGCCTCCGAGGAATTTGGCGATCCATTGAGCCCCTGAACCTCGATCTTGACTTTTAGGACTCTGTATATATATGCAGCGTGTTCGAGAAATACAACGAAACGCACGTCTCCACTTACGACGAGCCTGCACGACGAGAAGCTTCGGGAATAAGAGTGCGCGTCCAGCCTGGCAATAATAACCCTTAACGCGTGAGAGAATGCGAGACATGACGTCATTTTCTCTCTCTCTCTCTCTCTCTCTCTCTCTCTTTCGCGCTCCTTTCTTTCTTTTATTCGTCATTCGTCACGCCGTATATCAACTCGTTACAGGCTTAAGGGCGTAACCGAAAGATTCAAAGCAGAAACTTACACGAAGCTTCGACCCTTTTTCTTCGCAGTTTCATCGATCTTATGGCTTTTGTGTATACGTTCCATACAGAAACACACATAGCAACGTACACGAGTGAGAAGGACCATGAGAAATATTTCAGATTGATGACCTAATGCTCCGCCACACGAGAGACTTTTGTATATAACAGAAAACCCGACGCCCAGCTTCCTCCCCCAAAACTTGTGACAAGATGCATTGACGTGCGCATATATTTTTTTTCATACATATAACTATGTGCATACGTAGGCATACGTGTATATATACAAAGCTCGGACGAATCTCATGGAGTACGATAATGTGCTGACGAAAGATACGATCGATAAGTATCAAGGACGTCCTTATACGTGGCACTAGAAAAATAAGATTGCTCATGGTTTTTGTCCGGGTATTCTCCGTGTCGCGAGAGATGGGAGGTTCGTATAAATACCGAGGAATTTCGATTCTCGTGACAATTATTTCGAGCTTTATTGATACGACGCAGCCAAAATGTCAATTTTTTATTTTTCTGAGATGTTCGTTAGCAGGAGAATCGAAACGATTAGAAATATTGATGGAATTTTCGTCGTGACACAGTTGTTCGTCATCACGAATGTGTGGGACAGTTTTTAAAAATGTGCAGCGGTTAATGATGCGTCATTAGATAATTAAATGGATAATTAAGTCGTTTCTTGTTTGAATGATGTTTATACATTCCTTCGGCTGAATAAACAATGATTCCTCGATGTGGTATTTGTGATTAATATTTCTCGAAAGACGTTAACGCTGTTGGAAAATGTTCGAGGAAAATGACAAGCTGTATGGATTCCTTGTAATCGTCAAATGAAATGTTTCTATTTTTTTCATCAATGGTTGGTGCAGATGTTAGAAAACGATTTCAGGGGTTTGCTCCTATAAATCATTTACCGTTGGACGCACCGACGAAGAGCACACGTTGCGGAAATTTCTTTCCCTTTTTTTAATGCTTTTTACAGCTAGCAGAATAATCTCCGGAGACCATAACGCTTGGTTGGAAATAAAAATACATAATAATCTCTCGGAGCCTCGTTTCGTTTATGGAGGGGGGTTAAAAAGTCGTAAAGTTTGGACTCCACAAGATGATAGGCTTATCTCTAATCCTGCAAAAATGAATATATTTTCTTTACAATAGACAAGAACTCCATTTTTTTACAGCTCCGGAGATTACGTTGCTACTTTTGAAAATTGTTCATTTTTTGGCTGCGACAGCAAAATTTATAACTCTCGGCTTTCTGGAACTCGTCACATTCCAACGTTGCAAACTTCGACATCGCGTCTTCGTTTTTTTACTCCATTTTTAGGTGACGGAGTATTTCGTGAGTGTTAACACTCTCGATACGTCGCCTCAACGTTACCAATTGCATATTGTAATAAACGCTTTCCAAATTATTCCCCAGGATCCTAATTTACGTGTACGTGATGCTAATCTCACTGATGAAGTCACACATGCATCAGTGCCAAGCTAAAATAAAATTCCCCTCGTCTCATGGTGTGGTCTTATATGTGACATCGCGGTCATATGTTTTTTCGGCGACGATGACACGTGGCTGACATCATACACATCTAAATACAGGAACGTGCATATAATTCGAAATAGATTTGCGGTACAACTGCGGAGAAATAAACGAAGGAACAAATGGCGAAGGAGGAGCATGAGCGTCCGTTATAAATCGACAATTTGGCAGGACTTTTAAGGCGAAATGGGTGACGCGACGCATCCGCTTTTTTTTCGTCGCACTTTTTACAGCTTTCTCATCGCCGCGATATGTCGCGCAACATTATTTTTGCATTATGGCGATCATTCCATGACTTCATATGTTTACATTCATATTCTTAGTCAGTATCCGCCATTCGCAACATCCAACACGTACACCAGCGAACAATGTCGTCGTCCTTCCGCGTACAAACGTCGCGACACTCAGGTTTTTCAAACGGTGATGAAACTTTCATTGCACCAAACCTATTCTCGGACACCGATGACCATTCGCTTGTCGGCTTTGGCATGCAGTTGCCGTTTTTGACCACTTCCTTTCATCTTTCGCCGAATATCCCGAAAATACCCGACACACTATACTGCGAACGCAATCACGTTCCTATTCATTTTCGATGCTCAACTCATTCTCCCGCGAACCTTCCATGTCATCCGTCTATTCTTGTCTGTAAATAATCGCTCACTTTGCATTATTTCCTATTCTGCACTCTGTTGCGATTCATAGCCAAGGATATCGAGATTTCTACCGACAATACGGTAGAAACATTTTTTTCTACAATTGGTCGTAGACCAATTTGAATTAATTTGCAATCACATTCGAAACAATATCGATCCATGCAATGAACATAATTGTCTGAATTGTTATTTAGGCGATTGCGTATGACAGCGATTTTTATTTATTAATTAATGGAAATTGTCATTTCCATTTCGATCCATTTCCATGAATGAAAATTACTTTTATCCATAATTTCCTAAGTTAAAATCATAATTGTCTTAGAAATTCGAGATTCTTTCGAATTTTAAAAATTCGATTGTTAATTCCGTCCAAATGATTTTCCATCCAGTGTAAAAAATATTTTCGATTGAATCTAATTATCTAATTATGAATAATCATCATTACATCTAATCGATACATTTTTATACACTGGATGGAAAGAAATTTGAAAGAATCTCGAATTTCTCAGACAATTATGATTTTTACTAAAAAAAATTATGGATAAAAGTAATTTTCATTCATGGAAATGGATGGAAATATGAATGGTCGAGAGATTGGCAAGTTTTGAGCAAATAAAAATCTGTATTGGCATAATTTTCTTAACAAATCTTCATCGATATTCTCACTAACGGGTATTCACTCATTTATAAATCTAATTGAAGATTCAGAGTGCATTTTGTCGAGGAATGTGTAATTTGAATGAATGAAAAAGAAATGGAAATATGGTAAATCTGAAAAGTGAAGAATTTTAAGCAGATTAAAATGAGTATCGATCGGATTTTTTCGTGATAGGATTGAGTGAAGAAACCGTGATTTCGTGACACAGCCCATACCTACTAGGGCAGTCTCGTTACGTATGCCCGTCGTAAGAATAGAATGACGAATACATTTCTGGGTGTGCCCACGGATGTAACTACTAAAAGACGAACCTTCTGCCAATTTCTGACTCCTGCATACAACCTGAAAAATCATGTACGTCGTCGAGATCCCCTCAGTAGAATTTATATGTTCCTACAAGCGGTTAAAACACGCTCGTTTTAAACTCACTCTCACAAAGCACTTTTGTTCGTGCGAGCCGCACGATAAGAATTCCTAGAACCATTCCTGCCCAGATTTATAGCATTTTTCCAAACGCTTCTACCATATGGAATGTTTTTTATAACCAAGTTTCCCAAAAAACCTCACTAGGAACATATTTCCAAAGAATTAAAAACTATTAAAAATAATTTTTCTAAAATACGATCCGATTGTGACGAAAACAAAATATAGAAAAAAAATTAAAGTAATTGATGAAAATCAGAAAATTACTCATTTTTTTTTCCTCCAAATTTAGTGATGGTAATAAAATTTAAAAAATTGGAAATATTCTACAAAATGTCACGTCCGTTCATTTTCCACGAAATACATTTGCTATAAATGGTGGAAAAGACATTTTTCTTCAAACATATGTTGGTGTCCATGCGGAGGTGTGATTGTTTCGTAATATCGAAAGAAGGAAAACATCTGTAAAATCCAGGGCAAGAATTTAGTCAATATTAGACATTTCCTGGGGCAAATGAATTCATCAAATTTTCTAACACGGTCTGAGGAAATAATAAATGGATGATTCTATTCCCGGACGAATATAAAGGGTAGTGGGTGAGGCGAAACAAGGGGTCGTCGTGGGTTCGTGCAAACTCGTGGGTGCAGTAAGTCGACTATGGGGGAACAGTGGCGCCCTCGGCTGTTCGTAACATCCGGAATGGACCGTTGCTAAGGGCGCCCATAAAATATATACTTCCCGGCTTATAGAAAGCTCCAACTATGCGCGCTAACATTACGAGGGATGCCTGCACGTATAGCCGGACTACCATTAACCTAAATTCCCCAACCGTCAATCCTCTCGGCTAATCACATATTTCACTTGTGCAGTTAAAACGCCTCCAAAGCCTCTCTCCAACGCTTGTTTCTTTTTACATCGACGTATGTTCAATAAATTTATTAAAAAATCCATTTTTTTCAATCCAACTCGATCGAAGGAATTTTCCTATCGTTGATAACAAATTTCATGATAAAAACATCGAATAGATAAATTTCCTACATCGACATATTTTTTCATGGAAAATTAAGGTCCTGGACTGCGTCTGACTCGAATCACTGCTTAACTTTCGTGGCGGCAAGTCTTATCAACCGAGAACAAAGTAAATAGCCACAGATTTGTGAAACTTTCAACTGATAGTCGCAAATTTTCACGTTCACACGTTTTTATTGTCCCGAATCCTGTGTATCGCGTCTCAGATTAATTCTCGAGCGATTTGTCACCAATTCTTCCAAGCTCATGCCTTTGGAGATTGCAGAAATTACTCTATGAGTAATTTTGGATCTCTAATTGAATAATTAAGAAGATTGGAAGAAATCTTTTTCGTGAGAACGTAGAAATTTGCATTTATCGAGTGGACCATTTCGAAAATCTCTCCATCGTGATCATGACAAAACTTGGAACGATTTTAACTTGATTGAATAAAAATTAATTGATAATTATGCAGTTATTTGTTCCTGTTATTTTCTCAATTTATTACGAGCATCGTTGTGGCATAAAGTTGATTGGAATCGTTTGGAAATGATCGCTCGAAGAGCGGTTCAGATAACTTGCTCGGAACTGCACCCAATGACACTGACATAATTATCGGGAGTTACGAAACGTCATATATGAATCTTGGGAGATATTGAAGTAGATCGAAGAACGTCAGGGGGAATAGAAACGAGTAGCACCCTATTTCTTGACGGGAAGTAACGTTTGCTTGACCCACATAACGAAGGGAGTGGTTATGTGCCATGAGCCCGCGGAGGTATTAAACAATAGATCATTGGCACGCAGATGATCGCGAAAAAGTAAAAAAAAAAAAGGAGAAAATAACGAAAAGTTGAAACGAAGGTGACATCGTCACGCATGGGCTTGGTGTTTTATTTGACTTTCAGCGTTGTCATCCCCCTTTAGAATCCCTTTTCTTCAAACTCATCCCCCTTTTGAATCTCCCTTTTCGAACGAACGGAACTCTCGCCGGTGGGATTATTGGCTCAAAACATAAACCAGCCTTATTTGATGTCTAATCACAAAACTGATTGTGTGTCTTTGTAATACAACGAGGTGTGGCAAAATGGCCTGATTTCAAATCGCTATTCAATTGATTTTAAATCATCGTCTTGCGTTGCAAGCTCCCAACGCCCCGAATATTTACTTGTTCAATTACCACGATTGCATGCTGACCTCGAAATATTGTTCTTGAACAAATTGTCGTCGTGGCGCAGTTGCTTATCGATTTTTTTCCTTTCAAATTACTCGTATCGTTGTCTATTGACGAATACGAAGACAATTTCTCTCCCTGAGACCTTGAAAACGTTCCAGTCAATTTAATAATTGTAATTTTATTTTTTCAACAAATACAAAATTTTCCTCTTCAATTTTTTCCTCTCACTAACGAGTTTTTTTCTCTTTACTCTCCGTTACAGCTCACTGTATGCCCAACAAAGACGACAAACGTGACGATTATCCGGAGGACGGTGAATACGACGAGGACTCAACCATCGGCAATGATGATGACGATCCGACCCCAGCTGATGCTGGGCCAACTGGTCCTGTTCACGTGAGATCGAAAAATACCACATTCACCGTCCGGCCAGGCGACACCGTTGAATTTCCTTGCGCTGCCGACAACGCAGGTAAGCACAAATACTCCAACCTAAATTTATCATGAAAACTAAACCGAAAGGAACGAAAATAGTTTTTTTTTTCCTTCAGAAAATTTTTTAGTTTGAAAAACTTTGAAGAAATTTTTTTCCACCGATTAATTTCATTGGACAGGCTGAGTAATTACGAGATTGTGGGAAATATACGTTTCTGAATTATGTGATTCCGTTATAAGATTCTTTTTGGCTCAAGACGAAATTTGTTTTTCTTTTTTGTGGGAAGAATTTTTCGTTTGTAATTTTTATTGACTACGTAATTTTTTCGTGGTCGTTGCAGAGGATACAGTAATCAGCTGGTCCCGTGACAATGAATTGATATTCATCAACGACGAGGCAATGAATGCCGAGGGGTATCCACGGTTCAGTCGTGCTGCGAATTTCAGTCTGATACTTCGTAACGTCAAGCTGGACGATGCCAACTACGAGTATCGTTGCCAGATCCTCGTCAAGCCGCCCATCGACATTTCTCACAAATTGCACGTTGTCGACCAACCACGGGAACCATTGAACGTTATCCACGTTAAACCTGCCGAACGTATAGAAGTCAACGAAGGCGACGATGCTAATTTCGCCTGCGACACGGACCTCAAACTCAAACCCCACGTCATCTGGTCGCACAAGGTGATTTTCCACTTTTTTAATCGATCTCACGTTCATTTTCCCTCGGAACGATAGAAATTTGCATTACTTTTCATAATCCTGAATCACTGACGCTCGTTAATCGATAATTAACTGAAAATTACATCAAAAATTCACTAATTGACTTCCAATAATTAATTCGTACAAATTTTCATCAATTCCAATCAATCGATCGAAATTATTTGTCATATTTACTCCGTAATTGGAAAAGACTCGTCAAATAATTTATCTGATGCTTCACTAATGGATTAATGGAAATTTTCATGGAAACCGAATAATCGATCGAAATAATTGACCCCGAGCACTCAATAACTACCTGAAAATTATGCTGCAATGTTCGCTGCGCGATCGATCCGTACCCCAGATTCTCAAAATTCCCGTGGGTACAAAATAATGGATGAAAATAATTTCTGTCGACAAGGCCACGATTCGAGCTTCTAGCCCCTTCTAATTAAACAAAAAAAACCATTCGTACGAACCTGACACTTGAGGTCAAGAGTAATTATAATAAATCGACATTTGTGGATTTATAAAAAAAAAAAAAAGAAATGAAACATTCGCGCAGGACCTCGAGCGAAGAATCCTTCTTTCTTAATGACAGAATTGAATTTCTTCTCCTTCAGGGCGAAAGGCTACACAATGGCGAGGTGATCGAAGCAGGAGGCAATAACGTAACAATAAAAAAAGTGACGAGACACCACGCTGGACTCTATCAGTGTCTCGTTGACAACGGCTCCGAAAAGTTGGCTCATCATGCGGTCGAAGTTATTGTTTACTGTAAGGAAATGAGAAAAATGAAAAGTAGAAAGAGGAAAAAAGTAAATTTGGGATAACGATTGTTTTTGAATTCTTCTTCAGACAAACCTGTGATCGAAAGGGAGCACGAAATCGTGCATACAGGAACTGCATTGAAATCCTCACTGACGTGCATCGTTCATGCGCATCCTCATGCCAAAGTAACGTGGCACAAAAATCAAAAAGTGATAAACGAGAAAAACGGCCGGAAATCGTACATCGTCGATGGGTCACGACACACTCTTGTTATTGAGCATACGACGCAACACGATTTTGGACAGTATTATTGCATCGCGAAAAATCCTCTTGGAGAGGCCAGTCGAATGATCGAACTTTCAGGTAATTAATTGCTCGTTATCAAAAATTCACAGAAACTTGAGATTTTTCCAATGAGAATTTTGAAAGATTTTCCACGCTTGCAAAAACTTTGATCGAAGAGGAAAATTTCTATTTTTTGTATAAAATTTTATATTTTGTAGGAACACCATCCAAACCAAGATTTCACGGTGGCGAATTCAAAGAAGATCAGTGGCCCTTTACTCTGAAATGGCACGTTGAGAGTTACGCACCAATAACCGAGTACAAAGTGAGTTTTTAGTCATTCGTGTTGCGTGGAACGAGGCTGGTGTTCCAGAGAACGAAAATAAAAGTAGACAATTGTTCGATTTGAATGACACTGTTAATTATTGAAACGTTTTTTCCATCGCAGTTCGAATATCGTATGGAGGGTGATTCGACATGGAAATCACTCAGTCCGCGTGTCAATAATGGACGAGGAAATCAATTCACTGCTGAGCAAGCCCTGACAGATCTTCAACCTGGTTCCTACGAAGCGAAACTCATGGCCAAAAACGAATATGGATGGTCCCCATTCTCGGGCGTTCACACCTTTAGAATAGGTACGAATTTTTTTCTTCTTATCAGACTAATTTTTGTCACACGAAACAATAAAAAAGTGAAGTGAAAGGAAAAATGTAGTGGAAATTCGAAAAGCATTCGAAGCGATTGACTTAATCGAAAAAACTGATAAACTTATTATTACTAAATACTTTTGTTCGGTTTTTTTCAGAATACGCTTTGGAAGACAGGCAACAAGTCGGTAAGAAAAATTTCGACCATTTTCTTCCAACGAATTCTCAAGAATTGTTACATTTTTGTAAAGATGATGCAATTTTTGGCAAATGTTTATTTTTATTTTTATTTTCCAGGTCCGAAAGGCTCAGGCAGTGCAACGAACCAACCACTTTTTGCATTGGCTAGTTTCCTCGCGCTTCTCGTTTCGTCTTATCAGTCCAACTACCTGTAATTCATTAATTACTTTATTCTACATAGGTAAGAAAAACATGAACTTGTATCAACGGGATAAAAGCATTTTTTTCCATTGACTCGAGATTCACACGACAGAATCAAAAACGATGTGAATTTTTTGAGTAAAAAACTTGTTTCTTGGATTTTCTTGAACCTTTTCTAGTTTTGACATTTGCATGCTCATGGAATTTGATTTTATCGTACTTTATCGACTTTATCTTCTTCGTTATCGAAAAACGAAGAAAATAGTGTATTTCGAGTGTTTCATGCCAAAGAGAAGAGTGTCAATCAAGAGCTCCAATTTTTCTCTCATTGGAAACTTTATTCTGATCGATAACTAATCGATAAATAAAAAATGGATGAATCGTGATTTTCTATGGATTGGCAATGATTTTAGTTGATGGTCCTGATTGTTTCCTTCAGGTAATTTGCTGCAGCCAAAGCGTACACCAGCAGACATCAAGGATACGATGGACGTGAAGAGAAATAGTTCCGAGAAAGAAAAACGATCACACCTTCCAAGGGGATTCGCTTGAGGCAAAGTTTTATGTCGTGACAAGCGATGTTAGTTGTCGGAAAAAATCGTTAGGAAGACCGGATGTTCCCGAGGATATGTGCGAGCATATTGTCTGGAGAATTTGGGTAAAAAAAGAAGAAAAATTCCATCGAAAACGAATTGGTCGTGTGAGAGAGTAAAAAAAAAAAAAGAATGGACAGCCACGTGTTTAATTTCGAAGGTACGCCGTTTATTTCTTCGTGTGCTTCTGAGGGTGTGAAAAAATAAAACACACAATAACCCTCGACTTTCTTGAGCGAGAAAGTGCCTAGAAATCCAATGGTGTCTTTAACATTAAAACAGACGAAATAAAATCTACGAGTATAGTAAAAAAATAACTAAAAAAATACAAAATATGGAGTGAATGTTCTGTAAAACGTCCGGGTACAATTCCATCGTTCATTAGCTATTAGTACCACGAATAAAGTAACACAAAAATAAAACAATCATTGGTAGCCACAAGCTCAAAAGTTTCGTTGCCAGTAAGAAAGAAAAACAAGCTACAAATCACAAATTTTCAATATGTTGTACAAAATATTTCCCGTACTTCCAATACGCTACTAGTCTCATTTTTACATCAATCATTCAGCCATAAACCCAGAAAATAATCAACCAAAATTGCCAATACAAATTTCCTTCAAAATATTCACTTTCAACGATTTCGTCATTTTTTCTCCCCCTGCCCTTTCAGTTTAACGCTGAAATGCATCGAGGCTAAACAAAAAAAAACACAATTCGACGAATCAAGGAATCGAGGTGTCTTATGGATTTTATTTAAATATTTACACGAAGCTATTTTTTTTCGAAACTCTAAGATTTCAATAAGGTGCCTTTGTAAACGTGAGTGTGTTTCATTCATTGATATATATATGTGAAGAAAAAGCCGATTCAATATGCCCTCCTAGGTGTGCCATTAATTTTGCTAGAGGAGAACATATTTCATATTTAAGGAAAAGGAAAAGAAACAAAAAACGAGAGAGAAAGGAATTTTTTATTATTTTCATCTCTGTCAAGATTTACATTTAAGGAAACCATACACGTACGTTAAAGTATATTTATATATACATATTATTATATATATATATATATATATATATACCTGTATAACATTATAGTATTCATTTGTATATGAATTAAGTCAAGAGATACGCGATCGTTATTATAATTTATTTTTGTATTCTTAAGAGTATGAAGAATCTTGTGTATCGGTAAATCGTGCATTTGGCTCGAGACGCCAAGATCGAGGTTTTTATTATGTATTTTTCAAAGAACATCATGTCAGGAGAAAAGGAAGAAACGATTATGGCATTGTCAAAGTGCAACGAGGTTTGTTCAATTTTGAGCAAATCGTAATGATTCGTAGTTTTCGATCGATGGAATTATTTCAAAACCAAATGAAGAAGAAGAAATTTGAATTTACACGTTGAGAAATAGTTTTCGTTGCATTTCCTTGCAACTTTCGATTTCGTGGAGGAAAATGAGAAACACATGATTGCAAATATTTTTACTGTTTTTTTTTTCTTCGTGTTCGAGAGAAGAGGAAAAATTATTCTGTTTCGTTTGCCCGTACCACGAGGTACTGGCTTTGCGGATTTTAGCGAATAAAGAATTAAGGAACAATTATATTTGTGGTCGTAATTTTTTATTTTTTGAGATGCTACACAACTCTCTCTCACTCTCACTTTCTCTCTGTCTCGGGGGTACTAAATAATATTGTATTTTTCGTTCTTTCCGAGTGACTTTTGTACATTTATTCTGCTGCTTAATGTGTTATATATATATGTAAGCGTGTGAATGCCCTATCGCTTGAGTGAATTGATAACTACGACAGGTTTAGTTTAGTTTCGTCTATCGAGGCAACTTTTTTCGTCATTTCGATTTTTTTCAACTTGTGCACTTTTTTTACAATCTTTCCAAATATGCGACAACTTTCGATTTTTTTTCGTCTTTGGAAATCCATCATTTTAGAAATTTTGCGTCGTTCAGGGCATTCTTTTGGCTTTGCTATCGGTGTGGAAATTAATTAGATAAAGGTGATGTAAAATTTATTAGTCTAGTGACTAAAAGACGAAATTTATTCCATCTTTTTTGATTGTTACGGATAAATGTAAAAGCGTGTTACGTGGGTCGAGAGGATTTCGACTTTGAGGCAAATTATTATCCAAAAGAAAGCAGCTGTTTGGATCGATGCAATCGTTGCTGCAAAACTCAATGAAATTTCATAGTTGCACAGAGAATTGTTACACAATTCAATTTTACAGACGACTAAATCCGTTCCGTCCTCGAAATCCATTTCCACGAATCGAACAGTCGACCCTACAGAATCACGCGAAGGCTTGAAACTGAGATATACGAAAGTAAAATATTTATAACGTCAGTTTCTTGTTGATGACGTTCCTGTGATTTGTGGTCTCTTCGTGTCCATACGCACCTCAACTAAAATATACGTAAAGCGACGATGGAAGGAGAATCATAACGAAAGTAGAATTTGACTCTGATCCCGTGCAAGTTTTTTCGGTACCTTGCAAATTCCACTCCGGGTCTTTTGTGTCCACGAAATTTATCAAGTGAGAAGCATTCTTTTGAATGTACAAATTTTTGGCTTCACTCCAACGACGTAAATTTCAATACATCGAAATTCAGGGGATCGGGGTCGAAAATAACGAAACAGAAACTTAAAATCGACAATATTTTGTGCACTGTCGGTTTCGCCTTATAAATTCATGTTGCCTGAATATACAAAACTAATAAAATCCACTGAGAAATCCTCGTAATACTTTGCGAAGAAAAAAACTAAAGATGTTGGATTAAATCTCGATGTAAAAATAAGATCGAACTTTCGCGTCCAAGTGTTACGAGAGTTTAATGATCATCGTTGCCTTTTCCGGATTTAACATGTACAACTATATTTAAAGATAAAGAATACAAATAAACACTCGACAGCATAGAAAGAACGTTTTTCAGCAAATTTATTCATCGGTTGAAAGGAAAAAATCATGAAAAATCCTTTCCCACGTCTTACTTTTTATCGTTTCAACGATTGTCAATCAGCGATACGTTGTAACATCAGTATCTTTTTTTTTTGTAGATTTTACTTTGGTCCACTGGCGCGAGACTTGAAGAATTTTCTGCCGCCCGATTGCGACTGAAAAAAAAAGAAAAACGATAAGAAAATAGAAATGGAGTTAACGAATGAAAGAGAAAAAATAATACGATTGACTTGCTTGTGAATAAGTTTGTGATTTCGGTTGTGACAGTCGCAACGGTTGGGACGCAGTTTTTTGAATCTCAGCAAGTGCATCGTACACATCCTCGTCATCGTTCAAGAACTAAAAATCCAAGTACGTCGAGTTATTCGTTGAATTTTTTTATAAAAACTCTTTTTATTTCTTTCGTTTCACATTTTCGCTACTTACCGCACCGATATTTGCCGTGTTCGTCAATTTGACAGGACTCGTGTCGGACGAGGAGTTCACATCCAAAAAAGTGATTTTTTTATTGCTCAACGGCAGAATCGGCGACGGTGGTGAAGAACGAGTTCTTCGTGCTTTTGGTCCACGTTTCAAAATCGATTTTTGATAAGTCGAAGCACCTGGTCTTTTCCTTGTGGCTGAGTCTTTGTCCTAAAATGATATTCGCATAAAAAAAAAAGCGTTTTCAACCTCACGTCCCAAAACCTGGAAGAAAACGAGCCCAATTCTTTCGTAGCAACAACTTTTTCAAAACTTTCGTCGTTTCATGGAGTTTCCATCATTCAATGATCCTCGATCGACGCTTTATGCTGTACGGAAGTTTGAGCTCGTTTTCTGTTGCATTTTGGAGTTTCCGTTTGGAAATATTTCAAGAAATTCGCATAAAAATGGATAAACGTTCAAAAAAATCTATTGTCTTCGCAGATGAAGAAAAATTGAATAATTAAAATGCGAAAAATTGATCGTCAATGAATGTTTACTCCGCAAACAATTCCTACGAGGACGACAAGGACATGCATTTTCTTAAGCATCCATAAAAACAAGAAAAAATGAATATTCTTTGTCGATCTCCCACAAATTTGACAAACAAACTTTCGCAATTGCATTCGAACTGAAAATTTAGTAAAAATAAGAAACGGATGAATATTTACTGCTCGGTAAGTTTTTTTTTGAAAATAATGAAAACATCAGTAACCCAGTAGAGCTGGAAAAATGAGTAAAAATGAATTGAGGAAAATCTTTACTTTTTGATCGATTTCATCGATAATTTCACTTTGCTTGTTTTTTGGTTGTTGGAATTGTAATTTGAGCAATTCCTTTTCAAGATTATTAATCTTTTGAAGGTTTTCCTCATTCTGAGCTTCCTGATTTTTCTTTTGCTCGGACGCCGCGGTGATTGTAACCGCAAGTGCAGCAGCTTCGTCCTTGTACTGTTGGGCTTTTCGTTTTAATTGCATCTCCGATTTAGTATGTCTCATGAGCAAATCCTCGACACGTCGCAATTCGATCTCTTGCTCTTCTTTTTCTCGCCTCAATGTATCCATTTGTTTCTCCAGACGCAAGACGTCGACGTTCGCGTTTGAAATCGCTGTCGTCGAGGACTTGTTCACCCGTGACAATTCGTTCTGATGATCGTTTTCGAGAGACTTCATTTCTGCGAGTAGCAGCTCGTATTTTTCTACATGAGCTTCGTATTTTTTCTCCATTTCCTAATTCACCAAAAATCGAAAATTGATTTCATGAAAAAAATGAAAAATAATTCCATAAAAGGAAAATTCGCGTGAACATTTTCCGAATAATTGAAATTTTTGAAGCAATAAAATAAAAAGAAAACGTTAATGATTTAAAAAATAAAACTGTTTTTTTTTCAATCAGCTTGAGAAATCGTGACTCACATCCATAAGTTTTTTATCCTCCTCGAGTATCCGTGATTTTTCAATTTCCGCATCAGCGAGTCTTTTTTTCATTTCTTCAATATCAAGGGACGTGTCTTCCCTCAATTTTTCCAATTGTCGAACAAGCTCGTTCGAAGTTTCATTAGATTCGTCCAATTTCTGCTTCAGTCCGTCCCTCTCGTCGTACTCACGATCGAGTTTTCTCTCAAGCTCGAGATTCATGTTTTTCATTGATGATATTTCTTCCTCGTGTTTGGCCTTGGCGGAATTGAGATCGTCCACGAGTTTCAAAGTCTGGAAAAACGAGGAATCGTTGCGATTTCTGGAGTTGTCATTTTTTTGTGTACACCTTTGTAAAAAATATTGGGAGGTAAATAAAAAAAAAAAAAAAACGCTTGCCTCGTTGGTTTTTGATTCCAACTCATTTTTTAATTGCGAATTTTTCTCATTCACGATATCGAGAGTGGCGGACACTTGGGCCAACTCGCTGGAGAGATTTTTTACCTCATTTCTGCAAAAGATTCAATTTATTCAATTTTTATCGACCGATAAATAATGATTTATTGATCAAATTGAATTTTCGTGTTGAATCGCTTTTTTATTGATGGAAATGATAAATTTGAACGAGACAGCATGATGCTGAATAAAATAATATTAAGAAAAATGTTGATCGTACTCGTAGACTGAGATTTTTTTTTCAAAATCAAAACTGCGATTTTCTCTCATCGACATTGTGCGTGATATTTCTTCTTTCTCTTCGATGGCTCTTTCCAATTGTTTTTGCACGACTTGGCACTGTGCAACGACGTTTCCGAGTTCTGTGTCTTTCTGCAAACACACGAAACCTGACGCTTTCTTCCCAAACGAGAATCTTTTTCATTGGCAATTTCATTACCTGTTTCAATTTGTTTTCACAGCAATTTTGAATGTCATGGATTTTCGTGTTCAACGAATGGGCTTCAGCCTCGAGCTCCGAGATTCGATTGTTCAAGGATTCTTCGCGATTCTTAACATTTCCCAAATCTGCTCGTTGTCGGAGGATAACATTGTCGTAGAGATTGTTCAAATGATCTTTTTGCTGTCGACATCTTTCCAACGTGTCGATCGCGTAATTAATGTGCTCTGTTATCATTGTCACCATTTCCGCAGTTGAGTTTATTCTATTTATAAAATTATGCATGAAAAATGGCTTTTAATCAGACTATTTATTTATTAACCCTTCGAGGGAGACCTCCTCTGAGTGCATGTGGGTCAATCTGACCCAAGGCATTTTTCAAATCGTCGTATTCTGGTTTGTTTGTTTTTTTGTTGTAGCGAAGTTTTCTATGCCATTAAATGCTGAACAATGGGTGACAGGAAATTGTTGGGGTCGAAAGGACCCAGTGTGTACTCGAAGGGTTAATCACTAGTAATGAATTATCATTTACAGATTTTTTGAGAAAAAAAACTTAACGACGAGTAATTTAATTAATGAGCTGAAAATCGTTTGTAATCAATTTCAAGGTCAGAAGATCGAAATTGTTGAGAAACAATCGAAAAATCATTTGCACTAAAAGTTGAAGACTGTAAAGTTAATTAATTTTCGAAATTTGTTTATTTGTTTTATTTATTAATGTTGATTGATGAAAAATTGAATTTCATTGAAATAATTGATTAAACAATTCATTATAAACAGTATAAATCAATCGTGACTCACTTGTCTATCAATTCAGTATTTGTTTGTTTTTCTAATTTGAGATCTTTGGTCAAATCGTTTATGTGTGTCTCTGCAGTTTGTACCTTCTGCTGAATTTTCTCAAGCAGATATTCAGCCTCTTTACATTTTTGCTGGCTTTCCCTGAGAGCGATACTTTCCCGAACCTTGTAATGAAATATTCGAATCAATCGATTTGTCTCGTATTTCATGATTTTCTCGTTTCGATTCAACAGGATTTATGGTTTTCAGTGAAAAAGCGAGTAAAAAATGGGAACAAGTATTTTTCACGATAATCGGACTCGATTCTCAGTGGTAATCATGCATTTTACTGTGTGAATCAGTCGCCCTGAGCTACGTATGCGTGCAAGAGAATTAGCTCCAATTTTCAAGAGTTACTAATTCGTAAATTGTTCGAAAACAAAAAAAAAGCGGTCGCTGCTGTTTGAAAGATCGTTACCTCTCGAGTGAGCAAAGAATCATGACCTTGAGTGCCACCGAGCCACATGGAGACCAACTTCTGGGTAAGATTGGATCCCTTGGGTCCATCGTGAGCCAAGATTTGTGTGACACTGTCTTGCGAAGTTTCCGGTGGATTGAGTTTTCTTACTTTGTTTTGTCGGGAAGTAGACGCCTCGCCGTTATCATGTTTTTTCGAATCCTCAACTTTTCTTTTACCGTGTTCCTCCATTTTTTTGTATTCGATCGGTGTGTGAAGGTCGATTGGGGGAGAATACGAAAAACAATCAAAAGGGATCGCACAGTCTTTCGTATTTTTGCGATTTCGTAAGTAATGAAAACTCGAAGAATGAACAATTGAAAAAACTTGGATTCTTTAGCACGATTACAACGTTTATGAAACGCGACGCTCTGTCCATGTGAAAAACCGATTTTTCCACAATATTTTTTGTCTCCGTTCGAGCAACTTTGGATTTATTATCAAAAAGGATGAGCGCCGATCACTAGCGCCATCTCAGCTTCGAAACACAACAGGCCACTACGCGAGTCGCGTGCGGTTTGACTTTTACGCGTGCGCGTGCTAGTTGCTGGAGTGGCCACAGCGCTGCGAGCTTTTCGCGCGGACAAGTCGAATTCCGAATATAAAAATGCATCGTCACACAATTCTATTCCCAGATAAATATTATTGTTTAAAAAACAGAGGGTGCAAAAAAAAAACATTTTCTCGTTGTCGATTGTTATGAATTGCACAATTCTATCGATTTCCGGAGAATTAAACGTCGAGCAGACATTTCAGCCAATTTGTTTATTTACAATGCTTTAAAATAATTATTCCAGCAAATTTTTACTCGTCAATAGTCTTGGCTTTTCATGATAATCGTACTTCATAAAATCTGTGACTATAAAATCCGAAGAATATTAAGCACGAGCATGAAAGCGTCAGGGGGACGTGGACAATAAATAAAAAAAGATAAATGAGTTTTATGAAAAAAGAATGGTCGTTCGTCGAGAATATAAACAGAAAAAGCCTCGTTGCGATGAGCATAAAAAAAAGCAGGATAGTAAAAGGCAAGAAGGTGTGAAATAATTTTATTAACAAATTAATTGGTAGCAGTGGATGGAGAATCAGGGAATACGAGATTTAATTCGTCACCGGTCCATAAAATATTCGAATGCTTGTAAGAAATGGTCGGTAGACTTCCTTGACCCCCCGTTGAGCACTGAGTATACATATACATATATAAATATACGTGGGCAATGATAGTACTACAAGAGCACATACTATAGCGTAATTGTGGCACTATGAATGCCGTAACATTTTACGTCGGTTTATATGTTGGGCATTGAGCGTCACTGGTGAAAGAAAAGCATCGGCTTGGCGATCGTGAGACGAAGCGTATACAAATCCAATATACATAATGTATACATCGATGTATTAGTGAATAGGTGAAAATATGCCGACTACCAAGTCCGAAAGTAGAGCCGAAGGGTTAGAACGTCGTAGAGAGGACGAAAACAAAGAAAGAGAAGGCAGTATCGATATATAAGTATTTAAAAGTACGAGATTGAGAGAGAGAACGATAGGACGCTAGAGTACGCTTCCTTTCCCTCGCACAACATGGCCACCGTGCCCCCCTCCGTGGCCCCTTCGCTCTTCCATCTTTGTCGGTCCCTCACGCCCTCCGATCGCCCGTAGTCCGCCGTCAATTTCCTTGCCCCTCTCGTATAAACTCGTGAGAGCCTTGATCTGTAGTAGTGAATGGAACGCGAGACGCGTCCCGCGTACTACCATACTTTTCACTAGTAGTATCAAAACGTAATCTTACATATATTCAGTCTTATTCGGTAAAGAGTCGTACTTGGCCGGGCAAAACGAGCAAAATCCGCCTTTACGTGCCGCAGCGATCGACCTATGTATACTAAAGTACACGTAACACAACTTGCTCCATTGGCCGTGAGGCGGCGCCACCTTCGCTGTCCGCTCTCGCGACCAATGAGCGGCTTTCTACCGGCGATCACGTGACGTGCGTGTTGAACCAGCAGAACATTGCAAATGACAAGACGCGTTACTGGCAGAGAGCCCCGCGGAGCTCCGGAGTATCCATACATGTATTAAAAAAAAAAATAATAAAGATACGAACTATAAAAGACCCGCTCCCGGAACGTGAAGAGCTCGAAAATACCGAAAAGTTTTAAAAACCCTTTGTCCTGCATTTCCTTGACATTAACTGCCAATTCCTCTCTCACTCTCTCGCTCCCTCTCTCTCTCTCTCTGTCTCTCTTTCTCTACACGTCACTATCGTTTGTGTGCTAGAGTAAACCGACAAAAAATAAAATAAAATCACTGTGTCCTGTGTGTAAAACTACGATCGTTCATTTCCACATATTATCCTGACCACTACCACTCGAAGCAGTAGTAGTAGTAAATCCCCTCCTGCCCCAGGCCCAGCGTTTTTTGTGGTAGTTTTTAAACCATTACGGCATTCCGTCTCCGCTGGTAATCGGAATCGTGTGAAAATACGTCGGTGTCATCCCTTCTACCGGAATATTTCACAGACCAAAATAATAATAACGTAAAAAGTATTTGAAGAAAAGGAAAAAAGCTCCGGGCGCGCGAGTGTATTGCGGTTTAGCCGGAATCTCGCCGTACGAGCAGCTCTCCGCGAACGCGATTTACCACAAAGAAAAAGTGACGTTCCTTTTTTTCGTATTTATTTGTCGAAAGGAAATATATTGAAAAATAAAAATAAAAGTGCCGGTGATAAAGGAACGTAAAACATTGGAAAACGAGGGTGGGGGAAAACGACGTTCCGAGGGAAAGGGGGAGGGGGGAGCAACGAGCGTGAAAGATTTCACGAGGACCGGAGTGAGCGAGAGAGAAAGCGAAAGAAAAAGAGAGAAGAAAGTATGGTGAGCGTGTACGAGCGTGAATCGCTTCGTAGTAGAAGCGGCGTGTAGTGTACTGTATAGTATTTTCTACTATATACCACACATATGTATAGATATAGACATACATATATTTATATATTATAGCGTAATTTCCCCCACCGCGCGGAACGTGTGCGATGTAAAACGAGAGGATATACATAGTTTTGAGCAAGATATATATGTTAAACCGGAGCTAGGCTTTGGTACATACAGTGAACAAAAAGAAGAAAAAACAAGTGACTGAGTGCGAGCAAGACGGAAAAAGGGAGAGAGAGAGAGGGAGAGAGAAAGATTGAGAGGGAAGTGTATACGTGAAAAAAGTGTACGGAGCGAGGACGGGAAATACTTACACCTACACAAAGACACACGCAAACACGAGGGAGCGTCGTCTCTCGCGGGGCCGACGAAGTGAAGAGACGCAGCAGCAGCCGCCAGCAGCCAGCAGCAAAAGCCCAGAGAGAGAGCAGAGCGCGGCTTCTTCTCGACGTTTTCCTTTTTTCTTGCTTTTTTAACATTATCATTATTATTTTTGTTTCTCCCGCGATCGTTTTTAGGATCGCCAGCATAGAGCATCGTAATTTTAAACCTTTCCGTAAATATATACATATATAATCGAAAAAACAAAGCGTCGATCTACAGTCGCGTATATTTTATTATTCGTTCGCGTTTGTAATATTTTGCGTCAGGCAAAACGCGTGAGTGCCCGATAGACAGAGACGACAGACAAAAGCTGCTGCTTGGAATAAAAAAGACGCGCGATTGTGAAGCACATACGTACGTGAGAGAGTGAGAAAGAGCAAAGGGAGAGAGAAGCCCCAACGCCAACCGAGCGACGCATCGTAAAGTGTAGTGTTTTTTTTTATATTTAATATATATTCATATAAATAAATAAATATATATATATATATCCAGATTATATATATATACACATTATTGAGCGGGAGACGAAGCGTCGGAAAAAATATTTTCCAATACTTCCGCTTCGTTTTTAATAAACCAGTGCTTTTCGTGTTTTTAATTCATCAGTCAAAACCCGCTACCCCTCCTTGTCTTTTTTCTGACATTTTCTCCTTTCTCCTATTTTTCAATATATATCCCATTCGGCATTACTCTTCCTCGATCTTCTTCGTCGTCGTAAGTGCCGCGAATTTAACCCTGTTTCCGTGTGTGTCTGTGTCCGCGTCTGTGTGTGCGAACGTGTTTGTACTCGTGCGTGGTGTTCTCGCGTGCGTGCGTTCGTCCGTGCCTATATACGTGAGAAACGCCGTGTTCGTGCGCGCGTGTGCTGTCTCGACTTTTGCCACCACACATGACAAAATGTCGGGATCGCAGCGTATGCGAAAGTCCTCGCCATGCTCGACCACCAAGCAAGGACCTATGCGTGCTACATTACCCGTCAGCTCCTTATTACGACAGAGCAGACAAGGCACCAGCTTACGAAAAAGCAACAGCAACAGTCCTACTGTCTCACCCACAAACGCTAACGCGTGGCGAGCGTCACGCAACTCACCGGAGACATCGTCCTCTTCGTCCGGACAACGAAGCCCCGGCTCCTTGTCTTACAAAGGTACCTCGCTTGTTTTTTCGATCCTCAACTTTGATATTCAACGCTTTTTACTATTTTTCTTCAAATCCTTCCAAGTTATCGCCGCCTTATCACTATTTCGCTATTGTCACTTTTTTCATAACAAAACAACATCGATCTCGTTTACGCCGTTCGGATTTTGTCTTCGTTGCTCGCTTCTTTTCATTCTTACATCAATAAAGTTTCAATTATCAAGCAAACCGTCTCTCCGCATCCTCCACCGCGGACCATTGTTCCCTCGGTTGAGCTAGCATCGTTGAAAGAGAGAAATTTCTCTTTGTTTTTGCACAATTAAAATTTCGTAGTACCATGGTTTGGGAACTTATGGGTACCCATTGATTTTCATCAAAAATTCATTGTTATTCAATTCATTTCGAGCATTTTCTAAGAGACTCTCTAATGTATTAAAAACAAAATTTCATTGGGATTTCTAGTTTCGTCACTTGCCGTAACTCATGACTTGTAGAGACACGGGCCAGTTGTGAAAAATTCTTGTGCGCCGCGTTGTAAATAGTTTACCCTCGACGCAGAGTCCAAGCCCAAGCTTGGCTCAACAAGATTTCGAAATATTTCTGGTCAGGAAGTTACGTTTGTCGGGAAAGAATATTTTTCTGTATCGCCGTCTTGAAGTTTTCAGCGCGGCAGAGTGAACTTTTCCCTTTACAAAAGTTTTTCAATTATTTTTCACGCGTAAATTTCGAATCAGTAATTTAGCAGTTTTCAGCAAAGCTCGAGCATTTACGTTTTGATCCTCCGGCAAAATATGTGGATGCGGAAACCGAATATAATTTTTGGTCCGGTTTCTTGTTTTCCTTATTTATTATCGAGCCTCATTAACGATTCCGTTGATGGAAATGTTCATGCGGTTGGATGAATAATTGTTGTATTCGGATTATGACTTTTCAGCCAAGTCAAAGACACTGAGCGGTCGTTGCAGTGACGGACTCAGTGGCAGTCAAAACATTCGTAGAACCGCTTCTTTGGACACAATTTATCTGAAAGGACAATGGCCACGAGAATCTTACTACCTTCACACGAGTCTTTTACTCGTGGACAAAGCAACTCAGGTAATTTTAATTCATTCTCATTAGCCAACGAAATTCTAATTACTATTCCAACAATTTTGAGCCATTTTTTAATTGTTCTTTTTGTCCATTCGTTATCAATTATGAAAAACTTTTATCGAGCACTCACAATTTCCAATCGAAAAGTCCCAAGAACATTTTTTTTCGTGAAAACCATTTCCAATGTATTTCCAGAAAATATTTATCGTCTGTACCATTTGAATTATAAATCATGAGAGCAAACAGTTTTTTGTACCTCATCTTCGGTTGCTTTTCGAATTGTGATTACTAAACCACTGGAACAACAAATATCAGAGATTTTAGCCTGTGCATGGTCCCTGGGACTTTTATAAATGTAAAATGAGGTAGACTTTCATTATCGTTCTTACAAAATATGAAAAAATAGTCGGATTACGTAACTACAATGACCATCCCAATAAAAATTCGGTTACGAACTCGAAATTTGCAGAGAATATTTAAAAATTCTACGGAATTTTTTCGTCCTCTTGATTTTTGTTCGAAAAATAGAGGAACCGTCAATTTTGTTTCCCGAATTCTTAATCGGGTTTTCCAAAAATCTCTAATAAAATTAGAATCATCTAATAATAAAAAAATGAAGTGAATTCATTTCCTCAGAGTTAACAGAAAAAAAAAAAACGGCCTTCGCCATAGCCGATTTTTTCCAAATGTACATTTCTCAAAAAGGCTGAGAACTGATTAAAACGGTTGCGAGTTTGTCTAATGAATTTCGTGACAAACGTTGAATCGTTGCCTAAATATTCCCTGCACCAAATTCATGCATTTTGATTCAGCGTTTTGGGGAAATGCATTGGAAGGTTCAAATACTTTCAAATCGCTTTCAACACGTTTCATTCATTAGTTGTAAGATTTCGTCAATGATTTGAACATTTTTTTGGATTATTTTTCAATAATGACATTGTGGGAGGAAAGTGTTTATGAAAAATCGATTTTTCTAGCTCTCTTGAGTGATTGAGACGCCTCAATCATATTTCTACATTTAGCTGATAGTTTATTCGTTGCTCGTTATAATTTATTAAAAATCAAGAGCCCGAGGCTCATCATTTATTCAATAATTGTTTAAAAATAATTGAGTAATTCTCTTCCCTCATAATGAACTTTTCCATACGCTGTGTTTATGATTCATTTGCTCGATTTATAAATTATCGTATTTGATTACAGACCGACGAATGGTCATCGAGCGAACCGCGAAAATTATTAGCGCGACATCCGCCCGAACAAAACACTACGACAGACGAAAAATTAAAGGACAAATACATAAGGCAGAGATTGCAACGGAACAAGGAGAGCACGAGTAGTAGAACAGCAGCTTTCGGTCTCATTATGCCCGGGGGACCACCGCCTGCATTGCCAGGCGATCACACCGTACTATTGCCCAGTATTGCATCGCAAACATCGATGCGTTAGTATTATTTCAATAACTACGATCAAAAAACCGTGAATATTAAAATCTCGACGAGAAACGTTCTGCAATTTCTGCCTAAATCGCAAACTCGATAAACTGCAATTGTTCATACTAAAAATAGAGAAATCTTCATCCATTGGATCGATTAATTATTAAATTTTGTATTTAATTCGAAAATTGGAACGAGAAAAAGTTCAATTAATGAAAAAATATTTGAAAATCTTGTTTCAAATTCATTTCGTTCTTCATTTCATACTATTTACTTGAAGTCGAACGATTTTTGAGTAACTTTTTGCATTCGAATCGCTCGCCCTCGCATTTTTCACACTCGTTTAATGAAAATTCGTGGAAATTTGAATTTTCTTTGTTGTCTGCAGACAACCAATTCAACCTGAGTACAAAAGCGAGCCCGATGAACATCCCTGTGAAGCCGATGAGGCCGCCAATGCGATCATCGATCGAGGGACTCAATCAGGAGATCGAGGGTCTCGTGCTCAAATCTGCTGTGAACACAAATGATCCGGATCATTCCACGGAAGACAAGGTGATTGATTTTTTTCGTTTGACACAAGATTTTGCTTCGCAATGTAAAAATTTAACAAGTTATTACAAAAAAATGTCGTAACGTGGAACGATTCCTTGCATAGAAATATTAACCGATTTGATGGAAAACGTAAATAATCGTCGACGTGAAAAATTGAGTGAATCCGAAGTAAAAGTAATTCGATTTTTTACAGTATGCGAAATATCGTGAACAAATGACACCGGAAGGACACAGAGCACCCCTGGCAGATCTCTTGAGAGCGACGCGAAGCGTAAACACCCAAACGCCGGCGACGGATCTCCCCTCCAGTTCTTACTCGTCGGGTGAGTTTTTAACGCAATTTTATTTCGCTACATGTACCTTTTTTTTCTCAAACTCTGTCCACTTTTTTCTGGGGACTTTCTGCGCCAATTCTCGTTAAAAAATTGTACAATTTCTTCGGAGCGACAAAGTATTGCATGTAAAACTAAAATTTCTCAAAACCTTGAAGGTCTTAATTATCGTAAGAATTCTATTCGAAAAAAAATATGTGCAAGCTCATTATTCCGAGAAATCAAAATTAAAAAATCGTAAAATCGATTTTTTCCAGACAAAAATAAGTATTTTTCACAAATTTTGACACTTTTCTATTTTTTTACGCCAAAGATTTTGCATATATCGTTTTTTCTTTCGCGTATTACACTAACCAGCGCGCTAGACACACAAAAGTTAAAATTAATGAGAATGCCTGTGTCTGAAAAAACCACAGGACCTCCGTCTAGGAATTCCGAATCTCCGCTGATCCCAGGTGTTATGGATACTTCCCGTCCGCCTAGCGATCTCCCACAAGGTTGGCTCACAATCGCTGCTAAACGCTATTTCTTTTTTCTCTGCTTTGCCATACGTTTTATCAGTTTTTTCATCGTGTTGGCGTGTGCTTTTCGTACTTGAAAAACTAGAAGTTTGCGTAAAAACAAAATCGTCATGCTCGTTCCATTTGTGCAATTTTTTTCAAATACCAAAGTTTGTGTCGTTCGTACAGAACGATATTTGCGTTCGTTCTGTTTGAATTTGAATAATCTTTCGAAAACCAGATGAAAAGTTACGATTAAAGAAACTCTACGAAGTAACGTAACAACGAATCCATTGGCACGTTCATATAATCAAAAAATTTACGACGTTTTTATAAAAAACGAGTTTTTCGTATTTTTTCAAAATTCTGAATATTTTCATGGATTTTTTATAGGCTTGAATTTTCCTCTACGCTTGTGTCTCTCATTTTTCCATTTTTCTCGCTTTGGGGAAGAAACCATCCCGCTGAATTGAAAATGCATGAATTCTATCGGCTTGATCGGACCAACTCTTGTTTTGTTTTTTTTTTTTTCGTATTTATATTTTCCTCATCAATTACCATTGTCGTTGTCATAATTGAAAACAAAAGAAAACAAAAAAACAATGCAAATCAAAGGTGGAAGTCGTGGATCGACGCCGGAACAGGAGCGAGAAGGACGTCTCGGCACATCTCCCCATATCAATAGGTTCCTGGCGAGAGAACCTCCGGATGGTTGCGAGAAAGTTAATCTCAAGTTTGTCGAGGATGCCAGGTGATTAAAAAACATTTCAATCGATTATTAATCCATCAAACCTAAATTGAATCTAAACTTGTTCGTAAAACTCTCTCGAAAACTTTTTCCCCTTAATTTAAATTTACTTATGCGAAAGAGTCAAAGAAACTTGCTAAATTAATTACTATTTTTCCGGACGTTCATCCCCCTTTGAACTTTCGAAGCCCTCACGTCTCTGTAGTGACACGAGAGCTACATGGGCTTTCGAATCGTGAAAGTTCCAAATTCCATCGCCGAAATTCATTTCTAGTCCGAAACGCGATAAGGAGAAAAAAAACGATTCAACTGAACCCGGAAAATATTAATTTTTTCCAATGAAATCATTGCTCGCGGAAATGCAACGTTTCGCCGATTTACTCGAAACTCGAACTCGAAAAGATTTCGTTCAGATCATAAGGATTCCTTGTTCAAGAAAATGAAATTAATTAGATTTGTAAATAAAATAAAATAAAAGAAAAAAGTCACTAAACCGACGCAAGAACAAGTATTTTTACGCAGATTCATCGAACGATTAACAATTTTCACAGAATCGTATGAAAAAAAAATAAAACTTTAAGACAGTTGAATGATTTTTGTAGTTTTTCGATTTCGTAGTAAAGTTCGGCGATTCGTATCCGCATTTCGCAGTTCGTAGTGTCTAAACATTGACAAACGTCATCCGAACTGTCATTACGACTGTAAAGAGGCCCGACAGTCCGGAAGTTCGATCAAAGTCGGTCCTTGAAGAAACGATTTGTTAACGAGGAATAAAAAGAAAACTCTTTCGGGAAATAGTAAATATCCTGAGCTCCGGGTGTTGTAATCCTGAATGAAATTTGATCTCACGTCTTCGATACCTTCTCGATTGTGTTTCATGCTTGAACGAGCAAAGTGAAGCAAAGTGAGCGGGTGATAAAATGGTAACTAATATATTTTCGTTGTTTTTGATTTTTTTTTAAATATAAAAGGCGACCGATGATCGACCTGAGCAAGTTGGATTATTGTCCAAAGCCGTGCGTAGCATTCCAGTTGAAGCCAAGCTTGGGATCAGCGTTCCTGCCATTACAACAACCGGCGAGTCCAACGATGATAGCGGCGGCGGCGGCGGCAGCAGCAGCAGCAGCGGCAGCGGCGGCAGCAGCAGCGAGTATGTCGACATCCTCGCACACGACATCAGCCACGCCACCCCCAAATCCATAGTCCGATGTTGGGCTGATTGGTGGTAATCGTCGTTCTCCTCGTCGTTCACGAATTCGTACCTTAATCGCGCCTTCGACATCATCATCATCAACAACACCATTATCATTATCATCATCATCAACATTACCAGCATTATCATTATCATTATCATCATCAACAACATCAACATCATCATCATCATTACTATCATTACCATTATCATCGTCGTCGTTGAGTCTTCGTCTTCGCACAACGTGACTCATTTATTATGACCATACATCGTTGAATTTCGATAGATGATCGTATATGCACGAAAATTCAAACAATCTCGTGGTTTATCGAAGAAAAAAGGATACGCGAGAGTTTAACCGAGCGATGATCATTAAGAGACATACGAATGTTGGACGATTATCGATCGTCATTATCTTCGTGATTAACGATTCATTCGCATTATCTTCGCACGATTGTAAAGTTACCCGAATCCATAACGAGACAACGATGGGTATTGATGCAGCAAAACAAAAAGTAAATAAAAGGGAGGGAGGGAGAGAGAGCAGATTTGAGAAAGATTGAAGAAGCAGATACGACAATGTCTATTTCCCGGTGCAAAAGCCTTCATAACTTGGTTGTCGTCATCGTCTCCAGCGTGCGCTCGTCACCTTGAGAATTCTCGTGCAATCGAAATGAAATAAAGAGCAAAAAAACCGACAAAAATCGAATGTCTACGTGTGACTAGCGTGTATGTGTGTGTGTACCGATAAATTTCCAGTTTAAGTTGGAAACTCGACGGGAAACTGTAACAGAAGCAAAGAAATAGAGAAACCGCGCATCGAGCGGAGTTCAGTGGACGTCGATCGATAAAATATCCAACAATGACAAATGGCAAATGCGTGAAATATATAAAAGAAACAAAAAACGCAAAATGGAGACAAGAAAAAAAAAACGAGGAACAATAATTTGTGATAACTGATAAACAACGTTTAGGTAAAGCATAAACACTGTGTTCTTGCAGGACAACAACAAAGCAAACAAAGCAAAACGAAGAAAACAAAAATGAGGGAAAGAGGAAGAAAATGCGAAAACAAAAACAAAGACTAAATGGAAAAATGGTGTATTCTAAATTTAGCGTTGACAAAAAGAAGCTAAACAACTTTAGTTTTGTATACAAAAGTCGTGAGTGAGAGGGTGGGGTTGATGAGAGAATCAAGTCGGCGAAAGGGGCTGAGGCTGCAAGGCGAACGATTGAAAAACCAGAACAAACAAACAAACATTCAACAACTCGCCACACATGAATGTTTAACCTTTCAAAAGCAAATAAGAAAACAAAAACAAAAACAAACAAATTTGAAAAGAATTAAGTATTAAATCTTGAAACATTATCAACGGGACCGTCAACAATTGTGAACAAAAATGATTTTGTAAAAGCTATTAATGTCGGTAATGTCTCTTGAGGAGAGCGACGATTTTTACAAGATCAAGATTAATAATGAGAGTACAGAGGATTCGTAGNNNGGGGGAGGAGGACGCGGGGTACGTATGCCTATATGTAATGTACATAGGTGACCCAAAATGTAAGTGTTTTATTTCCTCGTTAAGACTTTTATCACACACCTCTTGAAATAATTAATCTTTATATTAATATATACGTAAATATTTATATATAAATGTTTATTTACATTGATATATAAACATGTACGTGTATAAAAAAAACACACACACACACACACACACACAAAAACACACACAAACATATATATATATATGTATATTATATTGACACGAAAGGATAACACTCTCGTTAGAATCTTCTTTTTTGTATCGTTTTGTATTATTATTTTTATCATAAAATATTCGATAATTATATTATTATTATTGTTATTATTATTATTAATATTATTATTAATATTATTACATAGTTAAGGTCACGAGGAGCTCTCGGATTGACGTTCTACCCCTTTTTTTTTGTTCTTTTTATGTGTTTTTTTAAATCTTTTCCTCTTCTTGTTTGTTGGCAAGTTTTCTTTAGTCGCTTTCTTCGTTTTTATTCCATCACGCATAACTCGTACACACCAACACACACAATGACACACACGGACGGTGAATTGTAATTGGAAAATAAGAAGCGATACGTGGTGGGACCGGCTCACGGGAATTTTCGGTGCGAATAGCTCATGTGCGGGTGTTACGTTATGGATACAAAACTGAATAATGTACAACCGAATGAAATACACACAACGTGCGAGATTACCCGGGATATTTGGGTGGAGATGAAATAAGGTGGAAAGTTGTAGTGTGACTGATGAGAATCTGAGGTTGTTTGGGTTTGTTTCTGTGTGTGTGCGCGCGTGTGCTTTTTGTGAATGGAGGAGTTTGCAAATAATTTAGAAGACGAAGGCCAGACCCGAGGACAATGGGCAGGAAGGACTGATTAATGACGACGATTTTTAGAATTGTCAGACCGCAAACATGAAAATATGAACAAAACTGACAATATTATATAAAAAATATTGATTGAAATATGCGATGATGATTTAATGAATAATTGAGGATACTGCGATCGATTGTGATCTCTCGAATTTTATTTTCTAACTCTTTACTTTTTCTTCTTATTTTTCATTTATTTTCTCGTTCAATTTGGACCCCCTCGTTGTATAGACGATTAAGAGCAAATGGCGCTTAGCGGTATTTTTTTATTTACCACATGGATGTGTCCATGTCCAACGTACGGATTTACATAACACACACTCGTATTTAATTCTCTACTTTCGTCGAACGCTTCGTTTCAACGGTTGATCCTCCTCATTGATTTTAATTATTAAGACAAATGGCCTTTTTTCATTAAATTCCTTTTTATATCGACTCGTCGTTTTTATTTTTCCTTATTAACATTCGAACTTGGCAGAATTTATCTCTCGACATATTCGCACAGAGTCAAGAATATTACTTTTTTTTGGAGTTTCGTTTCCCTGGGATTTTTCAACGTACGACGAGAGCCCTCTTAGCGCCGAGTTTGGAAACAAACGTTTTTCGCAACTGCATTTTGGGCTTTGGATGCGAGAGAAAGAGTGAGAGCGAGAGAGAGAAAGAGAATAAGTGAGAAAACAAGTTTTTTTAATCAACTATAAGTGAAATAAAATAGCTAGCTATGTACTTCTACTAGCTAGTCGCAAAGGAGAAACGGTAACACACAAGTACCTGGCACACTGGTCTATGCTCTCTTTTTGTTTTATTTTTTCCATTTTTTCTTTACTATTCAATGCTCACGAGAATGGAGGCCGAGGGAGGGAGAAAGGGAGAGACGGAGAGACGAAAAATGAAGATGGAAGAGGAGGGGACAGAAGGGAGAAAAGCGTAATGGGACGAACATAACGTGGTCAAGTATAATTAATGAAATCCGATGAATCTTTAACGGTTTAAAAACAAAATAAGAAATGAATTCATGCCTTAGGATGCGTGACGTAGTGTGCTAAACCATTTATACACAAGGGATAAACGTTTAGTCGACTGTAGGATCGGGGGAAAAAATAAAACACTGAGAAAACGAGACAGACGTACATACGATATAATTGCTAACACGACTCTCGTGAAGAGGTTGATGAAAAACGAGGATTTATATATATTGAAGTACATTCACGTTTTTTAAAAATAAAAATATGTATATACATATATATATATATATATATTGGTATATTGCAGGGTGGCTTTATTTTGAGTATTTTTTTCCTTCACTGCGATCCCGTACCAAAAAAAACGAGGATTGAAGAAAAAAAATTAAACAAATCGAAATATCTGGATGAAATTTTTGGAATATTAAGAAAAATCGGATCATCGGCTCTCACTCGTGGATATAATTCTCAAACATCTTTCAAAGTTGACATTTCTCTCTGTTTTTATTAATCTGGGATAATTCCCAAGCAATCTTTGTTTTCTCATTTCGACCTGACGTTTTGCTTCGAATGAGCAATTTCGAGCGAAAAGAAAACTCAAGAATAAAGCACACTCTCATATACACACGAATACTGAGATATGTACGTGAGAATTTTGTAAAAGAAAATGTGTGTGAGACCAGTGAGAGAGGGAGGATGGGTCAGAAGGAAAGATATATAATCTTTTTCCAGTCTGGACAGTCTGACGCTGATACAAACGCAATTTATCGATGCGATGAGTCCTGGGGATTAAAAGTGTAAAGAAAAATAAACAAACAAGTTTTTATTCGCGTTTGTAATGTGTTATTCGTTGTTAGGCTTTTCTCGTCGTGCCACAGCGAACCGGAGAAAACATGTAAAGGGACTGAGAGAAGAAAGGAACAAAAAGTTACAAAAAAAAAAAAGGAAATCGCGACCGCGGCGATAGACTGCCCAATTGAATTTATTAAGAATATTTTAGGAAAAAAAATTGAAACAAAATTACCTGTTATACTGTTTGGATGGATATCTTTCAAAAGTAATTGAAAAGAAAAAAAACGAAAGAAAAATTGTAAAGTTTTCGTTGATATGAATTATACGCGATATGAATCGCGTCGGATTTGGGTATTTTAATATTAACTATTTGGAAGAAAGTTAAAAAGAAATGGACATACGTTTTACACACATACACGCAGACACACGTACATAGAAAAGCGACTCTCACTATTCTCGACAATTGACGAAAGCTTCGAAAAAAAAAAACGAAACAAGCGTTTACCGTTTGGTGTACGACAGTACACAACAACAACAACAACAACAACAACAACAACATACATGCTCTCAACATATCTCTTAAACGAAAAGAAGAAAACAAAAAAGAAAATAATACAATGGTTCAAAGAAAAGGAAACAAAGATAAAACAATGGTAAAGAACAATCTGAGCCGGTTTCAGAATGACAAGAGTGATTATGTCAATTATAAGCATTCTCATTTTAGACAAGAAGAAGAAGAAGAAGAAGAAGAGGAAAAATACAAATGATGAACGTTAAAGAACAAACCTTAGGACTGTCCAGACGCGCATACCTATGAAACTATATGTAAACTGTATAGTTGCGGAGTTTTTGTTTGAAAACCAATAATAATTAAACGAAGAAAAGAAGGAAAAAAAGTTGCACCTTAAACTCAAAGAAACACGAGATAACGAACAAGAAATATTGAAATGAAAAAAATGATAAACGAAAAATAAGGGACACTGTACTCGTAACTATTCAAGAGTGCGATGATGAATTAAACTCGATGACGGATAATGACATTGTAATTTGTAAGATGCTCTGAACGAGAGAGAGAGAGAGAGAAAGAGAGGGAGAGAGAGAGAAAGAGAAAGAAAGTTTGAAAGAGTGAGTATGAGAGAATTAAACTCTCAAATGCGAAAAATAATGAAAAAAAGAACAATTTGTATGTCGGATAAAGTAAATATCCAAAACTGGAAGTTTTTTATACACCCGCTGAGAAAAAAAAAATAATACAATAAAATGCAACTTTTATTAACTCTTATTTTGTTTTGTAATAAATCGTATTACAATCCTGTACTTTTTCATTTTTTTTATACAGACAAATAACCGCGAACGCCACGCGCAAAGTGTGAGGATAATTATTCATTCTGACGACCAATTATTTCATTCACTTTTATTTCGATCACAATGTATAAATGATCATTTTTTTATCATCTATTTCGACTGTTAATCGCGTTACATAGTTAATTAGTTCCATTTTGTTTTCCCTTTGTTCGCTACTCGATGTTTATTAACCCTGCACCACCCGCGAGGCCAGCCGGATTTCAACAGGCTAAATCTATTCTTCTAATTTCTATATACATGGATTTATCATCGAACTTATTAGATAATGAGATTTCGTGAATTTAGAGTTACGTCCGAGAGGTTGAGCAAAATTAACTCAATAAATCGTCGTTTAATTCACTTTTTTTTTGGTCAAAGCGAATACTCAAGTTTTTCTAATCTTAGGAAAATTATTCGAAAGATTATTCAGCGGAATAAAATCCAGTCGTATAATATATTTGAAAAAGCAAGAACGCTATTTCGAATATCGAAACAAAAATGACTGAAAACTAAAGTCAATCGTGCAATTATTTCAATATTGTTGATTTTAGTCTCGTGATGTGTTTTTTTTTAATATCACAAAATATTCCGATTCAGATCTGAGACATTATTATGATAAAATTTCGGTTACGAAATGCTCAATATTGGAAGGAGCCTAAATATTATTTGTTGGGAGTGGGACAGGGGCAAAAGTAATTAGAAAAATAGATTTTTCGGATCTCTGTGTTATCCCTCGACGTCTCGACTCTCAAAACATTTGAGCAGTTTATAAATCCGATTGTTTCGAGGGTCTTCGGCTAAATTCGAGTGTGGACAGTTCAAGTGGCAATATAATCTCCTTCATCGGTATAAAAGGCCAGCTTTTAACAATAATAATGAGTTTATCTTCGTTTTAATCGTCGCGCTCGATCAATTAAATCTTTGATATTACTTTTATGTATTTATGACCAACAGAAAATACTATTTTTGTATTTAACGTCACTTTAAGTAGCACATCAGACTTGGAATGCATTTCGAGTACGGCAGTTCGCTAAAGTATGCATGCATTCCTATTACAATTATTATTTATATATCCTGCTTGTTATTCCTTTTGCTATTCGAGCTCCTAGAATTTTGTCGTTGGATACGATTCCACATGTTTTTTTGGCCATGGCTCACGTCACAAAATCCGGGAGACTCGTTCGTCAATCACTACGATACCACGATGAAATGATAAATCTTTGTACAACTCTCAGGTCAATAGTAGGCAAATTTTCTTTTCATTTTCCTTCAAAAATTCGACTAAATTTGCATAAATCGGTTGTGGGCTCGAATTTCTTTGCTTACTTTTGATCTTTGTGGAATTCCCGACATGCCTGAGGCATCACCATTTTCCCTGTTTTGTATTTATATATACACGTTCGATCAACGTTAATTTATGTCGTTATCATTATTCGTTTATGTATATACACAATTTTACTATGAGAGAAAATTGTTTAATAGTTATAAACCCATGTATTGAGGCGAAGATGAAAATGCGTTTCGAGCTGTATTATTTTTTCTCGAATCTTCGGTGCTGGGCAAGTCACTGAAAAGAAATTGCATTTTTAGGGCTTGATTTTCGATGCTTTCGTTTGTGACTGTTGAATTCTCATGCCACGCGGTTTGAGCACTTGGAAATCTCTCGTTCTCTTGCCATTATCGATTAATGTCGATTTTTCATCTTACCCGAAAAACGGCATCAACGATACGAGCGTTTGTCGACTTGGCCTGGAAGCAAAGGCTGGTGAACATTGAGCCAGGCGTCCGACTACTCTTCGCAACCATTGCTGCAACTTCTGTCTTCGGTCCTCCACGAATTTCGCATCCTGAAGGAAAGAAAATAAATGTTTCATTTTTTTTTTCAATTTTTTTTTCCATGCTCGTTGCTAATTTCTATTCGTTTCCTTATTTACTTTGTTTCCGAGAGTTTTCTTGGGCGGAAATTCAAAAGTTGTTACGATTGCGTCGTGTTTCTTTAATTCTCGATGCAAAGAGTGAAATTGAGCGTAACGACGATAAATGTTCCACTCGTTGTCTCTGATTCTCACGTGAATCTGAAAGGAAAAGAGAAATTAATTTTTTTTCACCTGTTAAAATTTTACGATTTTGCTCAATATCGAAGTTTCTTAGAATTTTATTATTTTATTTTCAGAAGTACCTGGTAGACGTGATGCACGTCGGAATTTTGACCCGTCAAGAAAGCTGATGGGATCCAAATGTGTATGAGACACGGTGGCTCCGTCGGCAAATCGTCTTCGTTCAGTGGGCCACGGAGACATTCCAATTCAGCTTGAAGAAGTTTCACTAATCGATCCCTTCAGAAAAATTCAATTGATCATTGACGATTATTGCGAGCATTATATCCCGGAAAAATATTTCCACCTCATATCGCCGACGAACTACATTATTTGGTCACAAGAAAATCCATTTTATCGGAATTTCGATATGAAACGAATCCTAAACGGAATATTCCATTTTTCAAACGATGCAAACATTAATTTCAATAATGAGAATTCTATCTCACGGACATGTGTTTCGGAGCAAACATTTTATTACCAGACGATTTTTTTTGTTCTTCAGAAAGTGAATTTTGTTATTTTTCCAAAATTATTTGAATTTATTAGAAAATTTTTCGCTTTTCTCATTAAAAAAAAAAGTTTTCTAATTACGAATATTCCACATGCTTGAGTAAAAAGGTTAAAAACTAAATTTTCGAGTTTTCTGTGGCAGAGAACGACTCATTGCTCGATCATCGTCTCCGGAAGAAGTGAAAAAGAGAAAAACTGAAAAAATCGACCAATTCATTTCACATTACAAAAAAAAAATGGAATAATTAGCGTTTCCACATTTTTGATATTTATTCGCAAGCCTTCACGTTTTAGGAGGAATGTGTGTGAAATAAAATTTGATAAAGTGAGAATTTGAGATTCACGTTCGAGTATGTCGTTATTTTTTCTCATGGAGAATCGCAGGTGGTGAAACTTGCCTATTGGTGAGCTGCATAGTGAGTCGAGCATTGAATTCCATGAGTTCAGCATGCATTTCAGCGACTTGAATTAATTTTTCTTGATACTGTTGTGCCTCATCGTGATAATTGAGGGAAGTTGGATCTTCTTCAGAAACAGTAGTCGAGTCGGAATCTCTTCTGAGCATTTGAACAGCTGTAACGTATTTTCGCAATTGTTGTCGCAACAATTCGTTTTCGCGATTGAGGGCTTGAACCTGTAGCTCGTGACGCTCGATATGATTTTGATGTTGGCGTTGAAAACGTGCCAATTGTGATCGGCTGGTGACGGCGTCATCGCGAGCTTGTTCGAGAACTTCGCTCATCGCGATCAGACGAGTCCGGAGGGCGTTTATATCGAGATTCTCAGCATCGAGGTGCATGTCCAAACCAACCAAAGGTTCGGTAGCTTCGATCGCTGCTTCGGTTACTTCGCTAGCATCCTGAAAATTTTCCATCATCTTCCAACGTTAATTATCATGGGGAAGGAAAAAGAAAAGAGTTTTCTGATGAAATGAAAATTATCAAGAAATTCATCGATTTGGCTTATTTTGCAATTATTTTTAATAATTCCTAATATCGAAACTTACGTCCATGTAACTCGGCAAAGTAACGAGCATGTCATCGAGGGTCTGATCCAACGGGGAGACGGGCACGAGGCCTCCCATGTTTCCAGTGTCCGTAACCGGAGTCAGTACTTTTTCGTCTTCCAAAGAATCGCTAGAGAACAAAGTTCATCATTAATTTCACGTATTTTTTAAATATCGAATGAATAAATTTAAAATTGACGTGAAAAATCAGTGAAATCTTAACGTATTAAAAAACCAAAGAATCGAATAGAATCGTCACCTTCTTTCCCAGCCGACGGTCTTGATGTCCAGCACCGCATTGTCAGGCTCTCTTTTCCTCTGCTCATCGGCACGCGTCGGCGACGTGTTTTCCGGAAGTGTTGAATCTTTTGGAAGAGTCAGCGAAGTCGGAGAATTTAAGCAGGTTGGTGGTGCACTCGCTGATATCGTTGTTGAACCGTTGTAACTTTCATCCCCATCGTCATCTTCGTCGTTGTCAAACGAAATAATGTGAGTTGGCACTTTTTTTCTTCTCTCTCGATTAACACCCGAATTTTCTGCAAAGAACGATGTAACGATGATGCATTTTGGAAAAGTTGGTGTTAGTGACGAAGTTTTCATCGGAAAATTACAGCGTCTCCATGAGCGAGCGTTTTCTTACGAGAACATGAATTATTTCTAATTCTCTGTATTTTTACCTGTTATGACCGTTGAGATAATAGGCTCCGATTGAGAAACTCGACATTTGGCTATTTCGCTACTCGCGGATTTGTCATCGAGCTCCTCGTTGTCTATTCTGATAGCGAAAAGAATTGTTCCTAGACCTGTCCAAGGATCGAGCAGAAAAAAGTTAATTACTCGAAAGGAAATCACAGAATAATCATCGCTGAGTTTTTTTTTTCTCAAATCTCACGTTCGGTTGATTTTGTTTACCTGCAGCAACGTTCGGGAGCACGGAGCTTCGTTCTTGGTCGCGAAGAAAAGCCCATTCCTCGTAATAAGGACTGAGAGCATCAGCGTCGATGACAGCGTGTAAATGACGTTCCAAGGAACGTTCGTTCAATGCAGCTCGTAACCACGCTCTACCGCGACCGAGATCGCTATTGACTTTTCTCAAAACGCTGAAACGATCCTGTTCGTGCCACGTTAATTGCTCTCGAATACACGGCCAAAATGCTATGTCCAGTGTACTCCCGTTTCTCGAACTGCCACCGGAAACCAAGTCTGAGACGTGTCTGCAAGATATATTCCAATTATTGTCGATAAAAATAAACGATTCTTCATTTTTTTAGTCAGTGTTACGATTTTCGTGATTCTCCACGAATAAAAAATTGTACTACGTCGGAAAAATGCATTTTTTTTCAAATTCCTACATTTAAATGCAATCACGATCGTTCGCGACGAATAATCATGACGTAATTTTTACCGGAGAGCAGAATTCAGTTTTTCCATTCGATTGGATCGCAAGCCGTGTCGAAAGATTGCCTCGAAAGCATAGCAGAGTCTAGAGACGCATTGATCGGATTCGGTAGCCAATTCGGCGCGTCCTCCGTATCTAATGTGACACAGTTTGGCAGCTCCTAAAAGTTCTTCTTGTAATTTTTGTCTGTCGGTTATGTGATTCCTTTCCTGTTCAGCCTCGCTCAGATTTTGCGTCCCTGGCACAATCGCTGACATGATGCGAAGCGCCTGAAAAAGTAATTGACCCAGATTTTTATTTGATTAAATGTTTTGGTGCCTCAGTCGTGCGTTTGAGACAGAAAATAAACAAAAACTCTGTCAGCTGTTGGTGGAATTGGAACGAAGAGGAAAGACGTAAAAATTGAGTCGCTGCTGCCTGAATTTTATTTTTTTATTATATATTTTAAAAGTTGATTGAATAAACGAATTGCTTCATTTTGGTTTGTAAAAACGGGAAATTAGAGACTTGTATTTTTTTGATTAATGGAAAATTGACAAATTGACGTTGAAAATTGTTGAATAGACAAATTTTCAACCGGAAATATTTTGGATACATGAAATTGTGGGAAATTGCAACAAGCAAAGACCCAGCAATGGTTTGTTTCGAAATTTTCAGTGAATAGTTGAAACTTTTGATAGGAAAGAACTTTGGTAAGAGCTCAGTGTTTATTATGGCAGAGAAATGATGAAAATGCTTACGCGGTAAACATGATTCATGGAGGCGCATAAATGAGAGACAATTTTATCATTTCCTGTTCATGCATTTTTTATATTTAGCATTTATTATTGTGTCGTCCTGAGCTGATAAGATTCAGTCAGGATTTCCGGAAGCGAAAGAAGCGAATGGAATGATAAAACTGTCAAAAGGCGGTACTTACCATGAGTGAGATTCAGAATATTGTTGTCTACAGTGGCGAATGTAAATAGAAAGAAAATCGGGGGGGATTCCGCGGAGTTTTATCGAGGAAACGATCGCGTCATCGTTCTTTGCGAATTTTTGTAGCGCAAAGGTACGGAAGTGAAGTCATTGGCGTGATTTGACAATTGTCACAATTCGAAGAGAAACGAAAACAAAGCACAAACACTCGAAACACTGCGCAATTCGTGGAGAGACAATAAATAGTGCGATGGAACTCTATGTTGACGATCTACGAAAGTTCAAGATTGTGGTACACTGTATTTTTCACTGTCTTCAAAATCACGTATTTATGATAATTTCACTGTGAACTTATAATGCGACTGTCGATCTGTCAATTTGGTTACAAATTACGAATTGAAATTGGTGCGAATGTAATACGACAGAAAACAAGGGGGCGGAAAAGCCTTCGTTCGACTTGTGGCCTCGATCGTTTTTTTTTATATACGTATAAATATATATTCCACTTTGGCTTGATCAGTGCAACACGCGTGCGAGCTCGTCTCTCGCAACCTGCTGTTTTATTTTGTTGAGTGAAACTTGAACATATATAGATATAGATATATCCACGTCGTATAAATATATACTTTTTAATCTAAGCTCAAAGATTTCCTATTATATCGATCTATTTGTCGATTGTCGCGCCATCTTCACCTCAAAGAGAATTTGCGCCACAAATGTAAATTGTTGCAGCTCAATTATAATTGTTGAAAATGAATAATGTATCTCGTCGTTTTGTCTAAAAAAATAGAAATCAATCACAAGTCTGAATAATCCGAGCCGTTTATTGCAAATTTAACTCGAGTTCATAACGTTCCTAGCATTAGCACGTAGCGCCATGTACTGCTGAAAATAGTATCAAAGTCGCATTTTTTATCTCTTCGTAGGTCTCTACAAATCTTCGTGTGATTTATGTCATCAAGGCCAAACATCCGAGTGAAGATGCCGGAAAATTTAAACGAAAAATTGTACTACAACACAGTTTTGTGTCAGACTTTCTCGCCTACGGGAAATTTTCTTCTCGCTGGCAATATTTATGGCGATGTCTCTGTATACAAGTGAGTTCCTTCGGATTATAATTAATCGAGCACGATTGTTGCAATTCCATAGTTATTCGAAAAGACGAAAGTTAGGTTATGTCGAGCTTCGTATTTTCTTTACAAATTTGCTTAAATTCTCGTTTAAAAAATCACTTAAATTTGAAAATCTGTCAGAAAAATCGAAGTAACAAGAAATCAAACGAATCCTTTTCAAATGTCTAAGTTTTTTTTCATCCTAGTCCAGGATTTGAAAAGCAACTTACTAAAAATAAGGACGAAGCTTGTTCAATTCGTAATTCCATCCATTTCCCAATCTTCCCGAATGTTTTTATTTTCCAAAATCTCATGCCTCAATTTTTCAATAACTTGTTTTTAAAGTTTGCCAAAAGTGCTCGGCCCGAGACAAACGGACAATGACAATGAATTGGCCGGGCCGACGTACAGTTTCTCAGCACATCCCGATTCTCAAGTACAAAGTATGCTCGCCACTGACAATTTCCTTGTCACCGGTACAACGGGTGAAATTGCTGGATGGGATTGGAACATAATATTGTCGAACAAAGCTTCAAAAGCCAAAGCATCATGGACCGTCCAAATTCCCGCCGATAGGTAAGGAAATTCCTCTACTTTTCCTATAAAATATTTAAATGAATTTCTCCGTGTGCAACAATTTGACGTTGGGGGTTCATTTCAACAGAGATAGCTTTGAGAAGCCGGACGTCAATTGTATGGTATATTGCAATGAAAACCAGATTTTGTACTTGGGGTGCGGAGACAACAAAATCTACGTCGTGCATCTCGAAGATGGAAGAATTTTGAGGCAATTATCCGGCCACAAAGATTATATACACAGCATAGCCCGCGTGTAAGTATTTCAAACACAAAATGCATGAATGTGATAAAAAAATTTCTTGCACCAAAAACTCTTTCTTTGTGACATAGAAATTTGTCTTTCGAGCATAAAAATAAATAGACGAAACAACTGATACATTGAAATCAAAGTTTAAAGAAAAATTGTTGCTTCGCGTTTTCCAAGGAAGTTGTATGGACAATGAGAACGACGAAAAATATTAATAACGATGAATTGGCAAAACCATCGAGAAATGAATACAAAGTTTTCTTTAAAATTGCGTTTTATCTCATTGCTAACTATTGAGAATCTTCAAAGCTCGTTCGATTAGTGTGAAGCAGTAATTTGACCTTGGAGAACGAAATGAATAATCATTATGGGATTTTCTTCATGTCAGAGATTATTTAGTAACAATCAGATTGAGTAATACGCGAAAATTCATAATTGAGGGTTTTTTGATTAACAAAATTATCAAAAAAATTAACATTCTCAAAAAAAACTTCTCGTTCATTTAAAATTTTCATTCGTAACGAATTTCCTCAATTTTTGTTGTTTTGGAAAATAAAGAAACGACGGATTAGCCTCGTCCAGTGAAGATGGAACGGTGAGATTGTGGGATTTGAGAACATCAGAAAATACGAATATATTGACGCCGCATTTGAATGCAAAAGTGGCGAGACCTCACCTTGGGAAGTGGATCGGAGCGGTGGATTTCACGGACGATTGGCTGGTGAGAAAAACATGATTTCCCACAAGAAATCAATCATTCCAAATTCCTCGATATTGCTCAACTCCAAAAAATCAAATTCAAATTTGTTTTCGTTATTTTTATCGATCGTTTTGAAAGTTATGCGGCGGTGGACCGAGTTTATCACTTTGGCATTTACGAACGATGGAAGCCGCCATGATATTCGATCTTCCGGACAAGGGAATCCACGTCGCTGAGATTTATGAGGAAAGAGTTATCGCCGGAGGAGCCATGTCCGATACTTTCCATCTGACTTATCAGGGCGAGATATTGGCAAAAGTTCCAACGTCCTCGAGCACAGTGTACAGCATTGTTTTCCGCGAAACACCCATTAAATTGCTCAGCATTGCAGGATCCAGCAACAATCTTGACGTCTGTACAAACTTCAACTATCGCGAAATGGTTCTCAAATTTGCTTAACGTCTACGATCTTCACGAATGTGTACAAAATATAATAAAGCTACTTGTAATTTTTCGATATTAAATGTCAATCCTTTTCATCATTTTCCTCATCGCATTGAATAAAAATTTAAGGAAAATCCGATAATTAAAATGAAAAACGCTCGATGCTTCGTCGATGCACTTGGAATAACGGCAAAACTCCTTAGGACGAGTAAAGAATTCCAATTTACCCTCAACAAATAAAAAACGTTTCTAAACTCTCGTCATTCGAAAAAAACGAAATACTAGGGCACGGAGTTCTGAGAGAAGCAGCAGCGATGACGAGAGCAATTTATGTCTCGGTCGGTAAAATCCAACATTCGGCTTACCGCTCGTCGGTAAAGTAGAATCGATAAAATGCAATTGGACCGAAAGGAAAAAACAGAATTCGTCTTATTTCTCAATGAATTTAAAAAAATAGGCTAGTGATCGTGTATTTTTGAACTTCATTCAATTTATTGTCTTGGAAACAATGATAATTAACAATTTATGCGAATTAATTGTCTACTTGAACAATTGATCGTTTTTTTTTATTTGGCTTTGAATTTTTTTTGCTTGTGTTTAAAAATTGTAGACAAAGGAGTCAGTGAGGCGTTGTGGTCGTTTGAAAAAATAGAAAATGCAATATTGCAATAAAATCTACGGGAGTCAATTTATTTATTCGTAGAAAAAGTACAACGTGAACAATTTTGAAACAAAGAAAGTGCTAATTGGTTGCATTTCGCTGACCGAGTTCAAAACAGTTCGTTTCCGGTGCAAAAAAGTTCACTTCCGGTCCAAAAAACTTCGGCGGTCCAGTGCGCACGAAGCAGTTGTCCGGAACTGTACTTCGTCCCGCGCTTTTTTAGCAGCGCGCGCGTTCGGTTTGGAAAGATTCTTTAAAAAGCGATCGGGAATGCTACAATTGTGTGAAAAGAATCTCGTGACAGTTCTTCGGTATAAAACGTAACGGTTTGAATGAATTCGGGAAAAGTTTAGAGATAATAATCCAAGCAGGTTAAACAAGTGAAAGGATGCGAAAAAAGTGCTCCGCGGGAAGGAAGATGGCGGATCGTCTTGGCAGCAACAAGTGAGTAACACCATCCCCCCCGTATTTTCGTAGATTTCTTTTTATTAATACGCAAGTTATTGATTGTAACTCAACAATTTACACGTTGCGTGTATTTTTGTTGCACAATCACGAAGAATATCGCTGTCTAATGAAATGAGAAATTTCGGAGTCGTGTCCTTGAACTCGCGTGAGCAACGAGTCCGGCTGATTTCTTGGAATCAGCGGGTAAACAAAGCTCGGAGCTGCTTCGGCGAAGCGACTCCGATGGGCGTGCACAAAAATCGTAAACATTGTGGAAACCGTCAGAGTTCTAGTTATTCAGATTTTGTGGCGTGTTTTTTTGTCATTTTATGTAAAAAACTTCGTATCAGTTTCCTCGCCATTGGCTTACTCCAACGCACCAGTGCGCGAAAAAATAACAACGATGTCACGAACGATAGAACGAGAACGATACACGGTGAATAATATTGCAAATAACTAATGTCTCTTCCGTGGTATGTGAAATGTTTGGAATCGGAAAATTTCAAAACGTGCTCAACACTCCAGACTGCACGATCTATAGGCTTCACGAGTTCGTCTTTCGTTACGTCCGACATTTTTTTCATGTTTTGCCGATATCTGGAACATAAAAATTTCCATTCTTTTTCCAAAAACACTCGTCCTTTTGATTTTTTTTATTTGATTATGAAAAATTGCAGTTTTTATCGAAGAAGAATTTTCTTCCGACAAAGTTGCGCTCTGATTTATTTCTCTCGCGAAATAATGGAATAATGTGAAAATATTTTACGAAACGAAAATAATATTCAACGATAAGTCTGTTTACTTTTTATTTGTGAGGATTTCTGTGACGACTCGAACGATCGTCTCATTGGTCATCGTATCGACATCGAGTGTAAGTCCTATTTCGGAATCGAGAATTTTTCTCGCATTGAAATTTTGGTCGCCGAAAAAAGGTATAGCCACTACAGGGACCGCATAGTGCACAGCTTCTTGTAAAGATTGCAAGCCACCCTGCATCATGTATGCCAATACTTTCGGGTGAGCTGTAAGCAAAAAAATTCCAATATTAAATTCATAAAATTCTAACACAAAGTTATGAGCTCGATTTTTATTATTATTTTCATTCTTATTATTAATATGTCAAGGACCGAGGCTTTCGATATTCGAAATTAAGTACAGGAATTCATGAAATTTCAAATGACTGTTGAAATATTGTGATGAGGAAATACGCCGATGTAATTCGTACTTTTTCCTTTCAATACAAAGACTGCGATGGAAATTTCGCATGAGAATTTTTATTTCATTTTCATTTGATATTGAAAAAAATATTTATTCGCTCGGCTATTCTTTTAGCGAGATTCTGAGCCTCAGACGTTACTGCTACGGGTCTTTAGGACCCAGGGAGCTTCAGGAGCTCGTATCTCTCTTAAAAATAGAAATTTTTCGACACTTTTTTTTTAGAAACAATCGGAAATCTTCTGATTAAGCAAATAGTCCAGGGCTCGATATCCAAAATTTATTAATTGTGCTGCAGTTGATGATTTCATCGTAATTTCGTGAAAAACGACTTTTTAGTTCGGGTCAAATTGACCCAGTGGTTTCTTTAAGGCTCTGCGACATCGTTTCTTTTTATTTTGTGCAATAACTCGATGGCGCACGTATTACGAAAAATAAAATAAACGAATGTCCCGAAAAGGAACGTTCGAGCCGCGTCGCGTCTTTGTTTTTGTTTTGGTTACCCGGGCGAGAGCGGGCAAAGGACTCGACATTTTTCTTACCAAGAACCGCTTGCTGGGGCGCCCATTTTACAAATTTGATGTTGATCGCTCGAGCGAGCTTGTCCCCGTTGCTACCACTGCTGTTTTCTTGTGTACCCTCGCCCTGATGTTTCCACAGAATTCTTTGCTTCAACGAGCCAAGAGCATCCACTAGCGCGGTCAAAGAATCTGCGGGTAACTGGTGAGTTTGCAAATTCGAACCCAACGAAAAGTAAACGACTCCGTCCTTCGAACCGTCCAAAAACTCTTGAATATCCTTCGAAAAACAATAACAAATAAAAAAAATCATAAAAATAAAAAAAATTCCGACGAGGAAACAAAAAAAAAAGATCGAAAAATTTTTTTCGTTCACTTTCTCCCCGGTCAATCGTTTTTTTTTCCATTCGACTTTGAATTGTTTCTCATTTCTCGAACCGATCAAGTCAATGAAATTTCGGGATAACGTTTTTTTTTTTTATGAAATTTTATTTTGTTATTATAAAACTATTTCGAACATTTTCCGCCAAGCACTTTCGACTAATTAAAAAATTTCGAGGACAATGCTCGCCGTACGCCGCTTCGAAATATTTAATTTTTTCGATTTACTTTTCCAACGTTTTTTTTTCGAGTGGAAATAAACGTAATGGGCAGATTTTGTTTCTAATAAAAATACGTGAAGTACTTCTCGAACGGACGTGTTGATATTTCGCGGAAACTTTAAAAACCAACGAAAATTCCATTTTTAATCTCATCGTTTGGACTGATTCAGAATATTTCAACGTGAAATGTAATTTCTAGTATTCATGGCTGTTGAAAATAATGAATTACTCTTATCGAGCACCCGCGTGCACGTTCGAGCGCGATACGCGCGTGAAGGCTTGCATGCGGATTCACCGGCGTTTACTCTTTTTGCCAGATTTGCTACAACGAAATACATGCCATAACGAATGAAAAGGTTTTCATCAAGTTTACTCGCGCTTTTAACTCGTTTCCAATCAATAAAACGATTTTTTTTCCGGTGTAAAAGATGCAAGAGCGAAAAAACAATTAGACAACGATTAAAAATTGTTCGCAACGATTTTATCACGTCAAGTTTTTTTTTAGTCAGAAAAATTCAGAATATTTATTATCCCATAACAAATGAAAAGGTTTTCATGAAGTTTACTCACTTTTAACTCGTTTCCCATCAATAAAACGATTTTTTTTCCGGTGTAAAAGATGCAAGAGCGAAAAAACAATTAGACAACGATTAAAAATTGTTCGCAACGATTTTATCACGTCAATTTTTTTTTTAGTCAGAAAAATTGAGAATATTTATTATCCCATAACAAATGAAAAGGTTTTCATGAAGTTTACTCACTTTTAACTCGTTCCCAATCAATAAAACGATTTTTTTTCCGGTGTAAAAGATGCAAGAGCGAAAAAACAATTAGACAACGATTAAAAATTGTTCGCAACGATTCTATCACGTCAAGTTTTTTTTTAGTCAGAAAAATTGAGAATATTTATCATGCCATAACAAATGAAAAAGTTTTCATGAAGTTTACTCACTTTTACCTCGTTTCCAATCAATAAAACGATTTTTTTTCCGGTGTAAAAGATGCAAGAGCGAAAAAACAATTCGACAACGATTAAAAATTGTTCGCAACGATTTTATCACGTCAAGTTTTTTTTTAGTCAGGAAAATTGAGAATATTTATCATGCCATAACGAATGAAATGGTTCTCATGAAGTTTCCTCGCGTTTAGTTCGAATTGACCGAGAAATTAATCGAACGAAGCCTCAAAATAAATTATTCCATCGAGTTCGAAAATAATAATTGATAAAAAAAAGGAAATTACGGAATGAAAAATTGTTTTGCACGTTTAGTCCGCGGGCGAACTTACTTCGGGCAAAACGTCTGGCTTTTCTCCGATCTGTAGACTGTGGACTTCCACAACGTTTGGTAAGAGAGGCTTAGGATAACCGAATACGTGATTGTTGCCAAGTATAACGAGACTGAAATTCTTGTCGATCTCGTTCACAGATGTGCCAGGAACGATTTTAGAAGCAATCTGTTGCGCTCTCGGTAAATGCCAATTTCTGTAGTAGAATCTCGTTGCAGCGGTGTACACTAGATTTATTATTGCTTCCATCGTGTTCATACGGTTGTTGAATGAAAAAGCCATGTCAGGATTGAGCATCGGGTCGTCCGGATTTCCTGGATCATCAATTTTCATATCGACGTTCATTCGTTGCTCGTTGATAAAGAAAATTCATTCTAATGGCTTCGTTTTCTGTGATTTCTAATTACGAGAACGAGAGCATCGAGTTTTTGTGAAAATTGTGGTCAATTTTTATTTTTTACTGCTCGAAAATTTTAGCTGTGATCGAGAGTAATTAATTAATTGATGGTGAAACGATCTTTCTTATTCATTTCGGTCAATAAGCAATTGTCAGGGAAATCTACAATTTGTGACGAGTTTCGAAATGTCTATTTGAGCGAAAAACGAGAGAATCGAGTTTTTGTGAAAATTGTGGTCAATTTTTATTTTTTACTGCTCGAAAATTTTGCTGTGATCGAGAGTAATTAATTAATTGATGGTAAAACGATTTTTCTTATTCATTTCGGTCAATAAGCAGTTGTCAGGAAAATCTACAATTTTTGACGAGTTTGGAAATGTCTATTTAAGCGAAAAACGAGAGAATCGAGTTTTTGTGAAAATTGTGGTCAATTTTTATTTTTTACTGCTCGAAAATTTAGCTGTGATCGAGAGTAATTAATTAATTGATGGTGAAACGATTTTTCTTATTCGTTTCGGTCACTAGGCAATCGCCAAGGAATTTGTGACGAGTTTCGAAATGTTTATTTAAGCGAAAAACGAGAGAATCGAGTTTTTGTGAAAATTGTGGTCAATTTTTATTTTTTACTGCTCGAAAATTTAGCTGTGATCGAGAGTAATTAATTAATTGATGGTCAAATGATTTTTATGAAATATATAATTAGTGACTCGTTTGGAAATGTCTTTATAAGCGAAAGCACTCGATATCGGATCATAAGAGCATTATGAATTTAATGGAGAGAGTGCGTAGCGGCGGAATCGACTCGAGACTGAGAATTCAATAGAAAGACACTTGATATACTTTGGCAAAGAGTTTACGTCAATTTTCGCAGCGGTAAACGTCAGGGCAACGAGAGCCGCGGGAGATACCAGTGAGAAGGGAGAAGAGTGTGGGGCGCGTGTGGGGAGGGGGGACGTCGAAGACGACGATGAAATGAGACGCGATGGCGGTTAAGAGGGAGGGTCGGGTAAAGACCGCGCAAGCGAGAGCAATAAAGAGCCGCGCAACGGAAGCTAGTTGTTGCAAAGTTCCAATTGGCAAGCGCCACTACCACCCGCGAAGGGAAACTCAGCTCCGGGGTAATTTCAGCTGCTGTGCTATATACTTACCTCGAAATTCAACCAACCAAAAGTTCATATCTCTGCTCGCCTTGTTTTCTTCATCAAAATATGCTTTTGCAGTTATGTACACGGAAAAATAAATGAAAATCGAAAAATTATCGTGTCTGAATGGAATCGAACGTTGCCTTCCGGTTTATTTCGATTTCTAGTTGAAAAAAAATCGTCAATGCATTAAATTCTTTTTTTTTCGAAAATGAATTTTATTTTCATGAAAATTTATCATTTGCTTCGTAATTATTGTCGAAACTACAAGACCAACCCTCGGATTTATTATTTAACGATAATTTGTTCGATTTTTAGTTGAAAAAAAAAAATGGTCGATTTATTTAATTTTCTTCGTTTCGAAAAATTAATTTTATTTTCATAAAAATTGGCTCGCAACTCACCAACAGAATCCATAGCGTAAGGCAAATTTCCAACGCTCAGAAAACCAATGAGCACCGGAAAGTTATATTTTTTGACGAGCGAATAATAACATTGGAACCACAGTTGCTCGATGATGATCCCGTCGAAGCTCTCGTTGTTTGACCTGCACCCAGGAAAATCAATGCATTCGCGGATTTCATACGTGACTGGATTCCATCCGTTGATCGGATTGCTCTCAGATGCATCCAGCTTTTCGTAGCAATCCTATTTGTATGAAATCCTTTGCTCTTTTTCATGCGAATGAATAAAAAAATGATCACTCGAACAATCGAATAAAAATATTGATTGAAAACCTGTTGTAGCTGGTTTATTAATTTCACAAAAATTGACCAGCTGATTAACATTTAAATGGGAAATTATCGTCAAGCTGGAAAACGTGGAAATTCTTTTATTTTTTTCTCTTTCTCAATATTTATCTTTTTTTTTCGCGTTCGTACGAACAGTCGATAAAAATTCAGTTCGCAATACATGACAGTTAAGGCTTGATTTTCTTAGCAACTCGTACGTGGACATATGAACGATTTGTGCGAAGCGAAAGTGGCTACGAAAATTCACGTGGTAACAGAATTTGAAAAAAAAAAAAAAAACAATGAAGATGAATTTTTACGAAAGTTTGAACGAGCACGAGGCAGAGGTTTTCGCAACGCTTGGCAGTGTCTTTTTAGCATTAAATCATATTACGATTCCTACAACAGATTCATGGAAACTCGCTTTTCCAGCCAGTCATATCAGAGCAACCGCGACGTTATTATGGAGATTGAAAAATTACGTAAATTAGTTTGAATGAGTTTTTTTTTTCCTTCGTTCACGAATAACCAACGAGTGAAACATTTCGTTCAAGCGAGTTATATTCGCAGCAATTTTATGCTGGACATTTTTTTTTAACAAATGAAATCCGTTGGATTGAAATTACTTGATTAGATCCTGCACCGCAATGCTGCGTATCTGCTCCTCGCACAGCTCGTTCGACTCCATCATGTTTCTTCGCAGAAGCTCAAAAGCTCCGACGTGTCTATACTCGATGCAGAGAAAAATTCATTTCGTACTCATTCATTTTCGCTCCAAATGCGACGAAATTCCTTCCAAGTTTTGTTTGCATTTTACCAATTAATAACTTCTAATGGAATCCTCCGCGAAACTCGATTTTTTCTGTTTGCTGATGCAACGACCAGAGGATCGCAATCAAGAACCCCGAAATTGAAAGAAATTTCATTCATTCGTCCAATGACTTCGAAGACTTTTGACTTTCCGTTGAGAATCAACGGAAAAAAAAAATTGTTTCTATTAACAATTTATTGAATTTTAAAAATCATCCTTTCGTGTCGTTTGAGTTTTTCGGCTGCAAGGGAGTTTTTTTCAAACAGAATTTCGTCGCATTGCAACGATGCAAACTTCGTCCTCATTTAATTCATCACTATGGAATTTTTAGGCTCATTTTTATTTATAATTACTTTGCATAATGATCAGGTGGATCTTTTCATTATATTTGCAATTTAGTGAGCTGCCATCTTACCTGAGTCCAGTACAATCCTTTTTCCGATAACTAAACGAGACGTCGATGTCGCGATAATTTTCTCTGGTCTCCTGTGAAAATTGCCCAAATCATTTCCCTCCGAAACAAAAAAAAACAACAAATTTCATAAAAGCAGAATCCATATCCTGAGAGAAATTGAACGATGCCCTTGAATTATTGGCAATTCTTTAAAATTTCATTTTGTATCGTGCACAAAAATTGCCCTCTGCAGGGAAATAATTGCCAAAAGTTCAAGGTCAGCCCTAATTCCCCAATGATAACATTTCGAGAAACGATCTTGAGTTTTTAGCAATTTTGACAGGCAGAATAAAAATTAACATAAAATTGAAATAAATTCTCGAACGCCTACGCAAAAAAAAAATTCTATTGTTTCGCACGAAGATGACAATCTGCACGCAGAAAAAATTGCCAAAAATTCAAGGTCGACCTTCCGATCTATTCCGCAACGGTAATTTTTCGATTTATATTCTCTCCGTGTATTCGAGCAGATGAAATCGAAGCCTGGATAAATATCTATCGCTCATTAAATATTTATCGAAATTTTAGTGGATAAATGCGAAGGAATTAGTCACAAGAGTGAGATTGAATGAAAGAATGAGCATTATTTTGGAGGAATTGATAAATATATGCATGGGCTTGATTGCACTGATGCGTAGAATGTGTAACAACGTATGTACTCGGCTCAAGTGAATGTATGACCACAGTAGGGAGATGTAGAAGGAGGGCAAGCCTGTTACGAAAGAGAAATGTTAGTAAGAGTAAATTGAAGTTGTTCTAAGTTTGTATAACTTTCGACTCAAGTTTAGGAAGATGGAATANATTAACATAAAATTGAAATAAATTCTCGAACGCCTACGCAAAAAAAAAGTGCCATTGTTTCGCACGAAGATGACAATCTGGACGCAGAAAAAATTGCCAAAAATTCAAGGGCGACCTTCCGATCTATTCCGCAACGGTAATTTTTCGATTTATATTCTCTCCGTGTATTCGAGCAGATGAAATCGAAGCCTGGATAAATATCTATCGCTCATTAAATATTTATCGAAATTTTAGTGGATAAATGCGAAGGAATTAGTCACAAGAGTGAGATTGAATGAAAGAATGAGCATTATTTTGGAGGAATTGATAAATATATGCATGGGCTTGATTGCACTGATGCGTAGAATGTGTAACAACGTATGTACTCGGCTCAAGTGAATGTATGACCACAGTAGGGAGATGTAGAAGGAGGGCAAGCCTGTTACGAAAGAGAAATGTTAGTAAGAGTAAATTGAAGTTGTTCTAAGTTTGTATAACTTTCGACTCAAGTTTAGGAAGATGGAATAAGAAAGAGCGAGAGTGAGAGAGGAATGCAGTGATCCTTACGGCTGCGAGGCTGTGGAGATAGTCAGTAAGATCAAGAAAGAGTCAGAGGATCCATACGAGGGAGCAACGCACGAAAGAGTGAATAAGAAAAAGAAGAAGAAGAAGAAGAACCATGAGAAATAGAGTAGGTTGTAAAATACGAGAGGGTGAGATAACACGAGGAAGAGAAACGAGTGGAGATGATGGGGACTGAGTCGGACATCCGTTTGAGATATACTCCGAGAAGTTTTATTTTCTTCTCTATTCTCTTCTCGTTCTCTACTCCAACACATATATGCCCCTTTTTTTCGCTTCCCCTTGTTTCCCTTTTGCTTCCATATCATATGTACGTCGCCCGACTCCACCCCCTTCAAATGGAAATTGTTTTATTGAAAAATTTAAATAATTCACGAAACGTTATGTTTTCACATCAATTTACTACCAAGCACACTGACAAGAAAGCTTTATCACTAAAAAACGCTTCTTCGCATTATCGATTTTTCTTTCGTTTCATTTCCACTTTTCTTCTCTTATTCCTCCTCAGATTTATTGGCTCTTTATTGTTTCTGTCTTTCGAATGATTAATCGAAACTTCAACTCCCACGATTCTCTCCTTTTGCCTCTGGTGTAATATTGATTCTGTATCAATTACGAAATTTCGAAAATCTTGTGCTTTACGTCGTGTTTTGGTTTCTTTGATCCCGTTTTACTATTTGGCTACGATAACAAATTATTACACTCGAGAAATCAATCTGTGTTGCCACATCATCATTATCGGATTTCGTTCCATTTCCACTTTTCTTCTCTTATTCCTCCTCAGATTTATTGGCTCTTTATTGTTTCTGTCTTTCGAATGATTAATCGAAACTTCAACTCCCACGATTCTCTCCATTCGCCTCTATAGTGGAATATTGATTCTGTATCAATTACGAAATTTCGAAAATCTTGTGCTTTACGTCCTGTTTCGGTTTCTTTGATCCCGTTTTACGATTTGGCTACGATAACAAGTTATTACACTAGAGAAATCAATCTGTGTTGCCACATCATTATTATCGTTTTTTTTCCTCCTTTCATCGAGTACAAAAAGGTTTGGAGAGAAATGTTGAAAGATTTTGGCGAATGACTGGGACGAAGAGAGAGTAGGATTGATTTGCAGGATGAGAGGCAAAAGTGCTATGGGTATAGTTAAGACGTTGGAGAAGGAGAGAAACGAGAGGTAAAGTCGAAAGGCGTTCATCATCTCTCGCCAAGACACGACGAAAGTTCTCCTCCTCGTTGAATGCCTGCTCGCAAGAAAAGTTTGGCCCGGGCCAAGGTAACAGCAAAAGTCTAAGCGTTGGAAGCTCCTATGTCAAGGGTGGAAATGGCACTGAGAGAAAGACAGAGAGAGCGAAAAGTGCTAGAGGCAGGGACACGCGGATTGAGATAATTGTCGTCACGACGGAAGATTCTGAGCGTGCCGGCTGGCTCACGTTCTTCCATCTGCTTTTTTCTTTTTCCTTCTCCCTCCTCCTCCGAACTTCTCACTTTTTCTCACTCTCGGAACGCCCTTCGGCTCATTCGGCCGTTTGCGACGACAGATTTGTCTTATAAATCTTCTCGCAACTGCTTTGAGATCGAGAAAATTAATATTGCCGATTTGATTACGGTCAGCGCTGTGTCGTGCGACTGACGTTAATCCAGAGATTCAACGTCCTTCTCAATTTTATTGATATCGTCTTCATTTTTTATCTCCGAGCAATTTCGATCAAACACCAACAATAAAAGTTTCCAAGACTCGAAAATCCACTCGATTTTCCACGTTGCATTAGAATTTAGCTGAATCATTCGTAAACTTGGAGAATTTTTGCCCAATTAGCGATTTCACGAGTTACACGAATCTTGTCAGCTGTAAGCAGAAACTTGCTCAAGTTTTCACAACGTACCTTTAAGGGGATGGGCGATATAACTGTCACTCGATGGCCACGAGCAGCGAGTGCCTTCGTTAGTGCTTGAAACGGTTGTTGATGACTGTAACTTGCACTTGGACAAATTGCCAATATTTTAAAACCCTCGGACACACCGACGAGCAATAACAATAACGAACTTACTCGTGAAAACAACATGACGATGGAAATAATTGTATAATAATTCGATTAGTGTGATCAATATTAACGAACTCGTTGACGATGCGTTTCATTGAAAGTTTCAACGACGAATGATCCAATTCCGATGACGCAAAGTTATACAATTAAGTTTTTATGGACAGACGTCTATCCGGATGCCATCAAGAATTGAGATAAATTTGGAGAACAGAGAGACCACTGTGGCGAATATAATAAATTTATTATTGCCAATTCTCGATCGTATATCGTTCTGCTGCCTCTCGCTGAGTAGATTCGACTGTTCAGCAACACAGACGAGACGGTTTGTTCTAAAAATATTCGCAAACTATTGCAAAAAGTATAATTATTCTTGGAAAATAATGCTCTGGTTCTATTCAAATTCGATTTATCCATTGAAGCTCCACAGTTGCATAGCAATTTTGATTTGCACTGCCAATCGATTTTTTACATTTTTCTTTTCTCAACAATTATTACGAAGCTGCTGTTTTTTAAATGTTTAAAATTTTAACATGAAAAACAAAAAGGTCCGTCGCTATACTGAGTTGTTACGAAAGTTGAAAGACGAAATTCGAAGACATTCCAAAAAAAAAATCGAAAAATTGTATGTGCGATGATTTTTGTTTAAAAAAAATGGAGAAAAAACTTTTTGTCAAAAAGTTTTTGCTCACAATTTCAAGCAATCTGTTGTGCTGGCTAGAAATAAAATTTTCTGGAAAAATTGAGACGATTGTGAAGAATAGACAAGGTGCTTATAAAAAAAACGACCAAGAATTTCTATGAAGATAATCAACGCGTTTTGTTGCTTTCGATGTTTTTTTTATTATCATTGTTATTATTATCTTTCGACTGGGCGAAGGTACTGCACGTTCCGGTTTCTTTTTCTGCTATAAATAATGGAGAACTTGGTCCATAGCAGCGTTGCTTACATCGGTGAAAGTGGCGAGATGGGCAGAGAGTATTTGCGGAAATGAAAAGGTCTTTTTCGTAGCGGCAGGTTGGTCGTCACGGCGGCTAAGGGAGAAAGGAGAAAAAGGGAGAGAGAAGGAGAAGACGAGGAGGAAAAAGGTGGTGGAAAAAAAGAGCGAGAAAAAAGGAAACCAATCTTATTTTCCACCTCAGTCCTGTAACCCTTGTGTATCTTCATCCCTTGTACGATATACTTATTCCTCCACCGCGCGGCTTCGAGTCGCTCGTTTTTCCCTTTTGTTTCTCCCCTTTCTCTGTTCCTTCAGGCCGCGTACATATATAAACGCGTTGCTCTGTTTCTGAACGAAGACGAAGAGCTTGGATTATCACGGCATAACTTTACCGCGGAGCCATTTTTTTTCTCTTCCTTTTTTTCTCGCTTCACTCCGCGCGGCACAACTTTTACATTTCGATCTTACGCGCCAAGAGAATTTTTTTCTCACTTGTTTTCCCGCCTGTTTCTCTTGCTTTCCTATACATTCTCTCACCTTCTTTCGTTTTTTCTTTCTTTCTTCCTTGCTCTCCCTCTCGTTCCTCCTTCGGCAGGCATCACCCTCGAATTTCTAAGACCCTTTCGCTTCGGGGCTAATGGTCCATACCGTCAGCCAATTTCTTCTCTAGTCCTCCGTTCACACCAAACACTATATACCGAAAGACCATTCTCTCCGTATAACCGACTGCCGCGCCGCGCGTTACGCACGTGGAAAAATCGTAAAAGTAATAGGCCGTCCGGTTAAATAAGCAGCTCCCGACCGACCACGTTGGAAAGACTCGAGATAAAAGCTCCTGAGGTGTGAGAAGCTTTTCTTTTCGTTACTTTTTATTTTCGTCAGACCTGCTCCTCCGCACACCTTTTTTCCTCGCGCGCTTACTTTTCATTCCGGAAGGATGAGCCTTTTTTTAGCTTCGCGAGAAATTCATCTAGAAACGATTCTTAATTATTACGTTTATTGATCGTTATTCCACGTCGTCTGAACTATGAATTTTAGCATCCAACTTGCGACTCTCTCGAATTTTCAAGGACCAAAGTTGCCACGTCCCTTTATTCGTGTTTTTTTTTTGCCATTAGTTTAAAATGATCGAGTAATCGAATGCAAGACGAGGCTAGAGATTTGAGAAAATGGTTTTTTGAGCTTTTCATTTCTCAAGGGCAACAGATTCGACTGCGTTATCATGTTAAATTTACTCCCTATCGCAGCTTCCAAGGATCTTTTTCGCTTTCTTCTCCTCATGCGTTCAAAAAAACAAGAGAATTACGAACTTTTAACTTATTTTAACGCATTTCTCGTAAATCGATCGCAATCGGTTCACATGCTCATACTGTACCAGCGAGTTGACCAAACGAGTAATCCTTCGCAACTGAAACCTTGGCGGCCGTTGGAAAATGGCTTTGGGCTACTCAACGTTTATTTCATAATGTTTCCCAAGCTGTGTGTTCCCTTTGGCGGCAATTAGTGTGTCAGAATTCAACTCCGTTGTATCCCAACATTTGATTTTCTCTCTCAAAGCTTTTCCAAATCTCCATTTTACTCTCTTCGTTTCTTTTACTCAGTAAAACACTGTGTTGGGTCAAATGAGATATAGCGTTCGGTGTATTCATGTCTGTGTATGTTACACGATACACCGTGGAACACGATGCCCGGAAGCGGTCACGAGTCGCATACAACGGTTGATCCCAGCGTCTTTACAAGCCTCTTGGCTCATGCCCGTGGGCTAATACACCGGGACTAGTCCCATCAGCCGACAAACATCATGGGAAGCGTTGGAGCTGCTTCTCTCCATGTGGCTTCCGTAGCCTGGATCCTGCTGTCGAGGATATGCGTGCCAGCTACACACCGTCAAAAGAACGAACACGTTCTACTAAGGACGTCGCCAGACGACGTCCAAATCTAAATTTTTATTTCCAGTTTTTCTCACGTACAAAATGCTTTGCGAGCCTAAGTTGATTGAAAAAAGTTGTTACAAATTGACTAAAGTACAACATATTCCAAATCCAAGATTGTCCGAGGTTATTTCGATTTTTTATTCAATAAACAAAATTTCGAAAAATCTTTACGACCGATTTTTTTAAAAAAGTGAATAAATCTTCTTCGATGTTACATAAAAGTTTATGCAAAGTTTGAAGAAACTTTGCCATTTAGAAATTGAGATATTTAATGAGAAACTACTGGAAATTGCGATTTTTATTAATGAATATTTCGACTTCTACATTGTGAAAGTTCTTAAAATTACGCGAATTGTTACATCTCATTATTCTCTTAGTGTAGTGCAAATTTTAAGGAATCCTATCGGTAGAGAATGTTGCATTAAACGTCCTTGAAGGACATACTCCCTTTTTTTTGTTTCGCTTCGTCTTTAGACATTTTTTCTGTGACAATTTTCGCGTTGATTTAGAGATAAATATGTTAATTACCTCTGACCCATGCCACCTGTTCTCTTGGTTGGATTTATTCCTTTCTATTTTATTTAATCTGCTTTGTTGATTTTGAGCAAATGGTCGTTTTGAGGGGAAAATGAAATGTTTGGTGGGATGAAAACTGGTGTGTTTGTTCGCCTGCAACGTATCACCTGCTATTCCGGGGAGAGATATCTGAAATTTACACAGCAAAGGTTCTTTCCCTTGGCAGATAGTGTCAAGTGCAAACGCTGTCAACTTCACTTGCACACGAGATTTTAAGAGCCTTTCCAACCGCGCGAAACTTTGCAATCCATTTCTCTCTCTCTCTCTCTCTTTCTCATCCATTCTATTTCTCGGTTTCTCTATCGTCTCTTCGGTCTTTTTAGGGAGCTAGTACTTGGGCGTTTCTTTTTCTCTCTTCTCTGTGTAAACCTCGTGGCTGTTGAGCCCCTTGAACGAGCTTGCAACTCGCCAAGGGCCCTCGTGCTTCTACGTTGCTCGCTCTCGGATCAACGAGTGGGCAAAAATGCCTTTGCGCGCTTATGTCTTTACTTTCCGAGGAATTAAATCATTCTCAGCATTTAAGGATCATCGCTTTGTCGTAGGCTTTTTGTCACCCAGATATTTTAACTCTCGATCGATAATCAGCAAAGTTTTCATCGTTACGACGTTGTTTTGATATCGAAATCGTGATTGACTCGATATTGGCTCACAGGACCGTTCGTTTCAAGATTCTGCTCAACTTCTGAGTTTCAAATCGTGTGTCATCAATAATCTTTCACGATAACAACACCCGAAATCCGATGCAAACGTACGCACTGAGGAATAAAACTAGAAAAAAACGAATTTATTATCGTTCGCCAATGAAAATCGTGAGTGATTAGCGGATAAAGAATACACGGAGAAAAAATTATATAAAAAATTAGAATGCTTCCATAGTTCCCTGGCACCATATCGTCATTCTGAGAAATTTTGACAAATGCATAGTAATTTTTTTATTTGAAATTGGATGAGAAAAATATCAGAATTTGTCAAAAAATGTCAAAATTTCCGCAATTTCCGATAGAACAAGAATGAAAAATTACTATGCCTCTGCCTAAATAGCTATGGTGGCATAGTAATTATTTATATAATTTTCTCATCGTGTATATTGATGTACACGAAGGGTAACAGGTGGATGAGAACATCGGCGTAAAATCTTGGTGATTCGTAGCTCGAGCCAAACTTAATCCATGAAAGACTCGTCCTATCTGATTCAATAGAACCGCGAGCTTAACTCGCCATCATCGGCGTACCGCTATATTCCAAGTTTTGTCGAAGAATCACCACAACGGCTATGTCCTCAAAAGTTAACGATGGCTATTCTATTCTCAAAGTTTACAAAAGCACAAAAAGTAGAAAATAAAATTAGAAGAAGTGGCAAACTCTGCTCCTATCAATCCTCTCAGTAGCGTGCTCGTTGTTAACCGCGTTAACGTCGTTATACGCCATTTACGTGCCCGCAAACTCATTCATGCTTCTCATTTTGTTTTTTTTCCTTTTCACTTGCCCTCCTTTTTTCCTTTTTCTTCATATTTTTATTTTTATCATGCTCTCTTTCTCTTTCCTTCGTACTTTGTCCTTTCCGCCCAAACCCAACCTCCAAGTATCGGAAAAGCGCGACTCCTCGTGACCGAGAACGTCCCGACCATTTCTCTCCACCCATGAAAATCTTATTAAAGTAAGTTTAATGGATTCCGGTTGCTCTCACTCCCCGCGCGCACGTGCACCATGTTTTTCTCACTAACGTTCGGTAAATGCCAAGCTGCCCATCCTTTTTTTAGTCCTTCTGTTTTTTTTTTACCTGGTGCTCCACTCATTCATGAAAAGCCTTGATAAATATCGCTCATTCTACAAATCTTTGTGTCTCATGAAATCGAGATGAACGATGCTCGTATCTTCCTCTATAGGTAACCATATTTGTAATTCTGACTTTTTCATAGAGCAAACTTTGAGAGCATCGAGCATCTTGAGCATTTTGCCGAAGCAATAAGCAAATTTCAATTTCCAGAGTTTTTTGTATTTGCATTTTAATTATATAATTTCGACAACTTTTCCAGAAAGTATACGGGAAGTTGAGACTCATACACAATCCATTAGAAAATTATCAGAAATTAGAGCGGTTAGACGATTTAAAAAAAAAAAACTCAAATTTTCGTAAAATTCGAAAAATAATTAAATCCGTTCAACCAATATTTTTGGACGTTTCAAGAACATTGACATTGAAAACGAGAAACCAAAAAGATTTAACCGTCGCAGAGCTTCCTCCATGAGGAAGCAAAATGGAACGAATCCTGTTCCGTTGGCTCTCTTGAGTCTAGAGAGGATTTTTTTTTTTTTTTCAATCGACAGTCATTTTTTAAATCGTCTGACGACCCATTTATCTTTCTCGTTTTCATTCTCGTTGATTCAAATACTTGCATTTTTGTTTGTATATGTTGAGGTCGATTTTTTCAATCCCCCTGAATGTGTGGTCGTTTCATTTGGAAAAGTTATATTTCACTGAGAGCTTTTACTAGAATTTTGTCATATAGACGGGCAGAGCCTCAAGAACCCACGTATCGAGCTTGTTTTTTGGCTCTGGCGGTGCAGCTACTGTCTATTTTTTTTTTTTTCACTTACAAACGACGAAAAAATATGAAGAATGCGACGAAAGTCGGGAGGAACTAAATGAGAATTAGAGTGAAATGGAGATAACGTGTATGCTCAAAGTTGCACCGTTTCTTGAAAGAGCGAGAGACAGACCGAGAGAGATGCAGAATAGAAAAGAAGTGAACGTGAAGGAAAAGTCGATGCGCAGAGGTTCTCTAACGTCGAGTGTTTATAAATGGAACTATCGTTGAATGACAGAGTATTGAATATTTCGAGTGCAAATATGATTCGTATGAATAATAATTATTCTATAATAATTCCGGTATCAAAACTTGAGTTGGAAAACAAGATAAATCTGCAATGATAATTATGCAGACACCGAATTCAGTTCAGAGTCCAGAGAGCCTGCAAATTATTAAGAGAAAATTCTCAAATATCAACATATCCCGAGAAATTAGTGAGTGACACACTTTGTCGGAGTGATTTTCACAATTGTCCAAGAGAAATTTGCCTCCTTTCGAAAATGCCGAATTTTTTAAAGTACTGCTTCATTTTAATTGACAAATTGAAACAATTAGCTCATTAAAAACATGGGGACCATGTACTGTGTAAATTAATTACTGCATTTGAAAAAAACATGAAATTTTGTCGGCTTAATGATCAGAACTTCGCAAGGAATTGGAATGGCTATTAAGATTCGTCGTGAATAAAGTTTCTCGAGACAAACACACCGAGCAGCGTAGATGTATTTGGCAAATTTTCTTGCGAAATCCATCTCCGCAGGGGCTGCGGAGCAAAGCGTTTGAAATATTTTCTCAGCGCGTATGGCGATGCCATTTTCATAGGAGACGAGTTTTGCGTCCTCGCGGATGATCCCGGATCATACGATTGGTCTGGTCGTTTTATCTTCTTGCGTAAGCGACGATGGTATGGATCTCAGGGGTTCCGGAAGAGCGAAGCTTTTCAGGCAATACGAAGATGATGCGCGCCCTGAAAGGGCCTCAAAACGAGAAGCAACATCCTTTTCTCGTACCATGCGCTTCCTGCTTCCTAGGTCATGCATCATCCACCGAGTATTACCGGAAGAACGACGACGACGCGACGCTGACGACGCCCAGTACGTCGACGACAAAGAAAAGAGGCGAGTTCTCGTAGACGTTTCGAGTAAACGTTCTACTGTTGCTACTTTAACGTCTTACTATACATATTGGGCCCTCTGGCGATTTGTAAATCTCGTGGAAGCCCACTTGGTGACGCGCACCTTTGTCTCCTTTTGCTTCATCCCTCTCGCTCCCTTTCTTTCTGTTTTCAAATTTTCCTTTCGTGCATGAAAATAGAAATTGTTTTTTTCCATTAGATTCTCCGAGTGACATTTACTAAAAATTTTCCGAATGATTAAAAAACAAATTGACGTCGTTGCAGATTTCGAAGTTTTTAAAAATTTCGTGGAAGCCCACTTGGTGACGCGCACCTTTGTCTCCTTTTGCTTCCTTTCGTTCATGAAAATAGATATTGTTTTTTTTTCATTAGATTTTTCATTTCAGCAATATTTACTGAATATTTGTCAAAAAATTGAAAAACAAATTGACGACGTTGCATATTTCAAAGTTTTAAAAGTTTCTTCCCATTTTTCTTCTTTTAATATCCTATCTCGTCGTTAAGCTATAGTTTAGTGCCATGTACACATGACATGAGAAGTTTGTTCATCCGTAAAGTTGCCTCTTACAAGAAAATGTTTTTTACCTTATCGTTTCTCTCGAGAGACGAAAGACGAGCTCGTCTGTAAGTTTCCTATCGTTCTCGGTACTGCTCCGATGTTAAATTTTTCCTCTTATGCAGTTTCAAGAGGCGGCTTTCGTATATGATTGTATGGAGCTTGTTCACCATCTCGAAAGCGGTTTTTTCCTTTGTAATACACGAATTCTCCAAAGGGCAAAGAAATTGGCTCATTGGAGTGTTTTTTTTTCCTCGGAGTATTATTTCCCTCCGCGTAAAGTATCGTAAGGTTATGTTATCGTCAAAAGCATCCTAATTTTTCTTTGCGTGCCCTGAACCTGCGTCACATGCTTTCAAAAGTCGTGGCAAACCCACGATACTCGCTTTTCTCATTTCACTCCCATCCTCACCATTTTCTCTTTTTTATTCATCCACTTCGATCAAAAATGCCAGACGTCCGGTGCAGAAGATGAAAATAATTAAGCCACACGTTCGTCCTTTTTAATGGAATAATGAGAGCTTCGCCGGACGAGAACAATCGTGTTTCGTTGGAATTTCATTAATTTCCCTATTTTGCCAACAACTGATGAATTTCATTCACTTTTTTGTTATTGTCAGATTTTTCATTTTTCATTTCATTTTCGATGACAGTTTTAATTTATGTCTCGTTCACGTGTGATCACAAATTAGCCCTGACGATGAACAGTTGGTGCGTCAATGAAAACTCCATTTTCACTAGATACTTTGGCCGACCAGGCTAACCGTTAATAATACGTGTTCCCTTTGAGGGTCTGTCTCTGCACTTCATTTTGTCTGTTCGTTATTCACCTAGAAGTTTAATCGAGCGAATATTGTCATCTCCGTACAGGTACATACTTGGTGAGGTTAATGAAAATTACAACATGTTGGTTATGTCATCCAACGATGCAACTTTCTGAGCATTTTGTCTATTAATTTCTTTTTTCTCAATTTTGTTGAAAATTTCAATTCAATTTTTAATTTTTTTTTCAACGACATAATGTCCTCGCACGAGGCTGGTTAATTTTGTGATTGCAACACGGTACTCGCGATCTCGACTTTTTTCCTTTCACAGAGGAACATCGTTCGGAAATTACGTTGAGGTAAAAATTTGAATATTAAAAACGCGTTTACACCGAAAAGTTTATTGAAAAGATGAATTTTAGGATGCTGGATAAAATTTCATATCACGCAGAGACTGTTGATAAGATTTTTTTGCTATAGATCGAGGAGCACATTGGGTTGAGCATCATCGCTCGACGCAGGTTGAAAAATTCTTTTGATATTCTTCTTCCATGTCTACTGATGATCGTATGCTCTCTTGCCAAAGGTACACAGCACGCTGTGTAGAGTACATTCTAATATTCTACTGTTGGAGTATGAAACATAGGATGCTCACGTTGATATTTTACCCTCGTTATTCATGGCTCCTTCAGTATTCCACTTCTGTATTACTTGCACGTACTTACACGCGCTCTGCGTGCTGTTGAGTTTTCAAAGAATACCTCGAGACTCGACTCCCATTGGCGTAAACACCGACACGCCCGTTTCTTACCCTTCGCCATGCCATATCGATTGACTTATCAATTTTATTTCTTATCCATACGCAACAGACTCGTCTCAATTCTTTACCTCGCCACTTCCATCGATGAGCATTCATCTATTGATTTCTTTATCAACATCGAACCGCCGCTAGGACCTGCTGCTGGCAACCTTCGTTTCAAACCGATTTTTTGAGCTCGTTTCAGAACTTTCAACTCTCCGATCACAATAACTTGCTCGACGAATATATTATTCAACCTGATCGTAAATAATGCTGTTACAACCCGAAATCTTCAAGTATAAATCAGGCAGAACCTTACGTTCTAACTTTGACGTACAACTCCCATAGCCTGGTTCGACTAAGAAGAGAAGGAGGACGAGGGCATTCGTCTCTGTGGGTATCGTCTAACCAGGGAACTATATTATATCCCGAGACTCCTCGGGTCTCGATATCGTCTACAGGATCGTTCAGAATTCATAACTTTGCGTTGTTTCGATTATTCACTTATCAGCTGTTTTCATTTTTTATACTCGCAGTGGCTTCGTTCCAATTCCTAGTCGACGTTGTTTCCCTCGAGTATGCAACGCATCCCAATGTCCTGTTCAGAGCTCCAGCTTATTCCTTGTCACTTTTTTTTCTCGTTAAGCTCATCATTTTATCGCCATGAATTTCGTCGTCTCGTGTCGGTTTCGACACTGGACGCTGTATTCTTTGTTATAAAGTTTACCGTCGATTCTGAATGAGCCAGTAAAGCCAAACTGATGGAATCGAGCAGGAGCGTGCTTACTGTGAGTTTCGATAATTCGATCGGCCTTACGGAACCTCGAGCTTTTGCTACGGAGGATTTGGATCGATGGCCACCCAAACTTCTCACCGTAACTACTGTGTGCTCCTTCCTCTCGGTTTCTGACTCTTTCAAACTCCGAATCTCGTTCGTTGTCCGATTGAATGCGACGCGACATCCGTAAATCCCGATTTCACTGTGCACTGTACTATACACATCCGGGGCCTTTTTTTTTATTTATATTTGTATATTCTCGTGTATCTACGGAGAGAAAAAACTGAGATTGCTGTGATGCTACGTCGTTTATATAGAGCTCACGATATATGACGATCGCAAACGACAATTTTGCCCCAACGCTCCTTCCAAACTGATCTCACTCTTCGCTCAATTTCATTCCTTCCATCCTGCCAAGGTATTTGCTTGCAGAGCTGCGGATCTCCAGAACTGTATCTATTTATGCATCCAGCCCTTGGGCAACCTCGCAGGCTCGAAAAACATCGGTTTTTTCCTCAAATCGTTATCGTTCGGTTTACAAAATCAACGAGTGTTTGCCGTCTATCGTGACTTGACGAATCTGCTCCGCAGTCTCCTGGGCCCTTCGCTCTAGCTGCAGAAATTAAAACCGAAATATTATCGTCACGGAATAATAACCGGAAATGATCCTGAGCTTTGAGAAATTGAAAATCGTCCGTGGCTTTGATTTTGCGATGACGATTTTTCAATTTTTAGCTTCTCCCTGCTGTGTGGTATTTTTTTTTGTTTAATTTTCCTCGAATCTATTTATGAAAATCTGTTTTGTTATTGGGAACATTATTAACAGAGTTACAACGAGAACGAAATGTTTTTGTTGCGTGACAGTCTCGTTTTGTAAATTGAAATCGAACATTAAAATGGAAATCCATAATAATGAAAGGAACATTTTCTTCGTGCCGTTGATGTTTTTCATAACCGAGTAATTACCGGACTCCACGTAAAATTCGCGTGCGGTTCATACGAATAACCAAACACATAGAAACGAGAAATCACACTCCACCCAAGGCTTGTAGAGGTCAATGGGAAAATTTTAGGCCAGTTTGTTTCATTCGATGATCGAGTATTGTGCTCATGGTTTTTATAATCGAAAAGAGTGAAACAAAAAAAAAACAATAACGAAAATATGGCGTACGACCCGCAGGGTTCGTAATGTTGGGGCACATTTTTCATAACATTCTTATTGGTTTTGTTGCAATTCGCGTTCCCATTAATTCGCGGAATATTCAGTCGTCAAAAAAGTGATTGAAATTGGTTTTTTTTTTTTTCGTAGTATGAGTTTTGTTTGCGCGTATTAATCTTCGTGATTTACGTCTGATCGTCAAACGTTCGAATGTTCATTGGGAATGACGGTCATGAATTTGGAATTTCGTTGGGAATATTTCGCAATGCATTAGGATATTCGGTTTTATTCGTTTTGATAACTTTCAGGAGAAAGAATCGTGTGCAGGAGATTTTTTGTTCGTTGGTGAAAAAATGTTACGTATGCTACGTGTTTCTACGCCTTTGCATAGAGTATGCGGAGGGTCGTTTGGCTGGCAAAGGTGAGCGCGAAACACGTAGAGATGCACAGAAAGGATTGTCCGCCCGTTCCTCCTTGGAAGCATTTCACGCTGATTACACTCCTACATCTCGGCAACCCGGGCACAGTCCAAGAGTCAAGCAACGACAAAGAGAGGGAGAGGGTGAGCTAGAGCGGGCGTGGGAGAGAGGGCAAGAGGAAAAGCGAGACGGGGTCGTCGCTGCTATTTTCCAGCTCTTTTTCCCTCGGTTCATCGTGAAAAAAGGCAGTCAGGGAAATGAATACTACGTGTGTTTTCGCGAACAAGCTTTTTGTCCAACTTTATTTGTTTTTCGCTCTTATACAATTTCGTAAAATGCTCTCTACACTCTCTGGGAAGGTATGAACAAAACTGAGGGAGGAATCTCCGTCTCGTGCGTGGGCATATGGAGATTTAAAAATCGTAATCTTATCAATATCTGGAGATTCCATTGTTTTGCTATATTTTTATGACCAAATCATTCCACGATCTCTCTTCTTCGTCAACGTTTTCCATTTCCAAACGTCATCCATTCGATTTTCACCCAAAACGACGCCCAAGTGATTCCTTTGGAATTCATGAATTCAGGGTTTATCCTCTAAGCCACATGTTCCACGACAAACCAAACTTAATACTGAGAGGAACAGATCCAATCTACGGGACAGCCGCGTGCGATCTTAGGTACCCATGTGGTGATGCAGTAGAGAGAGAGTCGAGTGGCCGGCATCTACTATGGGTGCTTCAGTCAACAAGATGTAAATTCGTCACCGGGATAACCCGAATGGATGAGGAAGGAAGTAATTAGATGCGTTGTTGCGGTGGCCACCTTTGAGCTTCGGGACGCGCTTCCTATCAAGCACGCTGCTTCAGCTCAGTATATGAAGAGAAAGCTTGTCTCTCGGGCGTTCTCTCACTCTCTGTACACCAAGTAAGGCTGCTTTGCCACGTCCCTCTCGCACTCCTATCATGACCAACTTGCGAACTCTGTACAGTGAGACTCTTGCATATATGAGAGCGCAAAGGATCATGATGCTCGCTGGCTACTCATGCAACGAAAGGCGTGCACACTCGTTGTAGATACGTTCTGTCTACAGTTTCGCTGGGTTGCTAGGTAGTGTGAACTCTGTGTAGGGACTGGGTGGTTAGGGAGATGCACAGGTTATCGCTTTGAGGGTTCCGCATTGAAAAAACTAGGAGTTGGGGTCTCTTTACGAAGCTTGAGGGAAAACGTGGGCGACGAGAAGGAAACCGCAGTGGATTCTGTTGAGCGAGCTTTGAAGGTTGATGTCGAATGTTAATGACGCTGCGTTTCGAAACCATCTCAATGGATGCTTTCCGTGATCTTGCTTATTGCCGGTCCTTGTTGTCAAGAGTTTGCTCGGATTTCGGGTCCCGAGCGATGGCAAATTAACATTTTTGTTGCTACTGGATATATTATCATTGTATCTCGAACCATATCCATTCTGTCCGTTTGTCCTAGTGATACACATTCTTGTTGCCAGTCCAACGGACCCACGATCCTTTGCCAGAAGTTATCGAGGTAGGCCATCCAATTTTATAGCATTGGAAAAAGCTGATTCAATCGTGCGCGGTCCATCAAAACAAGTTTACCTCTTTCTCTCTCTCTCTCTCTCTCTGTGTCTTGCTGTAAAACGTATTATTGATCCTGTGTAGCTTGTCTGCTTATAAAGACAGCGAAGAGGATTGCAGCTAAGAATTTGGCAAAGAGGATAAAGCCTCGTATATTTCAGGTATACGTCGAGCTCAAAGAGAATAACGATGAAAGAAGATCCGAGTTTTTTCATTCTGTTTTTTTTTTTTTAAATAAATCTGATTCTTCCGTTTGACCTTATTCCTCTCGAATCGTCTTGTTCGGTTAAAGTTTTTCGCGCTTCTTACCTCATCGTATACGGCCTTTTCGACTGGAATATTCACAACTATGATATTGGGAACTCTTGCGCGGTGGAGCAATGACTAATCGAACGTGTACAACACAGTAGATCGTTTGCCCATTTGAATTTCATCGAGATTCGTCGGAAAGTTGTCCTGCTTGCACGGTGACGGGATAAACTTGATGATGAAAATGAACCAATCGATATACACAACTTTACACACACATAGACAGATTCGCGAAGAGCCTGAACGATAGGAAACACTATCGTAACCCGGCCAAGGAGAGTTTAGAATTTGCTTTTCGTGTGGTTGTATTGATGAGTATGTTTGAGAAAGTACCAGGACACTGACGGTAGAATGATGTTGACGCTACCATACTGCTGCTGCTGCCTTAACCACGTTGCACAGAACTCCATGATCCAAGGACTGCTAAACTATCCTTACTCTTCACTCTCTCTCTTGTTCTCGCTTTGTCTATCCTTTCGTTCCTCTCACTCTCTCAGTCTGCTCAGCTTTCGCGATGCCACTCCATCAGACCACTTTCGTTCTCTTACCTTTTCCGAAGCTTGGGGGGAGAACGATCGGGCCGGAGTAAGAGCCACCAGCTCGGCAAGACACTCTATCCTCTCAGGACTTTCAAGAGCTCGATCGAAACGAAGGAGGAGATGAAGAAGAAGGCGAAACAGCGGCATCCCTTTTGCTTGCTCGTAGGATGTGTATACTTTGACTTCCAACACTAAAGCGCTGTACCATCCTGGAACAATTCTTCCCACTCTATTGCCTTCAGATTCCATCTCGCCCTCTCCCTGTTCCTCTCTCTTCTTCATCTTTGACTTTACCACTATCCATGCAGTACCGGAACGTTGGGCTGAGGATGTGCTTCAGTTAATTGTATAAATTAGTTGTTGCTTTCCGACTGTTGGACGCGGGCAAAGGGCCCCAGCCAACTTTATCACCACGGCCACTCATTTACCTCCTACGACCAGCAGTTTCTCTATCGATTTTACCAAACGTTAAACTTGCCGCGAAGAACATTGCGAACCGATAGATTGACTCAAATTTTACTTGGACGTTTATTAAGATACATTCGTTTTCCGCGGTAAACTGGGGTTTGTACCGTATCGATTGCGTTCGTACCATGAATAATGTTCCATACTTGATTAAATTCCAGTGGAGAAACGCTATATTTTTCAAACTTTACCTCATTTTGTTTGCAGAGTACGAAAACGATTGTTCCATCTCGAATTTCACTTGATTTAATTATTTCATCTCTACATTTTTCATTCTCTACCAATAACAAAGTGTTCTGCTAATAATTAATGATTCTTTTATGTTCATGAAAAAAAAAAATTGTTACAACGGCAATAATAATGATGAGAACGACAATAGAGCACAAGTGGGGCATGGGGAAGAGGCAGTTCGTGCGAACTTTGCTATACAACTGCTGCGAAATGTTCTGTGCGCTACTTTAATATAGAGCTGTAGAGATAGAAAAGCACGAGATGAGGGGTGAACCTCCTGGTCCGTATATCGGAGAGCACGACTGTTAATATTGTGCAGTGTTGGTGGTGGTCTCTTGACGGAGGTGGATAGCGAGGGTGGTTGAACGTCGAGGGAGTTACGGGAGAGGGTGCGGGAATGGCTGAGCTGGAAAGAGAACACGAGTGCATGCAGGAGCACCAGAGAGGATGAGGACGAAATGGAGGAGGAGAGGAGCGGATGGTCGAACGTGTTTCTCGTTAAGTGAAGCAATTACCCGACCTATCTATTACGTACACCTCCGTCAGCGACTACCACAGCCTTTTAGTTTTGAAGAGTCCATTAACGTTGCCCTCTGCCATATACATACATATATATGCTTGTTATGCCCTTCTCACTCTGTCTTCCAACGCTCTTTCTACTTTCCCCTCTCACTCTATCCATCTTTTCCTTTTTTAATGTTTATCAAGTGTGTTAGTTATCACGTATCACGCGACTGGATGAGAATATCAAAAACTATACATCGAAGCACATTTCGTGTTTCAAACGTTTTTCTTTCTTTTCTATCACCTGGATCAGTGTGATGCGCATTTTTCGGGATTTTCGAGTTACTGGTGTCCAGCTAATTCTTTTTAAACGCATCGGGATTACTGATCACTTGAAGAATTTGTTATTTTTTATCATTTTGATGAGATAATTGGAAATAATGAATTTGATCGTTTATCGTTTGGAAGGTTCTGATTAGATTTTCAATTAAAATTTGTTGTTATTACCGAGTAGGAGCTTATGATCGCCTGTCAAAATTCCGATAGATGGCCTCGAATTAACGCAACACTATGGTCTCGCCTGTGCGATGCTGCAGAGGATGAATTTTCCCATTAATGTATATGGACCGGTTGAGTTTTTCTCGTGCTTCTGTGACCCGAGATCGATTCGGCGTTCAGAATGTTCTCGCAGGGACTCAATATTTTCATAAATTGTTGATTTTTCATGATTTTTTTTATGGGACGAAGTGAAAATTCAGGCTCCAGCCACTTTAATCGCTCGCTGGAATTCATCCTTCAGGTTAGCATCAGTTTATGTTATGCTCTTCACAAATGCACATAATTGGGTCTTAAACAAAAGAGCCTCAAGGCTAACCTCGACGAATACTGTAATTTTAATGCTTTACATACACAGATAGATTAATGGTCGCTGGCTGTAAGAGAAACAGAGAGGAGGCAGTCGGAATAGCGTTGGAAAGAGAGGACATGAAGAACGCATCGATAAACCCGTAAATAATTAGGGAACATAGGTGGTCCCGAGAGCGGTCAAATTCGGGTGCTATATTCCGAGCGTTATTGGCTCCTCGTCCTTCTCTCCCAAGCCCCTCTTACCATCCGTCCAGCTTTCGAGCGTGAGCTTTTGGTTGCGTTATCACACGAGAGTGGATAGTGTGGCTAGGCATGTTTCGGACCAGGTTAAATATTCCTTCTACTACGTCCGTTGCATAAATAAATTTAAGATTGGCCTGTGCGCGCATAACCCTCGGCCACCTGATCATCCCCTTTCCCTCCTTCTCGCCCTCTCCCTCTTTCTCCGGGGGTACCCTTTGCTATAATAATTTGGAAATGGGTGCATCGTACGTTAGTGGTTATAGTGCCAACCTAACCCGATCCACTATTTGCCCTCGTGTCTGTATATTCATAAATATCTCCGAGTACAGGATTAAAACCAATCCTCTTGCCAATATGGAACATTTACGATCTACGGATAATTGCCCCGAACGATTGATATCCATGATTCTCATCCTCGCTCCCTGGCTTTCATTATTCTAGGCTTACAGTCTAATAATTGCACTGCTTTCAGAAAATCTATCGGGAATACGTTTCTACAACTCTTGCCCATGAATTTCTTGATTATGTTTCAATTTACGTTGTTCCATCTGTTTTTTTTTTATTCCTTAAACGTTTTATGATGCTGTTTCGATTCAGCATCGTCAACTGGTCCATTTGGACATCGATGAACCCTTGACATTTACAAATGTCTTCACATTACTCTCGCATTGCGTCCGCAATTCTTTTTTCCCCCGAAATCGTTTAGTTTCATTCAAAAGCATAAAAAATGACGCTGCGCGTTATTTTTTTGATCCAATCGATCGAAGCTTGTTGTTCGTCATCATAAATTCCGATGTTTTTGGATTCGTGTCGTATGACTGGCACGGTTTTGTTGCGAATTCGAGGTACGGACGGACGCTGTAAAATTCACGGTGTCTATAGCGATTCGCACATACAAAGTATGGGCTTTAGTAGGCGCGTCAGGTTTCCTAGGATATGTGTATAGAGTGAACCTGCTAGTAGGTTGAGCCCACACAAACGATGCACCAACCTCCGTAGCGTATTATATCCTGCTGCAGGAAGCCAGAGTGTATAACTCTCGTCCCTGCTTTATCTCTCTTACACTTTCACCCTAAACATTCCACTCTCTCTCCCTCTCTCTCTCTCCCTCTTGCTGTTAGGCTTTCCATCCCTTGCTGTAGAACGAGAGCATGACATATATGTGTGTGCTATATAGATTGGAGGAACTCGTATTCTCGCTTCTCGGAGGCCGCCGCAGCACCCACTTTGAATCCTAATTCGGATTATTAGCTTTGCTAACTATCCCGACCTGGGCCAACGTGATGAATGAAAGACGAGGATTCATATATCTATTATATATATGCGTGTGTGTGTGTGTCGGCGTGCGCATCTGTCAGATTCAGAAAGTATAATTTTTAAATTTATTTTTAATTTTTGTTTTTTTTTTTTATTGAAATATATTTTCATTCAAATAAATAATGTATATACAATGTTAATTGTATATATATTATATATATTATACTATTTTTATATTTACACATATATTTTAATTTATTTATTATGTAATATTTATAAAATTTGTATAATTTAAATATATAACGTAAATATAATTATTTCGCGGGCACATGTGTCGGATTCAGAAAGTATTATTATACTTTATTAAATATTAAATATTAAAATTTATTTTGAATTTATTTTTTACTCTTATTTGAATAAATTTTCATTTAAAAATACAATATGGATATAATTAATTTAAATAATTTGTTTTTTTGCTTACGTTTCAGTTTAAGTTTTGCATTTCTTCAAAATACCATTCTTGGGATAGAACAAATATTTTTGATTGTTTTTTTTCGTGATGAAAGGTTGAGATTTTAATTTATAAGATTTTTTGAATGCAGGAATTTTTTGAATCATAGAAACAATAAAATGTGGGAGGTTTGGGTGTTGGTTGAAATTATTTCAGCTGGAATATCCTGTACAAAGGTATCGGATATTTAATACAGCTGATAATACTACGAGAGTGCGTGGTCGGAGCATTTTCCTCGCGCCATATTTTCCAAATGAGCCAAAAGTCTAGCCTGAGGCGTCGTGAGTGGCTCGAATCGCACCCTTATCGCAACCCTCGCTGTCTCTTTCTCTCTTTGTCTTCTCTCGTATACTTGATTCCCCAGACGTGACGATAAAATTTCGACAATTCAACCGCCGTTGCTTTACATTTTTAACTTGATTTTTTCATCCATCGAAAATGTCATTTGAATTTTTAGTCTGCTCGGTAAGTAAATCTCTTGCGGAATGAATTAAACACTTTTTAGTTTCTTTTGGGAGAATGTCTTTTTAAAATTCTTTTTATGCTTTTTTTTTCTCCGTTTTTTGGGTTTTTTCTGCAGACAAAAAATTTTGCTGGTTAATGTATAAAATCTTTTCCATCGTAACCCACTACCGTCCGGAAACGAAGAGCTTAGGATTTAGGGTTTATGTAGTGTACCAATTTACAACTCGGACGACTGTGAGAGATAATGGCTCGAATAGACAATCCTTTGGATAATGGAGCCTCTGGAATTCTTTTGTCCAAACAGCGCACCGTCTTTGGCTAGATAACGTTTCTACCGTGTACAGTATCTTCGCGGGTATCCCTGTATGTGTGTGCGTGTGTGCACAAGATCGCGAGAGCGGAAACGGGAGAGAGATCCTATCAGCTAATTATACGACGGGAGAAGAATTGTCCTTTCGCCACGTTCTCGTAGATTCGCGTCGCGCTATTTCGCCAGGATAAAACTTACGGATTCGCCTTTGGAACATGAAAAAAGCAGAAGTGGCAGAAAAACGATAAGCGGCTAAAGTTACTAGTTAATGCGGAGATCATTGCAAGATAAGTCGATTGTAATGACACTTTTCTTTTGCTCGCATCGCAATCTTCTTCATTCCATTATTACATTTTCATGCATCGATGTACCATCGTCTATGAGGTCGAAAATATCACGATTATCCTAATTCTAGCGTTTATTTTTCAAAAGCTTTCTACAGCCTGCGTTTTGGGCGAATTTCAGAAAATTCGGATGAAAAAACATTTTGTTAATTGAATAAAACCGAATAAATAAATTAACATGGATCGTTCGATTTTTTAATTCAATTTCGATCAATTAAATTGCATCGCGTTCTTTGAATTTGTGCTTTGAGTCGGTAAAGCTTGAATATTTTGTATAGAAATTATTCTGGACAATTAATCAACCGTTTTTTTTTTAAATTGTTGATAAAGTTTCATCTGCAGTGTTGGGTTCTCTGAGTAATTCGAAAAATTTATGTTTTTCGTGTTATTTTCATGCAACAGCAACTTGCAGATTCCAATTTTTTGTGAAGCTTCGCCTGGACGTGTGTAAGCTCGAAATATCGTTGCAGCAGTGAGGACATTTAAAATGTTGTTCGTGTTTTGACAGTCGAAAGAGATCCTCGCCAAACATGGATTATTCTACTGATTTATAAGGCGTTGAAGATTGAATACACGAGAGAAATAAACATTTTGGGAAAGAATGTGAATATTTAAATATTTTTAGAGATTTTGCACGAGATTATAAAGTAACAGAAGAATTCTCCATACATTTGACGCGTAGGCCTCTGCGATATCGTTTTCCGCTGGGATATACGACGGTATAGTATGTCGAAGAGCCAAGTGAGAGATATAAAGGAGGACGAGAGAAATCGAGCGTGGGATTTTGATTATTCACAGCCTCCCTCGGATCTCGATGCAGCTGGGGAACTTCCGTCTACATGTTTGCCGCATGAATATGCGTTTTGCTTTTCAGAACAATATATCCAACATATATATATATAGACATGCATCTTTGTCAGTGAATACCATCCCTTGTCTCATCCGTGTCATTTACAAATGCTTGTCATTAAACGACAAACTTTGAATAACTCGTAACTACGACTATGGAACAAAAGGATCCGAATCGCATGACTTTCCTCGTGCACATTCCAATTTTTTATTTTTTCATAGCGTCACTCCCTATTTTCCTTCTTGCCATTTTCGTTTGATATATTTTAGTGAACGATTCACCGAACGAGACTCTGTTATACCTCATTTTTGAGAAATTTTCTTTAAAACGTTTTGGGCCCCGTAGTTATCGTTTTTCTTACGCAACTTTTCAACCTGTCCTTCGTTTTTTACACCGAACGATAGAAATTAGAGAAACTATAGCGAATTATTTTTGTTTCGTGATAAAAATTGACGTGTCAGCTTTATTAAAAATTTAATTGACCCCATAAGTTTATGGGGAAGGAATCGCACACATTGGAAATGAAATTTTGTTAAAAATCGTCGATATTTTGTTGAATAACTAAAGATTTTTTAATAATCTCAAGATTTTCGTTATTTTCGCAGTATATTTGGTTTCTAACGAAATTGTCAGCAAAATTCACGAGTGGCACGGCGTAAATTTGCTTCCGAAGAGACTTTCTAAAATATTTCTTGCCGCGATGACACAATTTTTGGGATTTCTAAAAAAAAAAAACGTTAAATCGAACGTATCGAACAAAACGTTCATCTTTTTCAACAATATTTTGTTTTCAGTGCATAAATTCGTTTTACCATTGAGCATTAAGCACGTAGTAACTCTTACGCTTTTCCAAGTTTATATAAACCGATTGCATTCCTAGGTCAGCCTTTATGCACCTGTTCGTTGCATTTTCTTCGCATCCCTGTTCCATCTTTGCTCCGAAGATTTCAACGGTACAGAGCAGCCCCTACTCTTTTTATCTCCGTTGACTGTGGCACACACGGCTGATGTGCGCGAGCGCCGACACAACCCCGCGCGTGTCTTGATTCACCTTCCTCTCTCTCTCTCTCCTTCTCTCTCCTTCGCTCTCTTATGTATATATATTCGATATAGTTATATACTTGAGGAATGTATATAGAGTGAGAGATCTAAAGAGCCGCGCGCCGTAGCGCCTGTACCTTGCTCCTCACCACCCACACACCCCCGCACGCGTATACGCGCGCGTATACGTTGGAGAGCAGGAGCGAGGGAGACTCGGAGCTTCTCAAATGTCCTACCTCGGGCTAGTCTGTCGCGACGTGCCGCCGCGCGTTAACCGTCGCTCTAACACCGCGAAAATCGCATTGAAATCGAACATTACCGGCTGACACCTACGTCACTTTTTTTTCTCCTCTGTATTCAACGTTCGAGTGGAATTTGAATCAACGAGGTTGCTAAAAAAATCTTTGGGGGACGAATGAGCGTTTGAAAGGTTGATGATTGTATGAAAATTGATGGTTTAGGGGATGAGGTTTGGAGAAAAAAATATTGAAAGAGGAAAACCTTCCAATTCCAACGATTCAGGAATTTTTTTATTTTTTTTTTTGGTAAATTATTCAAGTTTCATCATTTTCGCATTTTTACCACAGTGTCGAAACGACGTCGCTCTTTTGATTGATGCTTTTTCATGAATCATTTTTTTCTCGTTGCTTTTTATTGGCTTTTTATTTTCGTACGTGACCTGCGACGCCTGGAACATCGAGATTGCTCGGGAAAATAAATGTTTTGTTGAATTTTCACAACAAATTGTTTTTAAGTTTACTCAACGCTATACTTTTGTTTGTTTGTTCGTTTGTTTTGGTTTTTTTTTCTCCTTTCCGGGATATTTTTTTCGAGCTTTTTATCGAAAGAGAATCTTTGTCACACGGTGGTAGATTGATCACTGTGTGGCTTTAAATTCATGGTTGATTGTTGTGTAAACTACGTATGGGATGCTTCATACGCTCCATTTGTTTGAACTCTGAGGGTCGCACGTGACGTGTGGGGTGCACGGAATATGTATACACGCTCCAAAGGATATATGGAGATATGCATGAGATCAAGGGCCGATGAAGTTTAAACCACGTGTTGGGGGAAAGATCAAAGTCCCCGCTGTTACCTTCCCGCACTTTTTCTCTGCCACTCAACCTTTCATCATTGTTTATTATTATTCTTATACCCTCATTTTTTAACGTTTCATTCAGCACCGCGTTCGCTCTTTTTTTCTAATTAACATTTTATACCTTTTTTTCAATTTTATTTCATTTTCCTCGTAGTCTTTTTGCTGCTGCGTTTAAAACGTAGAAAAAAAAACCCACATCTTCGTTCGAGCACTCGGCGATTCGTGCAGATTCTGAATTTCGTCGTTATCGTTATTCTTTTTTTTTGATTGAGGGAAATTCAGCAGTTCTGAGTCTTTGTAATTTTTTTTTTCATTCAGTTTATTGAAAAAAATGTTTCTCGACGACAATTCACTATTTTGGAAGGTCAAATTTCAGGATGGTCAGGCGTATGGCAATTGTGGTGTATTGAGAAAAAAAAGGGAATTATATAACTGAATGGAAAAATTGGATGGTATTGGGAACAGTGAGATTGCGCGAAATTCGTTTGTCGAAAACGTAAAATCTTGATTGATTTATAAATATTGATAACTTTTTAAGAAAACGTGAAAATTTCGTGGCTCCAGTTCGGTTTTGGGATTGTGAAGAACCCCCAGCGGTCTGAGTGCAGTGCGATAAATAGTTTGTAGATGTTTTTCCGCCAGAAAGTAATCTGAGCGTTGTGGTAGAAAACACGCGATATAATCGAGCAAGCTGCAGTTGCGTTGGACCACCGGTTTGGAAAAACCACAGGAGAAAACCACCGCTACGAATATATAACGGAAATATCCGATGTGTGTGTGTGCATTTCACGAGCTTTGAGATTCCATCGTGAAATAAAAGTACGTAAATATTAAAGTTTTTACAATCGAGTAAAAATCATTGGAAAATCAATCATTTATTTTTTCGTCGTGGAGAAAAAACGCTTATCTGTTCGGATTTGCATAATTTGTGGCAAAAGCTTTTTGCAACTCGCTCCATTTCCGTCGAGTTTATTCGAAATCGTTATTAAGTCGATTTCTGCAATGTTTTTCTGTTCAACGAAATATTTATCATTTGTTTTTCCTCGGTACTCTTTACGCTCGTGTCAAATATCACGAAACTCTCATGTTTTTATCCTGTCTCCATTAAATATCGTTCCATCGATATACAGCGACGTCGTGTTGAATGTTCTCTGAACGAATTTGACAGCTCGTTTTCCTCGTGCAATTCGAGCTGCAATAATTCTCGAGGATTATTAATTTCTCCATGAGTCTCGGGGTTTTCTCTTTGAATCATTCCTCAGGCAGAGATTTATGATTTCAGCAATTCGATTACGTCTCCGCGTGACAAAATTTTTAGTTTTAATAATTATACGCTAAATTCTCCGATAATTAGATTTCTGTTGGCACGTGAAAAAAAAAATTTAATGATTCCGTGAATTATGAAGATGCGGAAATTCGAATCTCCCAGTTGAGGGTTATTATCGTCGACCATCGATCCATCAATTATTATCAGAAAGTTTCGTAAGAAGTAACCGAGCGCTCGAGCTCGTTTCAATCGAAAAAAAAAAATCTCACTCGTTTCTCTCAAATTCTGGATTTTCGAATCTTCTCCCTCGCTCTTTTAAAATCTTTTCAAATTTCCCATCAATTTTGTATTTATTCGTGAACGTCCGTGATGCTAATCTGTGGATAACGCAATTGCGATGAAAATATCGTTTGCCTGACGTGACAAATAACCTCTGAAATATAAAAAATACTCAATCCTTATTACAGGAAAGTCACAGATCTCATCTCGACACGTACTCGACAGATTTAACATTGCGAGATGAACATTTCGTGTCTCTGAGTTTCGTTCAAAATACGAAAATGCAATGAGCTCCGATAAATTCGCGTTTCATAAAACGGTGTCAGTTTTTTTTGTCCGTCACGTTCCTCACGCTCACGTAATTTTATTATTGTCATGGTTATGGACGGTAATCTCAAAACAGTGAAAAAGTTATGTTCTTTTTTTATTTTAACATTAAATCCTCGATAATTTACGAAGTAGAAGGTCGAGTGAAAAATCCCTGGGCTAATAACGATCGTGATATTTGACAGACAAACGATAAATCGGTGCGAATAAATAGTTGATATGAAAGAACATGGTCCGAACGTGACGGACAAGAATCTTATCAGAACCAATAACAACGATATATCGACGTGGCCAGATTTTCGACCATTTTTTGCTGACTATCGTAGAGTAATGATCGAAGATCTGGCCAATAAAAAAAGCGGATGGTACGGTGTCAAAAAAAAAAAAAAAAAAANAAAAAAAAAAAAAAAAAACGAAAAAAAAAAATCTGAGCGACACAAGTGTTGAAAAGAGCCCTTTCAGCTTATCGGAATTGCTAGGCGTGACGGTCCGGGATTCTTATGACTTGGGGGTCGGGACGACTCCAGTTATGTCCTCGTCCAACCTTCTCTTTTATTTCGTTACTGATAAAACCCATAGCACGAAAAATTGAGCCACGCTTTTCCTTCTATTTGACGAATTTTTATATTTGCCACGTTTTCAGCTCGTAATCAAAAAAGCTCGTGTCATTCTCATTACTTTATCGAATTTCAATTTCATTTGAATGCTTAAGTGCAGTTTTCAATCTGGGGAATTCTATTTTAATGGTCAACGTTGTTGCCGTTTGTCCGGCCCTCATTTTGACGATAATCGATTTAAATATTCGTTGGGATCGAAAATATTGTCGAACCCACTCGTGAGACTCTCTCAATCTGACGTTGATGTCTACTTGTCACTTACGTTTACGTATACCAAGTAAATGAGATCTGGATTCGATCGGACGAGAACACAGAAGTCGACAATCTTCGCCTTCATGTATTTTTTTGTAGCGGAACATTTTTCAAACTCTACGTTTTTTTCTCCACAGTTTCCCATCATTTGCTTCGTTGGAATAATTAAGAATTGGAAAATTGTTCAATCTTAAGGTGACTGCTACTTTGCGGCTCTCAAGACACTTCTCCTTGAGTGAACTCTCCTTTAGCCAATTAAAAGTTTTTTTTTTCACATCTGTCGAGTGAGAGGCGTCGCGGATTTGATAAAACGCGGATTAATCTTGACAAGATTTTTTTCAGTCGTATTTCTTGATTTAGCTCGTTTCTTTCTCGTAATTTTACAAATTTTTTGATTTTTCGTTCTGAAGGAAAATTTTCAATCGCTAACGTTGATTTTTTTTGTCATTTCCACTGACTGCAGCTCCGTGATAATTTTTCGTCAATATGTTTCGGAGGAATTTAGCAATAAAATGTCGTATATTACGAGCCGGAACTCAAAAAATTGTGGGGAATTTTTGATTTTTCGAAAATGTACGAATCTTGGGAAATGTAAGAGAAAAATTTGATAAAAATTTTATCAGTCGGTCATTATTAAAATGCACATTCATAAAGATATCGCGGTTGCGTCGTTCGCAAGCCTTTTAACGAGACTGCATCAAAGTAAAGAGGAAAACACATTTAACTTGTTTCCTTTTGGGACATTTTTAAAGCGCTATCGCGTTCTCTTCTCGTACTTTGCGAGAGAATGCCCTGGTGCGATACCGGAAATGCAAAATCGTGCTGCTGACAGAGTTGAAGCCTCGCGCTTATGCGCCACCCTCATATGCATTTCCGGAGGAGAAGGCGCGCGCGGGGTTGGAAACGTGTGGCGGAGCCGACCGGCATGCCGCGTCGCGAAACTATCGCGTGTCAACAATTACCAGGAACGAACAGTCCTGCGCTTAAGAACACGCGAAATGGTTTGAAAATTGTGCTAGTATCTCCATACACGAACACACCTGCACACATTCCTTCGTTCTAAAATAAATAGGCCAATTTTTTCGCCGTGATGAACACTTTGTAGTAATTGAACGTCTGCATAGCGAAAAGTTGGATAGTGCCATATTTTTTCTCCTTTTTTCATTTTAAATCTCGTACAAAACGATTCTTCTGAACTGGAAACAAAAGTTTAGTAAAAAAAGTCGATTGTTTCCTTGAATGCATGGACGAAATGTTATCGAATACTGAACAAAACGTTGCTACGGTTCATCTTGCAGACTTGCGTCTCCGAAAAACTCGAATATCATTTTGTAGCATCGGAAAAAATTTCATTGTGATCCAATAATCCTGAGTTGATCAGATATTAATCAATGTGATGATCGATGTGACGTAGTGATTGAAAAAATTCGAATACAGTCATCGCGGTATCTACAGTCGGTCGTCACCATTTTTTTCATGAATAAAAAACTCGCCGCCCTTTTTTTATGGTTCGTTAGGAAAAACGGTTCTTTACAGTTTGGGAAATAGAATAAATAAACTTTTTCCACAAAATGATAATAAATTCGTCATTTTATGTGGACACACTGTCATTTTTATTCGTGGATATAAACGCGTAGCACATGACAAAAATCGTGAATGTTTATGACCAAAAATTCTTCAGGACGGTTCTATTTTCCAACACTGAGGGGAAAGTCTGAGTGGAAAATAAATTCGGCATTCAAATAGAGACGCGTTTGGGTGATAAGAAAAAAGTGAGATCGGGGAAGAGGCTCGAATAGTTGAATTATACGGCGAGGAAAATGGAACGAAAATCGTTGAAAAAATATTTAACCGTGACCAAAGTCGCATTGCGTCGTAGGCAAGCATCCCGAAAAACGCATTCTAAATCTACTGGCTGTCGCAAAAGTCACCTCAGCCACCCAGCTCCTGGAAATTCTCTTTAAAAACGAAAAAAAACGAGAAAATTTTATTCTCAGTCAGTTAACACGCGCGAGTCGATCGATGCGATCCCGGCGGTCACCCAGCCTCGTATTTAAGGACGAACAACCGTATCAAATTTTTTTTGAACCTCCTTGAGTTTATAGAGAAACTGCGATTTCGATCGGCACACCGCGAAGTTAACGGGAAAATGATTTATGTGCAGCATTTGTACAATTAGCGAATAACGACCGGTCGTATTTTTTATTTTCCCATTAACGTTCTAAGGGACCACGCTGACTTGAAAGTCTCGGTACTTCCCGTTGAACTAGCGACTCGATAATCGAATGGCAGCAATAAAAAAATTTTGACTCGTTCCACAAAAAAAAAAAATTACGACAATTATTTTTATAATAATTGAATTATTTAATGAATCATTCAATTTTTGATTGACTCTGTATATCGAGATGTAACACATGAATAAGAGAACTTGGTTTCCGCAGTTTAGTTTATACGTTTCGCGCCGAGGATAATAAAAGTAATGCCGCATCGTAAAAAGAGCGTTGCTCGAATATTATTCACGCTAGTGGTTTCTCGTATTCTACACCTCGATGTAACAACGCCGGAGATAAGCCCGTTTTACATGTCGTAGAAAACCCCATGGTCTCTCTCCAGCATGGTTTCCACGTTTTTTGCATGACTATGATAGCCCTGCCTATTGAGACTTAGCGTTTAACTTTATTTGCATGGAAAGGGACCAAGCGAGGCAGCCTCAAATGCACAATAACAAAGAAAAAAGCGTTCAGGAAGATTTTGTTAAATGTTTGCTTCTGGAAAATCTCACGTGACGGAAAAGTTTGTGATTTGGAACGTCGTCCTTTGACAACTCGGGGACACTCTGAATAAAATACTAATGTATATTCTCCTTTCTCACGCGAGGAGAGGAAAAATGGAGGAAAAATAGGAAAAAGCGTAAATTTTGTTTCTTCGTGCTCCAGCCGTTGTTCGAACCCTCGAAATCTTGAGCTCGAGGTACTGCTGTTGTGTGTGGATATATCTGTATATCATTTTGTTTCGCGGGGTATGCATAAATTCATCTTCTTCTTATCCCGCTCGCCGTTGCCATTGTCGGAATTCCCGTCGTCTCGTATATTATAATATTCGCGTATATAAGAGTGTGGGCAGGGCTCGCGCGGCGCTTGGCTCTTAATACTTGACGTCGAGCCGCTGCGCCGCGTCTCTTGATAACTTAATTTCTGGAGGGACAGCCCTCGGAGCATCGAAATATTCAGGCCCACACACACACACAAACGCACACGTTGTATTGTGTGACGATGTGTTACTGAGGAGTCGAGTTTCGCGTCGCGCTCTAGAAATCAGTTTGGAAAACGTCATGATAAAATGCGCCCCTCGCCAGTTATGGTGCCTCGTTAAACGAGCTCGCGCGCTTATATTTCTTCGGCTTACTCGCGCCCGTTCTACTCACTGCCGTTTCACTACTCTCGACGTTAATTGTCTTGTTAAATCATTTCTCGTCCAGCCTCTCTCTCTCTCTCTCTTTTCAGCAGTTCTTCGCTTCTCTCCACTCCTTCCACGACGACTCTCGTTCGTCTCATTTGTTTTATACCCGTCCTTCCTCTTTCATATTTCCTTTCTCTTACTTTTACTTGCTCAATGCAAGTCTACAACTTGCTGAGTTTATTGTCTCGCTATACTTCGAGCTCATCTTGTTCGCAACGTATCCGTCGCATTATCGATGTAATCAATCTTTGTACTCACAAATTTTGACTCTGAAGACCGTTCCAATGATGGAAAGATGCCCATGAAGCTACGGAGCGAGGGAGGAGGAAAAGTTTTACAAGAAATGCGAGCCGCAGCTACAATTGAGCTGAGACTTTTCCACGTCTAGTTGGCTGAGTGTTGATCTGTCAATAACTCGAATTACATAAAATTGTGTCGATTATATTCATCGAACTATTATCTCTTTGTTTGTAATTCGATTTGAATGAAATTATTTGTTGGTATCCAACGTGAACTATTCTAATCGTAGCTCCAGGAACATGTTTTCGATATCGAGCGAATTAGTTAACGTTCGATGCAGCAACGGCGTTACGGTTTTTACGATCCTAATTTTTTTCTCGATTTTTTTTTTTATTGCTCCCGTCACTTTTTACTCCGCTCCACTGTTCCTGTGAGACCTCCCGGAGTGTTGCTCGAAGCTACTCCTTCTTAATGCATTTCGATTTGCACTCCTGCGTTTGCATGAGCGCCAAGGGAAACTGGAAAACCCAATCGATATACGAGCGACCAAAGTTTCACTGAGTTTCTGTTGGTTCGCAACGTCAAGGACTCGCGGAGAAAACGGCTTCCCACTCAGCCATTGACGAGCTAGCTAGTGCAGGGCTGTGCGGTCACCCAACCACGTACTGCCTCCGCTCAAGGCTGCCTTATCACTGTTGCTCAAAGTCCTGACGTACACGCGTGATAAATGGAAAATAAAAAGTGCAATTACTTCGTCGTCGACCTTTTTCGTCGATAAAATTTATTTCCGTTCCTGTTTTCGATCTTTATTTTAGAAAAAATTGCATCGTAACGATTTGACGAACTTTTGCATGTCCCTACCATGAAATAACGAGAAAGCAACGTTTTGTTGACACGTGTATATAATCGTCAACGTAAGATAATTCAATAAACGAATCTCGATAATTTCTACTTAGGATCGCCGTCCAAATCGTTCTCTCAGAACGAATTACTTCCTACCGAGGAGTCTCTGCTCCGTTAGTGAAAATACAAATGCATTGTTCGAATAAAAAGCTTTTATCGCGAACTGTTGCCGCGACGAGAATGCAGAAACGGGATACGTTAGCTCGAGAGTGACGTCCGGGTCCTTTTCCATTTTCGATGAAAAATTTGAGAGTCAACTATCGCGGAGCGGATATCGGGGGGACTTTCGGCACGTTGAAAGAGGTGATGGCTGTTAAGATGAGTGGGGATAAAAGTGGAGAAAAAAGAGATAGGTGAAAAACGGTACGCAATCGCGAAATTACGACAGGCACCGGGTTGGGCGACGAGGCAAGAGAGAA
>JBAJMU010000009.1:7394765-7408836 GCA_037952995.1 Hyposoter didymator
GGGGGGGGGGGGGGGGGGCTATGGGTTGGGTAACCGCGGGATGCATCTCCATCCATGCATTATTCAGATCTCATTTCGAAAAGCTACTTCGCAAAATTGAACAGCGAGCGCTGGTCTCATTATGCGGCTCTGCGATTAGCTTTCTCTTTCCCTACACACACACACGGACTAAAACACACATACGTACATATACATCGCACACTTTACCACAAGTTACGGTTCTTTCTCACACCCTAATACATATGTATATATAAATACATAAGTACGCATATACCTCAGGAGACTTTTCGACTTTTACTCTTAGCCCCAGCCTGTGGAAAAAGGACCATTCGTTTTTCTATATATATGTACATATGTATTTCGAGGTGGAATATAAGAAAAAGGTAGGCTCGTATAAGACTCGGAATATAAAAAGAAGTGGAGCGAATATATACGAGGCACAAGATTTCGGCTGACAAAAAGGAAATCTTGTGGAGGAAAAATCAAATGGGATTTGAGAGACACGCACATATACAGAGACTGGGATATTTATATCGGAAAGTAAAAGGTATACGTGTTACGTCGAAATAGTGACGAGACAAAGTGGATGAAGCCCACGTCAATCTCGTATAATCCATGGGTCAACTGCTTGACGAAGGGGTCAGATACCGCACCGAGACACCAATGACGAATCAGGCTCGCGTTGGGGAAAAAGCAAATCGATTACATGTATAGACGCAGATATATCGATGTCTGTGCAATATGAACGCTTGCAATATGGAGGGTGGAAGAGTCAAGCGTTTTAGGACGTTGATCATTCCACCTCGTAAACTTCCATATAGCCCGTATGTGAAAATGGTAACAACAACAAAAACAAAACTGTATTTACTGCGTCTTGATTTATGACGTCCATACAGATCGATGTGTACACGAAAAAAAAAAAAAAAAACCAGTTTGTGCTTGTTTTTTTTATCGTGTTTTTTGGTTCGGCCATCAGTGAAATCGAATTTATCCGGCGCTACTTTCGATCAAGCAATCGGGTGAAATCGAAAATGTTTCATCGAGTAGTTGCACGACGCATCGCCATGTTGACGTAAATTGGACATATCCCTGGACCCGGCTATGATATACCGGAATATGTACGTCTGCTTCGCTAATTGACTTCTCACGTCGAGCCCTTGTCGCCAGACTCCACTGAGAATTGGTCCTTCCCATTTACACTCCGCTCTCCTCGTCCTCGGACACTCTCTGTCACTGTGGACTGGCCTTCCTGTTCCGTTGACTTTCGTGGAAAACATAGTGTCAAATAAGATCGTGCAATGATTAAGGAAAAATCGATTGACAACTTTTTTCTTTCAAATAATTGCTGAACGCTTACGTTGAGGATTTTCTCTTGGTTGGCAGTTTGAAATTCCTTAGTGTACTCGACACTGCTCGAACGAATAGCAGTGAAGCGCGAGGAGACGCCGGATTGACTGAATACCAGTGCGAGGCACATTGACGTACGACATCGAACAATATTTGAGACAGGGAGTCGTAGCTCTATCGGACCAAACGAGACTATAGTCCTGACGTTTAATGAACGTTGCACTCGCACAACGAGGACGTTTTGATTTAGAGGACAGTTTGATTTCCGCGCGGTACAATAACCGCCAATTTGTAAATCGCCTCGTAAATCTGCAAACTGGCGAGAGTTCGGGCATCCCCTGGTGTCCGTTGTCCCTCTCGGTCTCTTCCTCTCGCTCGCAAATACTCTCGCACTCTCTATCCCTCATACTCGTTATGTCGCCGGTATCCTCGATCTGTATTCCCATCCCGGAGCCACGTCTCGATGTCCGAGCCTCTGCAGATACGGCGTGGCCGGCGCAGCGATTTCGACTGTGTGTCGTGCGTGTCTATACTATCGGAAACTCCAACTCTGATTATTACCGAATTTCTAGGCCAATGCGGCGCGACGTTTCTCCATTTTTCATATTCTTCTCGTCTCTCCCTCGCACCCATTCCAACTGTCTACTCATCCTAGAAATACCTCGTGGCTCGATAGTTATTTCTACTTCGTTCAATTGGATTAAACAATCCTGATTCGTCAGCAAACAACTCTCGATCGTTTACCAACGAAATATCAAGCAATCTGATTTACGCTGCAGTTGTCGTCGTGCTTAACACGTTCCCTTTTTAATCTGTAATCTGCGTAATGGACGTGGTAACGTGTCGTCAATTTTACCCAACCCCACCGACTCGTCGTACTGTCACATGGGCTGGCAAATATTCAATCGGTCTAAAGTGCTGAAACGAACTTTAGAACACTCATTCGTCGCACATACCGTCCAAATGGGCGGTAATACAGAAAAAACCCAAGAGATCAAACTCGTAGAACATAAAATTCACTAGAAAAAAGTTCTCGAGTAAATTTTTCTATAGTTTGTAGTTTAGTTACAAACGCAGCTCGAAAAACGATTTGGTTTCCTACGCGTCGACTGATTGCTCAGACTTTTTCAATCGAACCTCAACACTCAACTATGGAAGATGGAAAAATCTTGTCTGATACTTTTCTTCAGAAAATTTCATTCCCTACAAGTTTGGTCCCATGCATTTTGACTCTATTCTTGAAGGTTCTACTAGTTTTCGCGTTAAACGTCTACACTTTCGACAAAACCTTGATTCGTCATCGCTCGTGATTTTCAATTCACTTCTGTTCACTGATTGATTGTACGGTATCGATTCCGAACCAACATCTACAGGTTTCCAAGTACAATTCGCACTCGCGTCGTACCCAACCTGCTTGGAATGTTCACAGCTTTCCATTATTTTTCCTGTGATATCAATTAATACCTGGTTCGTGTTGTATCAATAATAATGCCAGCCACTGTTGCGGAATAGTTTTTCCACGCAGTTTCGATTCTACCCACTGAATACCCATGGGATAAATTCGTTGATTCGTTCCCAGACCAAACGGTCTCACGCCAGATTCAACCCTTCGGCTTTTCACACAATTCCAATTTACTCAATTGGATTAAGCCATGCACGGGTTAGCAGCGTTCATGCTGCGACCATACGAGAGATGACAATAATTGTTAGCAAAAACTCAATCCATGCAGATGGACACAGCAATCCGTTTGTCTTTCATTGGCTGCCATTCAACATCAAGTGCATGAGTACGTTGTGGGCATCCCTATTTTTACATGGATCGTTTTAATTTACGATGCTGACACAGGGACGAGTAAACGTCACCAAAATCCATGCTGGGCTATGGCTATTCCTCTCGGTATTTCTAAGGAGTTTACAACTCTCATAGAGTGTCGTGTTCATTGGACTTGGACTACGAATCGAAACAACTGGAACAAAAATTTTCTTTCCTAGAGAAAAATTGATCGTGCACTTCTCCACAAAATTCCGAAAGTGACGTTTTGTGTTCATGCCACACTCGGCACTATATTTCCATGTTGTTTTGATGGAGGAACTGTTCGCTTGATCAAGCAGTCGAATCGATTCTTATTCCGATGCTCTGCCCTCGATTTTCAACGAGAAAACTTTTTTGGATTAATAAATCTTTCACTTTATTGGGATAAGTCGATCATTACTGGAACGGTAACTCCGTTAACGATAATTGAATGTGACCACCGCGTTGATCTGCATTTTCGTACATACTGAAAATGAAATGAACTCGGAAAAATCAGGTTACAATGAAATTAGGACAATAATGACTTCCGGTTATGAGTTTTCTGGGATGAAAATATTAAGGAGAAAGAACAATAATGGCGAAATTTTATTTGCGAGTTTTCTGAACTCGGGAATGTGCATAATTGCTTACCTTGTGAGGTTTTCACAATTAGTACAACGTTTTCATTTATTTTCTCATCTTTGTGTTACCGAGCTTCTCGGTAACTCGAGGGAATATTTGATTCTGGAATTTCATTTCGTTCATTCCAAAAAGATTGAGGTTTTATCTCTGTGGAACGATTTGCAACTTTTTGTGAAAAATGTGGAACAAACCTTCTCGCCACTCCAGTGCGCTTCGGGCAAAGGAAGGAACTTCATGGTTCGGATACAAAGGCTCCAATTGCAAGCAGATGTACATAGTGGGATATGTGGGAACTGGGATAACGTGTATGCCAAGCGATCGAGAGAACCCGTGTGTTAACTACTCCCTAATTATGAAAGGGCCAAAACCGCAACACTGGCAGTATTCTCCAACCCAATTCTTCTCCACACTATCCCTCTCTCTCTCTTTGTCGTTTCTGACTCCCTTTCGCCTTTCCTTTCGTGGACATCCGTTTCGTATCTTTCTCTCACTCTCTCTCGTTCTTGGCTCTACTAAAACATGCATCCGGCATTTACGATCAATTTTTGTGTCTGTAAAGATTTTTTTAACATTTACGTAAAAAAAACGCTGACTGCATCAAAGGAAATGTGCAGCAGACAAAAATATTGAATTTTCCATATTCCGTTGCTGACTGAATTGCAATCAACAAATTCTGAAAGAATTCCTTAAAAAAAAAAAAAAACTCAAAATTTTGAATATTATTTTTTTATCGTGTCATGGATTTCCTTCAAATTAATTGCGTGGAAAAATATTTTTCAATTTTATGTTTTTCCCAATACTCCATGACATTTAATCCATTAGGCGACAGTAGGTCGAGGAACACGTTAATTCGTTTTTCTCGAACGATTAATCCATAACCAACGAAATTCGTGCCACTCGGCATCGATTTTATTTCTATTTTGGTTAACGATGTAATCGAATCGTTAATCGAAATGACTCATCATTCGGGGCTTTTATTTTTTTACAGAAAACGTGACTTCGAAACCGGAGTGGACGAAAGTTTGACGAGACGATTTAGGGCAACATGGCAGAACGACACAGGAGGAATCGATATTTAACCATCAGTATCCTGCAGATAATAACGATAATCTGTCAAGGTAAGTGACACGCCAACGTCCTCACATATTTCTTACGAATTAATTCGGTTTTTCTTTTTCGAACTGGAACCGATTCTGTTTCCTCTAGGATAACGTAAAATTATGACGGACGCAAAATTCTTCGTACGATTTCGTCGAAAAATAATAAACAACGAATTTTAAATTTGAAATAATTGAATCCAAATTCGTAATTTATGGGATTGCAGTTTTTATTATTTATTTTGAAAGGCCATTTAGTTCATTCGTACACAAACTTTGAAGCACGAGCATGAAGAAAGGGTTGGGGGAGGGAAATAAGGGGCAGGAGGGAAAGAGAATTTTTATGCAGTAATCTGGGGATGACAGAATATCGTAACAGTGTTGAGTGCAGCGTGGTCGAGTCATAAGCAGACTCGAAAAAGGCAACAAAAGCAAATTTGTCACATGCCGGAAACGAAGTTTCCTCATCCACGACGGGGTTAAATTTCAGCATCGTTTTTCTTTTTTTTTTCATTTCCGCAATTGCAATTAAACGAAGCGCAAAAAAAGGCCAGAAAAAAATGAAAACCGGTGCATAAAGTATGAAAAAGATAAAAATAAAAAGAAGAGAAAAGGGGGAACACGCGGAAGCCTGTTGAAAAAGTTTGTTTTATTATTTTCTCCGGTAACGAGACGAGAATACCTGAGACTGTAAAATTAATAACATTTTGTTACGGTTGCCACCGCATAAATGCTCGATATAGAATAAACATGTAATTTTCCGAGTTGAATAATCAAACTTTTTATTTGTTCAATTTAAATTTAATTATCGTTGGGAATTCGCGTCGAGGAAATTGTACGGAGTTTCGTAGATAATTTATACACGTGGCGTACACAGTGGATGAGACGAATTGTCGGGGGTTATTTGCAAGAGCCTCGCCAAGACACGAGGGTCGAGCTCTTTCGTTTAATGAAAATACTTTCGTTCAGGTAATGAATACTTAATTACTCGCTCGATTACTCCAAATCGCAGCAATCGGCTTTCGACCTCGTCTTCCAGAGGATCTTCACCTTATCGTCATAACTCTCCGTTCTACCTCGAATCTTTCGTCATCCTGTTCCTCTCTCATCATTCTCTTTCGGCCGGTTCATACACGGCCGTTTCTACTCGAAGGCTCAGGTGCTTTTGCTCCGGGCAACTGGCATAGCTGCCTCGTGTGCCTTGGAGCTTCCTATCGTCCTGCTTCCTTCACGGACGTAATCAAAACTTGTAGCTTCGTCATGTATCTCTGTATATAAGAAATCCTGTCCATCCTCTCGTCTATTACGATCGGCAAACTTGTAATTATCTCTAAATAAGGAAAGTAATAGTTTTCTCTCGAAATCTTGCCACTCACTGTTTTCAACCTCAGTCTCTGGAGCAGCATAAAAAAATAAACACGTTATATATACGTATATGTATTATAAAATGCGGCGAAGAGAGACAGGCCAACTTTTGTCCAGGATCTACGGAATCTTCTTGCCCCTGATACATAGGTATATGGCCACCTGCCTGTGCTATAAACTTTTACGTGCACTATAAAGTTTTAAACGATCTCGTATCTCTTCGAACGTCTCCGATAATATTATCAACGCGTTCAAACACCACGAAACCTTTTTCTTGCAGCTCCTCTGCCCCTCCCCTTCCTCGTGCTCCTCGCGGCTCTGGCCACAGCCCTTGCGAGCTTGTTGAATTTGCCTGGCTATTTCCGCGATCGGCTAACCCAGGAAATTGGCTCGTTTTGTTACGTTTACTATATTACTTCGAACCTTTACCTCCGAGTCGACAAGCTNACGTTTACTATATTACTTCGAACCCTTACCTCCGAGTCGACAAGCTTTGGAAATTCGGGTCATTGTACGCGAGATTTTGGTTCAATTACATTTTCAATTATTTGCATTCGCAGCTCGATTTTCATATAAATACACAGCTCTACTGCGAAAAGTGGTTCGGTGGGGCTTCCTCGCGAAACCCATTCAACGCATTTTATAAAATTTCATTTTCAATGGAAGATAATTCGAAAATGGAGAAAATGAACGGTGCTGGGGTTCTAAATACGAATAGAAAAAAGATCAAAGTATTTTCGTGAATTAACAACAAATTCATACATTTTGACCCACGTTTCATGATTTTTTGACCTCTTTTTTTTAATTATCTCAGTATTTCAAAGTGAACAGCTCAGCTATTAGATCGTAGAGTCAGGAATTTCCATTGGATTCAGTTTTAAATAGATTAAAATTAAATTTCGTTCGAAATTTTTTTTTAAAGTAGAGCGGAGCGAATCATTGAATTTTGCCTCTAAATCGGAGCAAGCTAAAAAGTCACAAAAACTACTTAATGCCATGATGCAGCTTCTAGTAAAAAACTGGACGAGATAATAAAAAAATGAAATAGAAATAAATTGGAATTTTCTTCAAACTTTTTATCAACATTTTTCTAACAATAAGAAACTCACGTTTACTCGCAAGTCAGTTGAGGTTATTAAAAAAGTTTGATTTTCATTTAGGACGATAAAAATCGATGCGAAATAAGTATTCTGCGGTCCGAAAAAGTATAAATGCCTTCTACGTATTAATTGTTTGAAATTTTTTTTTAATCGACATCTTTATTGGATACGGTGACGATGGATAACATCGATGTTATCAGATTGATCGATCCTGGAGGATTATTAAGTGGAAATCGGTTTAGGGTAGGCGGGAAAGCACGTCTGCAAAGAGTAGGATTGTCCGGTAACGAGGATTGCACGAAAAGCCCTTGGAGGCCGCGTCCTAAGATGCGAGGGTCGATGAGCAGGATGGCTTAAGACCGATGAAATCTCGCGGGAGTTTCCTCTGGTCGTTCGCCTCTTAATCGAATCTTTGTCGCCGTCGAATAACCCGTAGATATTCGGTGACGGATTCGCTTCTCGATTATCACTATTTTCTCCTCTCGCTCTCTCTCTCTCTTTCACTTTTCCTTTCTTTCTCTCTTACCGTCTCGAATCACCGGTCCCTCGTAACGAGAATTTGCTAGTAATCGTCTAGTTTTCGACATTTCGCCGACCACATGACGATCGCTCCAGAACTTTCTTAACGACACGATATTGGGCCCGGCGGTATAAACTTTGCGGCGAGGTTTTTCGATTATTTTGAACAATTTTTTTTTTCTCCTCATTCGCTGACACGCGACAAGCAAATGCGACGTCGTAATAGGTCGCGTTTCTGTTATGGAAAATCGCTTTGCTACATTCTCTCGCGCAGTTTTACTTTCGAATCTGACGGTCGGTTCGGTGACAGTGACAGTAAAATTTTACACGCATTTATAGGTATTTGTAAATATTCATGGTGTCGTTACAGCGTCGATTCGTCTGATGAGTTGTTATTCGAAAGTAAATACACGAAAGGGTAGAAGTTGGAGTGGCACAATCCAGTTTCCAAAATATCTTGCACTTTCGTGCACTTTCGTGGTGAGAATATCCAATAAGATGTGACGGCGGTTACAAAATTTGTCAAAACGTTGAAATGTGATATCGGATTCCTATAATAATGGTAGCAGTGAAATGTGTCACGTGCAGTGAAATTTCACCAAATTATCAGAATGCGACAGCTCTTGGAAAATCGCTTCTCTATTTCCATTAGTGAACACGTACAAAGACGAGATTTTCTGCATATGCAAAGTCAAGACGAAAAAAAACCCTCGCCTCCATTAGGTGAAATGTTTCGTGACACTCTGTCAACTTTCATGTTTTTTGCATCTTTCCGTATTTTCGAGCTTCCGGCAATGTTTCTACGGTGAGCAGAATTTTTTCTACGAAACAGGATCCAAAAAACGTCGAAAATTTTTTATTTCTATAAATAACTATATCAAATGATTCAGTCCTACGAAATAATTGGCATTATAGTTTCCAAAAAAATCGAAAGGCATCGCGTAATGATTTCCGGGATCCGTTTTTATCGATTTTTTACGAACGAGCGATCTTGCGAGGGTTTAGGATTTCGACGGTTTCTGATTCATTGAATTGTAATTATTTGGTAAATCGAGAAAAAAATCATTACGAGGAAATTATATTTGAGAAATCGGAACGAAAAAAAAAAATCATCCATCAAAACATGATGCTTCGTCATATCGTAAGTTTTAGTTTATACCGTTGTTATTAATCTGGAGTTTTACCTGGTGAAATGAAAATTTAACGTCGTCACCGACACAATGAGGAATATATTGTTTGTTGGAGCTTTTGGTGCACCCACATGCTGGCTGTACACAGTTATGCACAACGAAGCTCAGTGTACTAAAGCCCGTGGCTTACGTTGGAATGAATTCAAATCAGGGAGGCGTCGTCGGTATCGCCGAGACGACCGCACGCTCATGGCGTTGCAACGTCCACGATGCGCTTTCGCTCGCAATAACGTTGGCTTATTAGGTAGTTTCTAAATATATATACACAGATACGCAATATATATTCGTACGTGTATTTCCGCGGCACATGCGAAATCGAGGCTACCACAGAGTCTGCGATTATTCTACTAAGGCGATGAATCTAAAGCTCACAGAAGCTTTAAGCCCCTGCGAGGTTAGCAGAGCGTCGAAACACGTGTTACGTCAACACTGTAAATGCAACAAATTTCAATTTTCATAATATTCATTTTCATACGTTGTAACAATCACCGGGAAATGCACGTACGAAATATGCAGTTTATAAATCAATCGCGAGTGCGTATTCATCGCGAAAACATGCAAATGAAAATCGGTCCGCGAAAGAAACGTGATTGGCAAGAAATATTTAGTCGCGGTTTTGGGGCGAGCTGTTGAATTTCGTTGAGCTTTTGTTATTCCTTCGCATATGCTGGCAAAGTCGATATTCTGGGCTTGAAGTCGAGCCATAAATACAATGGTACGCGGATTTGGTGATTAATGTCCGATGCCGATTCGGCGGATTTGAATTTTGCGCCAGCATCAATGAGAGAGTTAGTCAACAAGAAAGAACAGTCGAGGGAGGAGGCTGGATAGTTGGCTCGATCGCAATATCCAACGATCAATTATGTTCCGTGTGCTCACCCCTGTACGCTCCATTTCCATTAGTCTGATTGAATCGACTATACATACAACCTCCGGAATATATACATATATATATCCATAGAAATATATACGAATGTTTCCATCGCGTGCCACATCGACGAATAATCGATGCAAACGCACATAAATCTTACTCCGGCGTGCTCGAGGCCTTAAGCTTCGACTTGCGGATCTCTCGTGGAGTATCAAATCCAAATGGATACGAACCGTCTCTTCCGTTACCAGAGAATCCTCGATTCCTCTTAGTTCTTGGGGAATATTTATTTCTCGAGATTGACAGCTCTCGGTTATATTCTGGATAATTCACTAAACGTTGGCAACTCCAACAAACTTATTTTTACTCTGTATTTATTTGTTTTTCGTAAAGTTTATCGAATTATCATCGACTTTATTAATTTTACTGGGACCTGCAGTTGTTTTTTTTCTATTTTTTTTTTCACGTTTTCTTGAGCGACTCCGAAGCCTGGGATTTCGCTGGATCACTCGATCTTTAAAGTCAACCTCACACGATCTCGTTCGACTTTGCTAAGAGCTGCGAGGAGAGAATAAAAAATTGAGTGAAGCCATTTCGTTGGGTTTTTTTTTTCGGTTGTTCGCGGTTGCGTGGAGCATGTGCGTACGCGTAGGTCAGAAGGAGGGCTGGAATATTTTAGGTTCGGGAATGGAAAAACTTGCGATTCCCAGGACGACGATAACGCGAGGGTGACCGCGAGGGTTTGTCGTTTCCTCGTTGTTATTATTCACTGCTGCTTTATATATCCAAGAGAAGTCGTTGTACCCCGGCAGTTCCGTGTGTGTTTACCGTCCGCCCTAAGGGCCTCCATACGCGTACGAAACTTTTTTTTAATAAAAAAAAAAATGCAACAAAACCCCGTGGCCAAATCATTTGACGCGTGCTGCACTTTCTCAATACTTTTCGTGCGTTCCAAGGTCAAGAGAAAAACGAACCAAGGGATAAGAGAAGAAAAAATATATTCAAGATGTTATCTCGTCCGATTGCGTTCGTTGCTCTGCCTCCGTGCTCTGCCTTCTCCGCGCGCGCGGCTCATCCATTCCGAGGGCGTAGCATTCGAAGTTAAGACATTAAATGTACATTAGTGCCGTTTTAGCGGGAGTGAGAACTCAAGTAACGGAGGCTGCATCGCAACTCTATGCGCCCGTGAGCCGCTTGCTGCAACGATACCAACGACGAAAATCAACCTCGACGAAAAGCCAAGAGAAAACGAACTCCTTGTTTCATCCACCCCCATTTTCCGCGCCTTGGCTCTTACCCTCTTCCGTTCTACACACCATACCAAATAATAAAGAAAGTTTTTTCCTTGTGTGAACGAGATATATATGCATGTAGATTACGATAAATGCCCGCCCTTGAAGCGGAAAAGTCACGCGAATTTTCGCGCGCAGTCTCGTCCATTTTTTCTTACAATTTGCTTTTTTTTTCCTTTATCTTTCTCGGGTATTTACTTTTTCTTTTTGGCTATAGCGCGACGAAAGATTCTGGTTTTTTCTCTCTCTCGTCCTCTTTTCTTTTTTCCTTCTTTTACCTTTGGCCGGAAAATTTCGTCGTGAATCTCTGTTTACCAAACTTTTATCTCAAATTAATGAATGTTCTCTTATTCTTTGAAATTTCGTTGCATGCTCTGCGCGTGAAATTATTGAAATTAGTTTTCGCAACATTCGACCAAAGTTTCGTTAGCCTTTCTCTCTGCTATCCGAGCTAGAAAGTATAGCGATTTTTTTTCACTACCACCAAGTCTTGTATATATTTGTAAACGAAAAGTTTCCTCACGATATTGTGGCTGTTGAGAGTTTTTTCAAGATTTTATGGCGGTGCCAATTTTCATTCCAACTTAATGAAACCGTCTCGCTCATCCGCGGTGTGTAAAAATGATCAAAACTGCGACTTTAGTGACGGAAGATTCAACGCGCTCTTTCCAACAAAAAAAAATCTTTTTTTTTGCAATTTATTTCAATTCTCGATTGAGGATAATTTTACGATTTCGATTCTGTTGAATCGAGAGTAGTTATTATCGAGGGATCTAGGATTTGATCGGTTGCGTAATTGTCCACGACTTGTCGATTATTTCATGTGTAAAATCGATAACGAGAGTTAATAAGTAATTCCCATTGACAACGTAATCAGACATCGAGGATTTGTACGGATTATCGTTGTGTAAAGGAGTTAGGGAACAAAGGATAGGTATAGATCGATACGTGATTCTGCAATGTAGTTTTGCCCTCATGTCTCTCTCTCTCTCGCTCTCTCTTTTGTATTGTAGAGAATTGGCATTCGGTTGGTCCCGATAGAGCTTTATTCGACACTACTGTATAATGCGGCACGTTCGATTGCGTTCCCAACGACCCGTAAAACGTCGAGTAATATGATTCGATGAACGGGACAAAATTGTATCCAGCCTCGATCCACTACTCTGTCTATGAAAAATCTATATATCAACATATATTTACTGCAGAGCTCACGATACATACATACATGTATTACATTTATATACACGATTGGAATGGAAATGATAGTGAAGGGGGAAACGTCGAGAATAAGAAAGAGGGATCGCAGCGCCAAATGTAATTGATCTTCTCGAAAAAGCTTGCAGCCTTTTCACTCGGATAGATCGGATCTTCTCATAGTCACTCTATGTATCGTCGTTATTTTCAACGTTTGATCAAATTTTAGATTCGACATCGATAAAAATCTACTTTGTATAATATTCCTCTTACATTAAATTCAAATAAAATCCATAAAGAATATTTATATTTCCTTGGAGGTAAATAAAAATTGTGACAAATCGATTGCTTTCGAAATTGATGCAATTTTTTTAGACAAATTCATTTTGTTGCTGTGCCATAACGCACTATATTGAGTTATAATTGGAAAAAGATGATGTTCGAGTTTGCATCGTTGGAATGCAACAAAATTCTGTTTTTTTTTCGAAATTCAATAAAAATAATGAATAGACGAAATATTTTTCGTTAAAATTCAAAATTAATTGGAAGAGGGTAGTGATGATGGAAGATTGAGTGTAAAAGAGAAATATTGGTTGCAGATTTTGCAAGCAAATAGCAAAAAAGTATTGAAAATGAATAATTTACAGTTTTCGATCGACGAATTTCTCTGCCAGCGTCAACGATCTCGATATAATCGTTCCTCGTGTGTTCGGAGTCACGGCGAATCTTTCGTTTTCACACGAAACGAAAAAAACGAAGAGAGTATAGGAAAAAAATGAACGAGGGAAAAGAGAGCTCAGTCGATATAACGCGATTCCGGGCGACTTTCCATTCCCGTTTTGCTTACCCACTCGTGTGTCGGGGTTTGTACCGAAAACGCAGCAGCGTGATACTCAATAAAGGATTACCCAACGTTTCCAGGATAGGCGCGACCGAGAGACGAATGTACAGGCGCAATGGGGTGGTTTCCGCTCCGAGAGACCGCTTTTAGTTTCATCCTGCAAAATGCCCCCTCTCCTGCATCTCGTCCTCCCCCCACTCCCCGTCATTCTCTCTCTGTTTATTTTTTTGCGTGTACATTTTATCTCCCTCGGTCTCTCTCTCTCTCTCTCGCCGTATTCCTCATATTTCCCGTAATTGCGTTTTATTCGTATACAACCCCTTCCGCCCTTGCCTTGGTGCCACACTCACGATATGAAGTACGAGCGGCACGGATTGATTTATAGCGTCACAGTTCCTTTCTCTCTTTCCCTAACTCTTTCTCTCACGCTCGCCTCTCTTTCTCTGTGGCGTTGTTCACGTGCTGTACAACCAGGAATAATCCGTCGACGGGCGCTTTCCCTTGTTTTTTCTTTCTCTTTCATTTTGTTTTTCGTTTCTCGCTCTCCAGCTCTTTTCACCTCAGGTACATATACACCTCTCTGCCCGTTGACACTCCCTGGGCCCCAATCCCGTTAGTATCCGAGTACGTATGTGTTTGATTGCTTAGTAGAAAAAAAAGGGCGTAAATGAGACTGTACCACTTGGTTAAACGTCACGAACTTTCGCCCTTTTCTCTTCTAGCTCTTTGCACGAAAATATATGTACTTTGTGTATGTACGGACTTTTGCAAACTCCGCGTGTTATCCTCACCACCTCGCGGTCTACCTCCATAACCCCTCC
>JBAJMU010000009.1:7408841-7526785 GCA_037952995.1 Hyposoter didymator
CCCCCCCCCCCCCCCCTCCCTGCCTTCATGCTTGTATACACGTTATTGCGCTAACGCTAAAGTCCCCGGCATTTCGCCATCATCGGCTTTTCCCACGGAATAATGAAATATATCGTTGGCCGACCCGTCCCTCCGCCCGTCTACGTCGCCGACTTATATTCCTTTTACTCTCCCGCTCGCCGCGCCGCGTATAAGCCAAGTCGATTTTTCATGTATTAAATACCATAGCCTGTCCCCGACCACGATAACTGTACGAGATGACACCTCGCACGTTTACTTTTTTCTCATTTTTTGTTATTTTTATAATCAAGATTTTGTTTCATACCTCGGGCTGGAAAGCCATGGATTATATTCCGTATAATGGGGTTGTGACGTCTTGACGGTTTTATCTTCTCTTTGTTTAACGTTCGTTCTTTTCATTGTTTTTGCTTTCTGTTGCATCAAATATCTCTCGTTAAATCTTTCGGTCAAGTTTTTCGTTTTTTTTGCTACGAATATCGCGATTTTTTGGGAATACGCGCGGCTTCGGGCAGACGTTGAAAATCTAAATTTGATGAGGAGCTCGTTCGGACTACATCTGATCCGATTGCGAGCTGGTCCTCGTTTCAAATTCTTGCAATTTTTTGGGATTATTGGGTTTGACGGAATTAGCAATTAGACGTTCTATCGGGGATGCAAATAAGGTTTGGAGCTTGCACCGTCGATGCAATGCGTATGATCGCTGTACTGAAACGTTTGCAAATATATTTAAAGCGGAAAGTGTTTTTTTTTGTTTGTTATAAACCGCGATGAATATTTTATGATCCGCAAAGAACGAGACTCGCTGTTACATTTTATTGAGAATATTATGCAGGAATGCAACAGCATGAAAGTTCAACACACCAGAGGGATGTTGAATATCATGAATCTAATTTTTTTCTAACGGGAATAAACCTCAGGCAATTATTGATTAAATTTGTCGTGCCTTCATTCGTGGATGATACGTTTATTAATGAACTTCCGAGAATATGTTCTCTCGCTCCAATTAATGACGCAATTATCGCGATTGAAAGGTTCCCGGCTCGATTTTACAGCCTGTGAGATAGGGGAATAGGGTGTACGGTTAATGCCTCGTGGTGTGGTGAGCGTGGTCGATGCTGCAGACAGAAAACCACAAGCTTCGGGGCACAAAATCTCATGGAAGCTTCGTACAGTGACAGATGCGTGATCCAAAGTCCGGACCACTATGCGTACGTCGTTTGTCAATAATAATATTCGTAAAATATTGGATCGTACGTGATTGTTTTTTTGACAAATCTCTCATCGATGTTTCCCTCTTGAAATTTCAGTTTTTCACTTTTTCCCTGAAACAAAATTCGACACACGTTGTAAAGTTTGTTTCGTAAAGAAAAAAATGAGCTTTCCAAAATAATAAGAAAACGAATTTAACCCCAGAAAATATCGAAGAATTCAACGTTTTACATTTTCCAACGAAATTTTCCATTTTCCTTACTCCCTTTTCGCCCGCTTACCAAGCTCGAGGTAATATCGCAGTCTTAACTCAGACCGAAAGTATTTCAGACGTTTTGAAACTATTTGACGCTAGGGCATTGCACGCGCGGCAGAATCGTGAGCCGGAAGATGAAATATAAAAAAGCAGGGATCTGATGAAACTTGGTAGTTTCCCCACTCTCTTGGTATACGATGTTTTGCGAGCTAGCAGTGCATACGGTTGTTATAAGAAGAGACTCCTCGGAAACTTGCCTCATATATGATGAAAGTTGACAGGAATTTCTTCCTCCATCTCCTTCCCTCTATATGTTCCTTTTTTTTTATCGAAGGTCTTAGACGGCATCGGATAGCTTATCTTTGCATAAATATGTGAACGTATGAAACAAATAGCTCGATCTTACACAGAGTGTCCTTAAAAATTGTCAACAAGAATGATTATCCAACGGAATCGTGAATTTTTGTCAGAAAAATTATTCATTTTTCCACCTTTTTGTCGCGATGTCAACAAAACCGATAAATGGCTCGTGGCTACAGCGTTTTTTTTACAAAATTGAAAAAAAATTGGGAGCAACTGTTCAGAACACCGTTACAAAACCATGTACGAAATTTTACGAACTTTTATCGTTCCGGACTCGAGTTATTGATAATTTAATGTTGCCATCATGAAAGCATAGGAAAATTCGTAATGATTATAGAATTTAGTGAAAATTGGTGAGATTATTCTTTAGTATTTGACAAGAATGTACAAATTTTTCAAGATTTTTTTCCTACATAGTTTTCGAGTTATTGAACACTAGAGTTTACATGCATAAGCATAGGAATCAGATATTTATCGTCAAATCTTTTGCATATTGTAAACTCCAATAATTCGATAACTATGTAGACGAAAAATTTGAAAAAAATTGTGTCATCGTATTTGATTCCAAATAATCTTATCACCAAATTTAATTAAATTTTGATCATATGGTCACTGCTGAGTAGGTCGTCGACTGACAAGGTGATTTTGTTTTAGAACTTTTTAACATTGATTGAGAGTCACGTGGAAAATGAGGTGCAGACATTGAATGAACGAATTGTAACTTCGAGGTCACCTTGTATGCCCATGCATTCATCGAAGTGTCTCGTTTTTTATTTTCAAGCGTTTCATTTCGCTTGGTAAGAAGGAGAAGTCTTCGGTGCCATAAGCTCTCCATTTGTGTACATTTGACAAGGATATTTTCCTTTCGGCTCGGAGCCACAAACTCCCAGCGACTGTGAACGATTCGTGAGTAACGGTTGATTTTTATAGACCGGAATTTGCCAATGCAAATGGGCGTAACCGAGCCATGCAAGTGAAGAGGAATCGTACGATTTAAGGCCTTTTGCTGGCTAGCCATCCATATGGGTTTCGAAGAGGCTCGAGTATTCACGTTACTTGGCAACCACCAAACACCCTCGTGGTAAGGGTTACTCAACAGACAAATGTCGCCTTAAAGGTTTATACGTATATACACACTCGTCTCTGTCGCGACATTGCCGTTTGAGTTATTGAAATTTTGGCCAACTATATAAACCTTTCGCATGCTTTTGTATACACACTGCCACGAGCAAATCTCTCCGAGTTTTTCCTTCGACATAACACCGCCACGCAGACGACTTTCCCAATGTGTACTCTATTTCCCATTTCTCCCTTCTGAACTTGACTTATTCAAGGCTCTTCTACAAATACGTCAAAAGCATCCAAGCTTCTCTGGCCCGGGTGTAGACGTAAGTAGGCAAGGACGTACCAACCCGTTTTGCCTAACTCTGACAGCGTCTGGTCCCGATGAGATGAGAAAGGCCTCGTGTACATCGAGCTCTGCAACATGTATTTTTCCATCTGTACAGGAAAAAAAAAACGCTATCAAACATTATTCTCTTTGCACCTTTTGCGTACTTTTTCGTGTCCCAATGATTTTCTGACTTCGCTATGCACATATTTGCATCGTGTGGAGTTACCGGACGGCATTAGGTTCGTTACTGCACTGACGTCGTTCAGATTCATGTTCAAGCTTCCCTTAATTTTTTCTTCGATTCTTTCGTGTTGGTAGATGAACTTTGCAACTTTTGTGCTCGTTGAGCGACGAGAAGATCGCAAGAAAAATTGACATTCGAGTTGATTAAATTAAAAATATAAAAATTGAATTTATGGCCCTCGGTGTATCGTGGTAATTGTCATAAATGTTGAATTTACCCCCCGATATATTCGGTAGACTATCAAAATTTGATGACGTCAGTAATTCTTCGATCTTAACGTTGGATTATTTCTAAACTGCGAATATGTAGTTTAGGAGTTACTTTAGATCGTGAAATTCACTCCATCGGATGGAAACGTCGCTGGCTCTTCGTGACGTTCGACTCTCTTCAACTTGTCGCCATTGCCTCGTCTACTTTCTCACGAAGACGACGACGACGACAGAACAACGCCTTTCGTTAAGGATTAATTACGAGGTATAATTGCAAAGAAGGAAATGGAGGGAGCAGGAGAGAGGGAGAGACTGAGAGTTTGTGCATTAAGACGATGATAGACTGTACATTGTAGAGAATTTCGTTAAGCTGCTCAAAACTAATGCGATGAAGAGTTCCAGGCGTTGCAAAACATCGTTTGCTCATTCATGACCAGTGTCGTCCTCGGAAACTTACTTTCCAGTAGATTTAATCGTCACTGTATTCACTATCCAGGACTTTTTTCTTTTTGTTTATTTTTTCAAACAATTTGCTCGATTTTTCACAATTTTTCACGTTTTTTTTTTTTTTTTACGAAGGTCAAGAGCTCGATGCAAAAGACAGAGTGTCAAAGGAGTTTAACCGATCGTTCGTGGGTGTTCTGTTTGATCTCCATATATCCAAAAGCTGTTCCATATGTATGTCGCTGCATGGCACAGTATTAGCTCGAGCGAATTCATCCCCTTTCACAAGCAAGTGAAATCTCGGTAAAAGGAGGCGGAGGTGAGAGATAGTAACGAGAGCTTGCTCAAACAGTGAATGAAAATCGAGCGAAACTTCAATATTGAATTCGTTGAATAAGCCATGCTGTGCTCAACTACCCCTGCACGTCAATGGATTTTTCACCTTTATACAAAAACCTCGTTCGACCGATACATCCTCGATGCATAAAATGCATTCCCACCCAATCTCCTAAAAATATTTTCAAAAGCACGATTCGATTCATCGCTCTGATTATTTATCCACCACTCAAGATAATTATCGATGTAAAATTACGTTCATTCATTCGATTATAGCGAAAAATGTTCCAAATTACATTTTACAACAAAAAAAAAGAAAAAAAAATGGGAAAGCATCATCGAGTTGCATCAACAGAATTATTTAGCTCACCGTTCAATTCCAGTTTTTATCTCATCCATCTTTCCATTAACTCTATATAAAGGCTCGTAAACGAAACAGACAATTTACATGTGTGGAAATTTGGACTATTTCCCTGAAGATTTCAGTGATAAATTGAAATTTGAATAATTAATTGCAATGTTGCAATTAATTGATGATTGAAAATTTTAAAGAAAGAATTTTTGGATGGAACATTTCCGAACTGTTTTGTTAAGACTCTCGGTCCACTCGCGAAGCAATTAGCGAATGTTTAACAAACGAATGCGCGGAATATATGTTGAGACGTATTTTCATTCCCTTCGATGTTGAGAAAGGACACCGGACGGTAGCGATCTCTCGCACTATTGTTTTATTTTACGAGATAAAACGAATTGGACAAAGAAGACGGGAGAGCGAGAAATGAAAGACGGATGGAAGACACACGTTGCGGAGCACGGGGAGAAGGGACGAAGATAAAAAAAGAGAGAGGGTAGGGATGGTGAGGTTTCCAACGACGTATAATTTCTGAAATTGTAGGAAAACGATTTCCCGGTATTTTCAGTGGTGGCTTGCTTCTCTAGTGTCTCTAGCATCTGATAACAATCCGAGGGGAGTAAAGGTATGGAAAGAGAAACGCGGCGAGGGATGGATTGGTTTTTTGCGCGACGGAGCCAGCACCGAGCGCCGGCTTCCGCCCCTGCCTCCAGCACGTCGTCCCTTTCGGGAACGATTCTATCCAGGGCTATTATTCGCTCTCACTATCCACATTCTTCGTCACCACAATGCTCTCATTGTGTGCACAATATATACACACACGTACAGAGATCCTCACACACAGACACACTTTTATTTTCGTATATCCTGCTCTCACTGTTTCATTCTGTTTTTCCGCTATTTCTTTCGTCCTTCTTCTTTCATTCTGCTGTCGCACCGACCCAGAGCCCGTTGCTTTTTCTCCCCGAACATTCCTTTTTTCCCGACCGCCACTTTTACCAAACCAACCCGCGCGTTTATGCGCCAACTCGAGGGGCAAAAACCATAACTGTATGAAAGATGTTCCAACCAGCCAGCTGGCTCGTCCTTTCTTCCTGATCTTCGCTGGGTATTCTAACGATATACATTTCCATGCGACCCATGAGCGAGCAACCCTTTTCGGTTTTTCTCCTGATTTAACGTCATACGCGAAATGTTTCGCGCGGATGAGAAATCTCATAATTTTTAGAATATAATCTCCCTGCTCGACTTTGAAGCAAATTCGAGTTCGCGTCGGTAAATGATGATTTCGATCAACAAAATCGAACGAGATTTCATCCCCCGCCTTTCCCAGCGGTCGGACTTTCCTTCCAGCAAAGTTGGAAACATTTGTTTTTCTTTTGCTACGAATGAGGGAATGTAAAAAAAAAATTGCATATTAAAATTGGAAACGTAATAATATATTTGTAGAGCTGGTGGGGGAAGAATGAAAGGCGGTCAAGCTGCTGCAAAAACTTCCCTCGTTACATGATACCCTCGCTATCGCAGAAAAACGTTGGTGAAAAGGAACTATGTACGTAAATGGTCTATATATATATAGAGAGCGAGCGAAAAGTGAGAATGGGATGAGGGAGCGGAAAAGAAAGAAAAAAAGTGCAGACTTTGCGAGAATCGTGCTCTTCGATAGTCGTTAATTCGTTTCCCGATCGGGCACTAAGCTCTTGAATTTATCGACTGGTACAGAGAAGTGTGTGGAATGTTCCGACGTTCTTTCACTCCTTTTCCCTCTCATCTATACCCCCCTCTGCCCTCTTTCCTCTATTTTCTTGCGCGTCGTCCACAGCCTTGTTCACCAGGTGACGGTGTGTGCTCAACACCGTGTGTAACATTCGAATTTCCTGTGTGGGACGATTGGTTCGTAACATCCCACATCCTCGTCGCATCGAAACTCGTCAGAGACACTCTTATCAATATAACATCGATAGTGCTATTATGTGAGAGGCTTAATAATTCACTCAATTATTCGGTGCGTACCATTTCGCGAGACTCTTTTGGATTTCGTCGCACCAAAGAGACTGTAGCCGAACGAAGTCTTTGACGATATGAAAACTATCAATTTTGTAACGATGTAACTTTCTCATAATGTTTCGAGAGTTTCTTGAGCCTCCCAAACTCCTTGTTAATTTTTTATCGTTTCTTGCAATAAATAATTATTTACCGAACTCCGAAATCGAGCGCTTCGTTTTAAAATTGGAAACACGTAAACATAACGGACATTCTGAAGGTGTCTAGAGAAACTGGAACATCGTAGGAAGTTGTTAAAGCTCAGGGTATGGAATCAATGGTAAAATCGACCCAATAAGTTTACACGATCCGTCGTTGATCAACTTGCCATCAACTGCGGAGGAAGAGCTATGGTAAGAGGTTGATTGGTGCGGGAACGAGGTGAAGCGATGCGTGTACGGTTTGGCAACTTCCTGATGGACATTGCGAAGTCAGTCACGTACAGGAAGCCCAGAAAGTTAGGAGATAATCACGACCTGACTAACGACCTCGAGTTGAGAGTATACACCAAGTACACACCTTTCGTGTTAGATCGATATTATACGATGAAAAGCATCAGTTGTACGAACAGTTAACGAGATGGAAGAGAATAATGCTTTATAAACAAAATTGACAAGTCGAGAGATTTTTCGGACTGCGATTGATACAAATTACAACAACGACGAAGCAAAGTTGAAAGGTCAAGTTGACACTCTGTACTCTCCTGACTCAATGGTCAAAGTAGAGCAACGTACACAACTCGCTTATTCACAGGACCAACGGCCAATGGTCAGCCACATATTGTTGAATTTGAATAACTGCACGACGAATAATATCAATTGGATCCAATTGGATGCTTTGAGCTTTCAGATGTTAGTTGCTAGTTCGCATGAATCGCAAACGGTCAACACGTCACGGAGAAGACCTTAGATTAATTTCAAAGCAGAGTATATACGCTTGGGTCTCGTTGATGCTGCAAACACGATGCCAAAGTTTTCCTTCCCTGGTAGATACTTGGTCCAAAAGCTTTCCAGGATATTCAACATCCAATGTATCTCCGGGCCCTCAGCCCACTCTGCTGTGTCTGCCCTGAAAGTTCTCACGTCGAAGGCTCCATCGCCGCTCATCTTCTCTCCTTTATTCTGCTCTTTCTCTCGCTCACACTGTGGCCGCCGCGCTTCTGGTTCTTCTTCGTTCTGTCTAAACCTATGCCCGAATGAATATATATGCATATTTACACACAAAGTAAATGAATATAAATGAAGGTGGATGGTGAGTGAACGTTGTGCAAGTACGACGTGCCGCACAAGGAACTACTATCGCAGAGCCAGGCCGGACGATGTCCACACATAGTCGTTTAGTTTATATCGAATCATTGTATATCTGTAGATTTTATGGAGCAGCTGGGATGAGGCAAACGATGGAGGAGAGATTTGGAGAAAAAGCAGCAGCTCAAATTTCAAGGATCTGTGTAGCACAATGTCGAATTTTACGTGGAGCTTCGAATGCTCGTTGCGGAATCGGAGATATAATATGAATTGAATTTTCTAGTGCGATTTCTTATGGCGCGCAGCAGGGTCGTTCGCAACACGTTTTCTATCCTCCAACCAGCTTTTTATTACGCTCCCTTTTCTGTGAAAGATCAAGTGAAGGATTCCTCGCACGATTCGATCTTGCCAGAGTTTTACGATCGTGCGAGACTCCCACTCGGCGTTGATTGGATTGTGGGGGTTGATAACATTTTTCAACCGGTTGTAAAGCTTTCGTAATTGTTTTATCGGCAACGGATCAAAGCAAAAATCTTGGCCTGTAAAAAAAGGCCAGCAGTGTAGTGGAGAAAAAAAAATATAATTGAGGCCAATCTCGTTCGTTAACGTCACTCGGGCCCCGCAGTTGCATCCTCTTGCGCATAGTTCACGTTGTTGTAAACGTCTATTCACGCACGGACAAAGAGAAGAGAGACATTTACCGATCACGCTGTTCTCTCTTACTGATTGTAACGATTCCTCTCTCTCTCTCTCTCTCCCTCGCTCTCTCTTTTTTCCTCTCCTTCTGGCTGGGTCGTTTAACCGGGCAGTTTGAGCTTTGAAAATGGTCTCCCCAACGAAATCGTTGCCGAACAAACGTTCGATTCGCCACCCACGCTTTTCCTGTTATTTCGAGTGTGCATAGTTACTGGGCATTACTCTACAACGTTGTTTAGCTCTTGGTTTCCGAATCCACTGTCTCTGTCTCTCTCTCTCTCTCTCTCGTTCCGTTACGCTTACGGGAAAAGCGATTTTTCCTCCTGGCACAACGGGAAACTTGCTTGGACATAAATTTACGAATTGTCGACGGACGAGCTAACGACAAACGACCAACAAATGTCTGCTTTCTCCCTCGGGGACAAGATCCATTTTGATTTCTTCATAAATATATTCATTCGACGTCGACATTCTATTGTATTCGGTCCAATTACCCGTGAGCTTAACTTCGCATGGAAATATCATCGAGTAAAAATCTCGTCGTTTTTTTAAATGTTTGAAATGCTCAACAACAAATATCAGATTTTTCCTTGCCTCATGCTCTCTGAGCCATTCATAAATGCTACCAGTCCATGTACTTCCCATCAATTGTAAATGGCACAAACGCGAAATACAAATGAATATTCAAATTTTGTATTAAACAAAAAAATTACAATTTTTCTTTTCGTTTTCGCTTGATAATAATTTTGAAGTAATTAATTTTGACACTTCGTGTTAATGGCCAGGCTTTGAATGTTCATCAGCAAATATCAATGTCAGTGAAAATTATGAGAGGAAAATGTTCTGGCTGAGGGGAATATTTATTTTTCGTCTCATGCGGATTTGAGTTTTAAACTGCGACGTGGTTTGGGTGAATTTAGTCGCGACTTGCGGAGATACAGTCACGAAGTTATAATCGGATTCGTATGATATTTTTATGATTCTTGATCGGCTGGTAACGTTATTAATTTCTCGGGAGAAAGTTTTTCATGACTCTGGCAGACGAAACTTCTATTTTATGACTTAAATAGAAAATTAGAACAGACGATAGATGAAATATTGTTGAATTTTTTCTGGAGCGAGAAAACGAGGAAATGAAAATGCGTCGGTGTCGGACTTGTTATAGTCCTTAGAGAGGAAACGCAATTAAAACGTCTCCGTTCCGAGAACGCAGATGAAAGCTCGAAAGTTTGAACGGAAATATATTTTTATACGCGCGTTCTCGTCGTGGCAATTTGCTGCAAATCCGTAGTGCGGTTGAGTAAATCCATGGACCGAAGGAGAACCGAGAGAATGGTCTGAGATAGCGATTGAGTGAGGAAGAGTAACGGTATCGACGGAAATAACGTTAAGTGTTATAAAACGGCAGGTGAAAAAGACAAGAAGGAAGGAAACTGTTGGACTCTTTCCTCGATCTCTTTGTCCGACTCGTTGGATGGCATTGCGAGTCCCGATAATACGAGTATTACCGGGAGCTTACGGTCACTGTGATAAATCGAGAAAAAAAACACCAAAAAACGTAAAAACAAAAAAGATAAACGATGTCGGAGGAGATAAAGCGAGGAAGCTACTGGCATAGTCGCGGCTCGATCCAGAATAGAGAAAAGAAATAGAGTCCGCAGGGATATAAAACAAGTTGAATTGTACACTTTGCTTTTTCGTCATTTTTTGTTTTTTACCTTCACAAAGTCTTTTGATGAGGCACTGCGAATTCTTCAGTGTTGCATTTTTTTCACAGCAAAAATCATCTCGACTCGAAAGAATCCAAAGTGTATCGCGTACCGGAGCGAAAAATATTGACGAACTTTTAAAATTAATTAAAAAATAGCTCAAGGATCATAAAAAACGTCACATCAAAGAAACGAGCATCCCTCTCGAACATTTGTAAGCTCCGGAGCAACCAAATTTTACCAAACCTTTTTATCTCGACATCCCAATTACCCCCGAATATAAAAATTGATGAAAAAAACGAGGACTTTTAAAGTGTAACCCCTTAATAGGAGCGTACTTGTACAATAAATAACGGGGCAGTTAACCGGCCACAAATATACGAGAGTGTAGAGCTTAACGTGTATAATTTCATTCGCATTAAGCGTCCTGCTTCCGGCTTTTTTACAAGACGTGGCACAATCGCTTCGGGGTTAGCTTTTACCCTCGAGCTTTTCTTCACTGTGTTTCGTTATACCTTCTCTCTCTCCCTCTCTCTCCCTCCGCCTCTGTGTCTCTCTGGCTCTCTGTCTCTCCACACGCATACACACCGAGATGTATGTATGTAATGAAACTATATCGAGCCCTCGCTCTCTTTCCTCTTTTTATTCTTCTCAATGGCCTTCTGCCGGCTCAATGTTGAATCGCGACCTCAGTGTGGCGGTGCTTACAGCCGGAAATACCGGGAGCTACCCTGGCAATGGCCTCACTACGAACGTAACAGATTCTAACGGTTATGCTTATGGCCTTAGAGGGTCCTCTCGTTGCTCTACTGCGTTACGGGACACTCTCGCTTCGCTGGCAACGAAAAAATGTCTAATTACTTGGGAATATCCTTCGGCTACATCCTGTCCCGATATATATATGGATATAGGAATGTATATACATAGAGAAATCTTGTACTGTCTCTCGTTATAGACCTCCATCTAAAATCCACCACTCATTCTCGTACCAAAATACAGTTTCGTGTAACAGAGCTTCGCTTCTCTTTTCGTTTCGTTTCCGCAACGAGATTGGAGGCACGTTCGTTCTCGTTTATTTCGCGCTTAATACCCTCAGCGGTACTATTGTATTTTTGAATATTGTGCTCCGCAAATTTTCCCAATTTACTCGTGGCTATTTTTCTTTCGATTTACTCGACGAAAAAAAAAATAATAATAATTTGTATACAATAATAATGGATATTGATTCCCTAATGATGAGAACTTTGCTTCGTGAAATAGAAACTCTGTTCGTTTGCGGAAAATATAAATTTTCGATGCACGTAATTGCTGCATTCTTCGAGAAATCGAATATCGCTCTCGCGGCTCGTCGTTTCAGCTTCGGTAAAAAAACTCGATTCCATCGTCATTTCTGCATCCATGATTGAGATTGCCTTTATTTTCACGAATTGTTATTGAATTACTGCGAAATCACCGGAGAGATGACTCGTTAACTTTTTGCTACGAATCGCGATGTAGTTTTTAAAAAGAAAATGAACGAGCTCGGATAAGCCGGGATGGCAACAAGAAAGTTTAAAAGCACCCGGGGTATCGACCACTGGCTACTATCGAGACAAGTAGCGCACACATATATACACACCGTTGCCAACAGCCAGGTAAGAAAGACGAAAGATAAAAAGAAATATATCGTGATGGACCGAGTGAGAGGTACGAGCTCCGATGCAACGTGAAAAAGGAAGAAAATACAAAGTAATAAAGTTGATGGCGAAAGAGTATAAAGGAGGACAGCTAATGAAATGGAAAAGTTTTGTGCAGGAGGGTAGAGTTTCACCTCCCCCTCAGGGTGCTGCTGCTGCTGGTGCTGCTGCACCGCCCAGCCAGTCAGAAAGATAGACCGAGAGAGAAATAGCACGGTAATGGCCGGTAAACGAATTAAAGAACCAAGAATCCTCACCAAAGAGAAATGGGCAAAGAACTTCTAACGAAAGGTATTGCTCTCTCTCTCTCTCTTTCTCTTCACGAAACATCCCTCGTTGCAGTGTTTTTATTACGCGTCTTCCGTTATACTCGTATTAGCAACTTTTGCTGCCACTGCTTTCACTCTCCTTCTTGCTTTTCGTCCTGATGCTCGACAGTTTGATCTCCTTGATGCACCCGAATCATTTTTATGAAATTACGACGTTGGTGAAACTAAAAAAAAAACAAGAAATCAAATTTTCTCATTATTTAGAGCTGCTTCATATCATCTCGTTATTTTTTATAGAAACTGAAATATTTCCACTCCTCAAGAGCGAATCATCATTTGGATTAGAATATTAAGACTTTTTATCGTCTAAAGATTTTATGATTAGCGTCACGATGAGCGAGGTGACAGCTAACGAGCCTGCAAAGAGTTTGTTGCTTCGGATCGTTATATTTTTAATCAAGAAAATTGATCAATTTCTTCTGACCTAAGTATTTTCGAAACAATCAGAGTTGCAGTTATTGAAAACCAAACCCAATGTCCAGCTCTGGGCAACTTTACTTTGGTTAATATTAAATTATGTCCCCGCAAGGGCAATACGTCATTTCGTTCTTTGAATAGAATCAACGGTAACTACGTATATATAATGAAGAAAATATCTGTCGCAGTGCGGAGCAGTGGGATGGATGATCTATGAGTTTCGAGGACGCAACGAGAGTTGGTAAAGTTTATCATTTTCAGATCTATCAAGAAGGGATAAAAATGCATCTGTCAGAACATCGATAGGGTTGCAGGCACTCGCTGTTTCGCAACGAACGAGGAATGGTATGGTCGATTTTCCATGGGAAAAGGGATTCTGATTCGAAAGCGTACAATTAGGTGGTTTAAACTGGATACGTGCTTAATTGATACATCGTACGATGGAACACGATCCTCTGTGCATGCGCTATATCAATCTCGACGAGTCGAAACTGTCTTTGCCGAAGCACCAAGCTGGCAGACCATATAACAATCCGAAGTATATGGAGAATTGTGTGCTTTAATTTGGTGTTGCACGTACATATACTCGGTGGTGTGAGGATGCTCAGAGATTCTCTATCGTCGTACTTCAATTTCGGCATCCCTTTCGGGCTTCGGTGGGAAAATCACACACTCCTACGGATAACAGCATCCAGCTTAGTTCAATTACTCTGAGCTATCGTCCTGGCACATTGCACACATTGATAATATTAATTAACCGGGCGATTATCTAGGACAGCGTTGGCCAGCAGGTTCCTCACTCTCATTCTCTCGTTATATCACGAGGATACACACTCGGACATGTAAATTTCATTCGCCAGGCTCGTCGCCGCGCCCGGATTCACCGCCGTCCCGGTCAACGTGTGTGATCCAATCTCAACGATCGTCACGTTCGCACGACAAACGTTCCACGCGATTCTCTCGTCTGCTCTTCTTCCTCTCCCTTCGTGCACTCTCAACGCTGGTTCAATATTCTCGAAATTAAACATTTGATTGATTATCCGCTCGTTCCTACTCTCGCAGCCACTACCTTGTTTCATCTCATCTTTTTGTTACGTCCGCGCCCATACGTGTGCATATGCGTCCTCCGCTTGTTATAATTCCAAAGAAATTGAATATTTGCGTTGCAAATTGCAATTTTACTGCTTCCCTCTCAATTTACACGATCATGTGTGCGCTCGTGATTCTCCCATTGAATGCCTGCGCCAATCCAAACCACTACCCGATTTTTCACTCGCATGACAAACGATTTTTCTACGTTTTCGTCGTTTCTCCTCGTTCTGTTGTCCTAAGCCATATTTGGATTAAAATTTATTCGCTTTTCATTGAGATACGAGTTTCATCGAATTTACTCAAGCTTCGTACTATTTTCCGAGTGTTACATTTCGTTAATTGGAAAGACGTATGTAGCCAATCACATGTTATAGGCTTCGACGTGAAATTGTATTCGACTTGATTAATGAAACTAGTTGTTTATTTCCGTGAATCTTTCGATCGTATTCGGTCAACGATATTTTTTCGTTTTTATTCTTTAGTTTCGATTCGGCGATTCAATCAATAGCCGTTATGGCGTGTGTCGTTTAATGTGTCGTTCGCGTTTGGACAGAGAAGAATATCATTGGAGGGCTGAGATATTATTCGCGCACGGAAAAAGATTCAGTATCGTCGCAGTGAACGATCGTTGTAACTATGAAACATTCCGCAGATGGTATTTTACGCGTTTTATTGCTGTTCAAGTCGATCCAAAAGGAATCGCGAGCTTTGCGCTCCGGAGTTGGGGAAATTGGAGTCTTTCTGTTGAATTATTTTGGTTGAAGGATAAAGATTCGATTGAACGAAGCCAGCAACGGTGAGAGACGAGAAGAAGTACACGGGATGGTGAAATAAACGGGGCAAGGATGGGGAGCGGGGAGGGACTCTTGTTGGGGAATGTGGGAAAAGGATGGGGAACCTCAGAAGGGCTCTGGAGTAAAAGAAAAGGCGAAGGTGATGGTGAACGCGGAGAATAGTTGTGGCGGTGAAGCGCGCGGCGAGGGGCCTGTAAAAGGTGGAGAATCTCCCTCTGACCACCCCCGAAAAGCGGCGAAGAGAAAGGGCATACCTTCTAGACGTCGTGCTCTCCTCTGGATCGTTGCAAATTGTACACGCTCGGTCTGAGAAACGCTCGGAATCTCATTTGACGTTGAGCTCGTATTTCGAGGGGGCGTACCGGCTTTCTCTTCCCTCTTTCTCTATTTTCACCTATTCCTTCGCAAATAACACATACACTCAGGCGCGTATACGAATTCACGCTTTTTCCTTCCATACCGTAATACCTCCGGAATGAGCTCACGATGGAAGAACACACACTGTATTGGCAGAAAAGCTCGAAAATTCGTCTCGTATACGTGCGGCTGCGTTTATACCTTTTCTTCTTCTTTTTTGTTCGTTCATCCTATCGTTCTATCTAGTTATATACGCGGTATCAATGGCTCGAACCTTCAATCGTTTCGCACGTGTACATGTATGAAGAATTCGGCCTCACCCTAAACGGATTTCATCCATGATTTTTTTCGTCGTTTAGCAACGAAACCAAAAGTCTTGGTAATTTTCTTTCGTCCTCATCTTACGGAGGCTCCGCCATAACGGGACGTTGATACTTTTTACCGTGTATTTGAAAATACAGAGACGAGAGCCAGCGAGATGGTTAATTAGCAGTTTCATGCCATTTTGCAATGATGAGGAATTTTCGAATGCACAATCCAGCAATCTCAGCTCTTTAGCGATTTCCTTTCATATTTCGCAGCTCGCTCACCTTTTATTTTTGACTCTCGTTTTTTTTTGCTCGTTATTCTTTGTGAACAACTCTCCCACGACTCTGTCGACGGAATTTCTCCCCGTGTGACCGAGCCGACTGCCAGCTATCTTCATTTTTTTTTTCGCGCTGTGCTACTCTCTATCTCATCTGGTTTACCCCCCACAGCGTTGTTTCTAGCTGCGAGTCATTCCACTGGAATAACGAGAAATTAATCCGGCGTTCAGCGAATGGATGAGTCCCCGTGACCTGCGGAGGTCGCGCAAGCGTAATATTGCCACCAAGAGAAATGGTGAACATGCCGAACGGTTTAATTGAGAAATCGGATATGGTCAAGACGATATAACGATAACGACATACGATGAGAGTGTTGCCATAAATAAATGTTCATATTTGGCATTTGCAATCAAAACGGATCGAGCGCTTAGCCAACTTATCGACTAGAACAGCAAATCCAACAGTTTTTTGTTTTCTTTAGCATAAATTATTCCTCTCCCTCGAGCACGTTAAATGATCAAGTGTTACAGAGACAACGAGCAAGATAACATGTTAACGTTGCATATTAAATATCAATATGAAGCTGAACGCGTTGCTGATCGGCTTAGCAGGCTGCTTAGTGTCAAAAAAATGGAAGCTTCGAAAAGCAGAGGGTTGTTAAGCCACCCGGGTAGTTAGTAGGCCCGAGGGTCGACATGAAATATTGGAGGGATAGGGAGAAGCGAGCTTCTCTTTGGGAAAGTACACTTTAACCGAACAATGAGGGAACAGAGGATAATCTGATCGAAGATTGATGGAAGGAGGGTGGCGAGGTGCAGGGAGTTGTGGAAGGGAGTTCAGAGGAGGCCCTTAAACGTCAGCAACACTACACGGGCGTCACTCGTGGTTACGATCATATTAGGTTCATTGATAGTGTCAGTGCAGTGCACGCATGAGAGTGAATCGGCGTGGAGGTGCACAATGAGGCTTCGCTCGATCATTAAACGCGTTTGCCTCGGCTTTGCGAGGAGCAGGAGTCCATATCGCCTTCGATGGTCTCGTTGCTCCGTGTGTAGGCTCACCACCAAATAATACCCTTTGACCCCGACCCCATCAGCCAACCAAGAAGCAAGTGGAGGCTTTTCGTTTTTTTTCTGTACACTGCTGCAGTTACTCGCAGGTCTCCAGTGTTATGGTCGATAGCTTCGTTGTGGGCGCGAAAGAGCACATCAAGTGTGCCAAGTCCAACACAATATAGGACCAAAAACTATCCTGCTATCTTGCTTTCCCACACCCTCTTCCCTCTTTACGTTACATCTGTATGTGTACGTGTTAATTTAATAAGCTAATTTGGAGCTGCTCCAACTTTCTGAGGTTTCCAACCGACTATGTCTCCTATCTCTCTTACACTCTACACCACTTTTAACCCCCAACTTTTCCTCCTGCTGTTCAGACCCGTTCCCAGCCAAATTTAACTCCTAACAGTCCAACAGACGCGCGAATAATTAATTAATTATCGGGTACTCTGCTAAGCCGGTTAAGCATTTGCCGCCACTGTATTTTACGGATATGAAAAATTCAGTTGGCCAAGTATATTTGATACGCTAGCCCGTAAACACTCTCCTCGTTAATTGCTAATTTGCTCATATATACGAGTGCTGAGTTATTTCTCCCAATGAATGGAAAACCTTAAACCGTTTGCGACAATCACGAATTATATTTCATAGAGTTTTAATAACATAAAAGACTACAAACGCTGACTCAATGGGAAGAAAAAAAATAACACAAAATGATGCGGCACGTAGAAAAAGCGACTTTTGTATTTTTACACAGTTTTTAATTTTTAATTCAATTCGATCATCTTTATTCTATTTTTCCACTGGATCAAGTTCATCGAATGTCGAACTCGGTCAAGTGAAAATAGTTTTTGCCTAAAGAAAGGAAACTTGGCTAATAACGTTCCTCTTAATGATCGAGGCACAGAAATGCCCTTAACTTGCAAGTTTATCTTTTTGGAATTCGGCAAAGTGAACTCATGTGCTCCAAGTTGGTAAATGATACAGATTACCACATGTTCTTCGACGCTGAACGTGTTAAGCGTCAAGGCATTGTATATACATATAGAGAACTGGTATTGAACGGGGAAGAGGATGTGCGGTGAGGGTTACTTGCCGAGATCGGTTGTAAGAGGATCGGATTATACCGGAGGAGGGTGCGAGAGAGAAAGCCTCGGTTCGTCTAAGCCGTGTACCAAAACTGCGTATACTCTCGCCCTCTTTGCTCGTGTGCGTTGGTCCACTCAAGCGGTTCGATATATACGTATACGTGTACATAAATATCTTCTCTATTGTGTCTGTGTATGCAGACTACTTAACACCGAAGGTGAACCGAAGCTGGTCCGAATACAAGAGGCGTGTGGCCTCGTAAGATTCTCAGGGGAAACCAGAGAACAACGCTTTCGTGAGGTTTGGCGGACTATACTAGCGCTTCTGCTACTAGAAGGCAGTCCTATGGTAGTCTGATCTTTAAGGCACTATGCTTATATGCTTGTGGTTATCAATGCATACATGTATATAGAATCCATGGGTACATAAAGACGTTGGTGCAGGCGTAGCGGTTACCAGGCAATTTGGGATCTTGGTCAAACTGACCCAAACCTTTCCACCTCCAATGTCCACGAATAGTACCAAAACTTGAGCGTTATCCCTCTTTCCAGTTGTGCTCCTCTGGCGGATTAGATCGATAACTTCGAGATTCCAGAATCGTTCGTAACGGCCGTTACGTACGAGGAACCGTTTTTACGGGAAAAATGTTTAAAATCGTAGAAAATTGAAACCGCGGGGAATTTAGGGTCGTTGAACGCGTTTTTCACCTGCCATGAAATTCATGACTTTCGAACCGACTTTGCTCTTTTAACGAGTGGAATTTTATTACTGGAATCTTATTATCAATCAAAATAATTATTAAGCCGCGATTAGGAAATCGGTGGGAATTAATCATGGTGTCATGTTTAACATACTGTTTTAAGGGGAAGTATATAGCGTGAGCATCAATTTAACAACCTTCCTGGAGATCTCAGAAAATGAGGGTATAAATAGTAGACTGTTAAGGGGATGTAATACATTATCATGTTTATGTGGACGGCAGGGGGTGAGAATTAAGCATTCACGCAACAGGGTGTCACAGGAGGCGACAGCAACACGTAACCGTCGCATTAATCATTGCTCTTTGAAGAATAATCGACGATAACGATCAATTCGCTGTTACTATTTTCATTTCGGTTTCTTTTTCGATATTTTTTTTATTTTTGCATTATTATTATTCTTTGTGAAGGTAGTTGTTTCGTTAGAACGATATGCTTATCTTTGGGCACAACGAACAGGCTCATACGGAACAGGAAAATTGATGACTTTAGCGAAGGCTTCATCCGTGCTGATTATCGTGTCAGACACGTGAACCAAATCGTTCAGAGTACAAGTTGAAAACAGGGAAATGAGATTGTTAGATATTTCTTTACAAACCTCCATTCCCGTCCGTTAGCTTTGCTAATGACGCAACGAGGTCGTCGTCTGCGTTGCTACGTTAACAATTAACGAAGAATCAGTTTACTCCATCCCCACGATCCAACACACTTGCCAACTTTTTTTTATCTCTCTTACGAGCTTCGTACATTCTTCGTAATTCATTATCATATCTCTTAGTTGAACACAATTGTGTACTATATCTATTTAAATAACTAGACCCTTATATTCTGGAAGAAGGAACTCTCTGCTTTCCATACACCTGGATTATACACACCTGACCCCCTTAATGAGTGTTTGCTATTCGAAAGAGATGTCTTGTCGCGTATACCTTCGGGCTGCTTCGTTATATCAGACACCAACGTCCGGAGCCTCTCGACTTGGTGGCATAACGAACGATGCGGTTTACATGTACCCAACAACTACCCTGTCCTTCCGCATTCGTACGCGTTCCTCAAGCTTCCGACAACTTTGCATTCTGAAGCAGTATCACCCCGAGCAACCTGCAGTTTCTACTGCAACATCTTCTTGCTATTCTAATCCGAACTCTGGTACGTTGTTTACTTCGTTTTGTGGTACCTGTTGTCCCTTAAATTGCATTAAAGCTTAAGGAGTCTGCTGCGTGGATGACAGAACTTGAGGATGCTCAGTCGTTGTTTATTTTTTGTGTTTCAACATCAGGCTCGCGGTCTTTGAATTTTCCTCACTCGATTCGTTAGCACAGCTGTTCTCTTTATTCTCGTGTAAATATGCGGCCGGAGCTCAGAGTGCTTTGGAATCATCGCTAACCGGCAGTCAATAGGTTCCTGGCTGTTGCTCAACAACAAACAAGCATCTTACTGGGTTAGGACGTTCAGAATGATATAATTAACAATAAGCAGGATATACACGATAGTGTTATAAAGCCTCGACATAACCACCACTGCCAACACCAACTGCAGGCAATGCTGCAGCAGCGCAGGGAACAAGAGCCGAGCTGTTATTGAATGACTGCGTTGTACGGACTCTCGTACGTTAAGCTGGATTATTCAACGTGAATTTTGCCAATGTCGAATAGGCCATTGGCAACTCCGCAGCTGCACTATCTCACTCTCCGCGCATGTAACAATGAAATGGCGGAGAGAACGACAGAGATTTTCTTGCTCTCTCTCCGACTATCTCTCTTATTGTGGAGAGCGGCGCTCCATGCCAACTTGGCGCCGCAATCGATCTCACCCGTTTCACCCAGTGTCAAGGTAAACCACCATTTCGCGTTGTTACGCTCTGATAACACTAATCTGTAGTTACTGGTGGGCCTCGATAGCGAGAAGGGCATAGCGCGAGCTATCGTATATCCGTGGATCTATAGGCTCTTATATAAGGATATGTTTGTTCGTGGCTGTGCATGCGATACTTGGTATTGGTTCGGAGTATTTCCATTGGTGATATGTATGTGTATATAAAAGGCAGTAGTCGGGAGGATATTGCGAGGATGCCAATGTGGTGGAGCAGAGAGAACGTCGAGGTAACATTATCGATAAATCCGCAAAGGTTTCATCATTCTCGTTTCCTGCTTCTCGCTCTATACACCTTTCAGCAAGCAACTCTCGAAATTGTGGATCGAGCGAACGATCTGATCGAAAACCATTCTCGGTCTGCTTCATATATAGTCTCATTTTGGTTTGCACCTATAGCACATCAACATTGTGTCTATTTCGGCGTAATGTCCTTGCCGTAAACCTCCGCTGGAACAGATGCGTGTGGTTACGTTTGAGAATCGGTGTAGCCAGTCTCGAATGCCCATTCCATTTCGAGCTAATGTTTCGTAGCTCGCGCATCAAGCCACCGAAGGCCTGTTGAGAATGGAGCAAGGTATACCTTCGGTTAACCACCATGTATCGCGTAAAATGTGTCCGCGTACGAGCTTCCTCGCATTACCACAAGAGAGGCTAGGTTTCCTAGCGGTAAGCAGAGGACCCCATTCCGATCGACAAAATGACCATTTATTGCGTTGCTCCAAACACCTCTCTCTCCCCCTCTCGTCCTTTGTCTCGCGCTGTGCTTGCAATATACATTGTTTCGAAGGCAGACTCGTTTCACGCACATTATCGTCGCAAATTCACCAGTTTCCCAAACTTTAGTTGTGCGGTTTCCCGTATATTACACTCCAATGGGTTTGACCATTGAGCTTCCTAAATCGGTGGAGGTCAACGGACACGCGATGGTTTGCGTTCGGGTAAATGAGGGGTGTCCGACAATCGCGCGCGTTCGATATACAGCGTTCTCGGCACACTGCAGTTTTACCGGAAGCCTATGGTTCCCCTGTGAGCTCGCGGGGATATTCATATTCCGGACTCTTTAGTGCAAGTACGTGTGCCTGCAACGCAAACCCTTTTCAATGTGGCATCATTCGCGTGTTTTTTTCTTTGGAAGAAAAAAATGATTACCGAGCGCGTGATTGCCGAGGAAACAATGATAATTGGCTTCAGCAACATGATTCCTTCTTCGGAATTGCATGACTATGATGATTGCTCGAAAATTATTATTCCGTTCTTGGAATAGAAAAGCTGCGAAATTGTCTTTTTTTAAAAAACGCAATCATCGTGCCAGGCAATTCTCTGCGCGTTTCTGGGGAACAAGAAAATACTGACTTACTATTTTGTTGGATATTTCGAGTTCCTATGGCGTAGTTTTTTGTACGTGCCGATACTTGTTATACCGAGATCCTTAATGACGTTATTTCACGTTGATTTTTTACTTTTGTTGAAAGCACATCGTTTCCTCCAATTACTCCATTCTCGAACATGGATATATGGTTTGAACCGAAGAAACGGTGCAGCTGCGCTAGTAGACTTTGACCATTTCACCAGGCAGTAGCCAAAGCTCCGTATAATACGATCTCACTTCTTCTTTACAAACTAGGTTCGTTCTCCGCTGCTACTAGATGCTCACAAAGTGGACCTAGAATTTGACCCGTTGTACCATGTTCCATCTCTCTCGCTATCAACTATCCCCAAAGTCGAAAAGTGGAGAAAAGTTTAGACTTTTCATCCTTTGCCTTCTTGCAGCTGTATAGCGCGACCTTACACCAAGCCACGCTTCTTTAGCCCAGGCTCCATTCCCGCGGGAAACGTGTGTAGTTTCGTTCGCTCCCGAGGCAACGTGTGCGCTCCGGAGGAACGATCGTGTCCCGGGAAAAGTGAACTTTTCTTCGGTATTCACAGACCTTTAGGATACACGCAGGCCCACGCCTGCGAAATCGACCCTACGATCTTTCCTTCGATATCCAGACGACTTCTCGTCGACTTTGCCAAAAAGTTAACAATCAAAGGATCCACGATTCTGACACAAATTTTAGGACTCAATTATTCGTTTTTCTTTTTATTCGACGATCCCACGAAAATGCAATCAATGTCCGAGCGAACGAAAATCGTTTATTATTATAAACTCATCCTCGACTAGCTTGGACATCGTCCGCGTTCGTCGGAGATTGAACGTTCAAAATTCCTTTGGCATGTAATAAAAACACAGTTACCACCGATGGGCGGTGTTTTTTTTTCTCACTAAGATCGTAAATCCCATTTCCATTAAAATTAATGTTCCAGTTACCGCTGAATATCCAGTATCATAGAGTCGCATAAAAAAATGCCAACACCGAATAGCCCGTTAGCGTCGATATAAAATTTGACCAATTTGCGTATATGATGAAAGGAAGCGTTGTAAAAAAAGGACATAATGCAATTGTCTCGTCGCGTATAGATGCGGTGAATGCTGAAGTTATTTTTACAACGACCATTGGATCGTAGCATGAGCGGAAATGCTCATGAAAATTTATCGATTGCGCTGATCTTGATTGCGCTTGAACTAGCCACGAATAAAAGTAGTTCCACGGTGCACTCGCGCTCAAGAAAGAAAATGAGAGAGTGTGGGCGAGGAGGAGGAGGAGGAGGAGGGAAAAGGCGAGTTATGGAGTTTAAAATAAAGTCGTGAAATGATGGAATCGTTGGAGCAGACTGCGGCATGTCGTGATCATAAATCTAAGATACTCCGAAGTTTATAACGTGACTCGATTGTCGAATTCCGAGAGCTGTGCGTCCGATATATAAAACGAAGGAAGCAATAATTGATGGATTATTCAGAGTCACGCCATTGCTCTATATTTCAATAATAGCCAAAACCTTATCCGATTGCGTAATAGATCCGAAAATCGAAATTATGGAAACCTCACGATATCCGACAAAAGTTTAAATTTATTTCAGGGACAAATTACTTTCGACATTTTTAATCGAACGCTGTTCCGTTGAGGAACGCTTGAAAAATATAAAAACAAAAATCATGGAGAAAATAGCGAGAATAACGATTTTCACATCAATTTATTCAACAATCACTACAAATTTTTATTTCATTTAATGAGATTTCAGAGTAGCAATTAGCGAGGGAGTCATATCCAATTAAAATCAAATTAATACGTTGATGCGATTTTGTTCAATCGTGACTTGTCACTCGAAAAAAATTAATGAAACGTGGCGTTGAGTTATTTATTTCAAGAGTATTTAGACATGAATTGGATTTATTGACGATGCACTTTTTTTTTTTTTTTTAATAATATTTAAAAAACACGAATTTGTACGAGGTCGTCGCACGAAGGATTATGTTTGAAAAATAATTATAAAGATTCGTTCATGGCGCTCGTTAATTTGATGATCTTTCTCAATTTCCAATTTTTTTTTTTTTTTTCGTGACTCTAGTTCGGTTTTTCATCGATTAACCGATAACCATCGAATAACCGGTCACGAGAGTCTAACCAGAGAGCTGAAAGTTTGAAGTAGGTGTTTGTAGGTATACGAGAATTTGGTGTATCCGGGTTGGGTTTATATTCGAAGGGGTAACCACCTCTATAACGTTTCTACCCTCTGGAAAGCCCTGCTTCGAGTCGTACTGCATAACGGAACGTTAAAACACGCCGGATCCTATTAAATATAATTGTTAAAGTTCTTGGGAGCGGATTGAGCGGGGCTTTCCACCGCCATGCGGACGTAGTTGTTTGGGAATGCACACAGCAAAGATGGAGAGGTCGCTCGGATGGGTTACGACAGTTTCGTTGAATTACCTTATCGCACAGCAGACTCGGCGATGCTCTTTTCCTCTCGGTCTTTCTTCATCCCTTATATTCTCATTTCCTGCGATGCTACTCCGAGTCTCGACGCATCCGCGTCTCTAGAGTCAACCATTGCTGTGGACATAACTCATACACAGCTCCATTTCGAGCAATAGTAATCCCTCTGAAAGTTTTCCAGGCCTCCCTAAATAAAAGCAGCATATCAAGAAATGCGAGAAAAGTTATAAAATTTAGGCAAAAAAATCAGCGCGAAATTACTTTTCGCTGTGTTTTTCATTCCTTTTCAATTTTTTCACCAGTCTGGAAATTCCTACACCGCTGATGTAATTTTGTTGAAAAAAAATCGTCGATATTTTGTTAAACACGGTAAACAAAATATTTTTGGATAATTTTAAAATTTTCTTCATTTTGGCAGTAAATTTGATTTTTAATGGAATTGTCAGCAAGATTTACGATTGGAACGACGAAAATTATATTCCGAAGAGATTTTCTAGAATATTTCTCGCTGCGATGACACAATTTTTAGGATTATTAAAAAAAAAACGTTTAGACAAACGTATCCAACAAAATATTAATCTTTTTTAATAAAATTTCGTTTTCACTGTACAGCTCTCGTGAGAAAAAGTCATTTTTATTATCGCGAAATGAATTTAATTGACGATTTCAATGACGAAATCGTTTTGCTCACTACCTTCGTGATTTCTGCCATGAAGGACTTCCATCATGTTGATGTATTTTCCAGACAATCTCGTTCCAACCGTGTGCAGAAAAAAGTGGGTAAGAATCGAGATATCGACTAATACGTGCTCGAAGAAAATCATATCTTACGAGCATATACCAAAGTCTTAACAAACCCAACGTACAGGGAAGAAGCTTTACCCATTTTACGTGATGTTCCAGCCTCAGCGAGGTTCTGTGCTCAGATCGTACAGCAGCAAGTATATCCTCAAATGGTGGAACCTGAACATTCGTATGAGAAAGCGGAGGATGGGCTGAGACACAAAGAAAAATGTTCACGTGAAAAAGAGTATGTGTAGCATGAGATATAGGGAGGACGTGAGCTCGCAGGAATAGTGAGAAACTCACGAGAAAATAAGAGAGAGAGAAATGACGAAAGCGTAGTCCAGGGACTAGACATCGAGAAAAAACGTTCGACAAGTTAAAAAAGAAAATTCAGTGAAGCACAGAGAAGCATTCTCAAGACTAAAAACCACCCAAAATCTCGGTACATAATTCCTGATTGTCAATCGATAGACAGTCTGCACATTGAATAATAAAAATCGAAAATCAAAGGCCAGAGAAAAAATGGCCAATAATAAAAAACAATAGACTGTAGAAATTCCCACGATCGTCACATGCAACGTGTAAGAAAAGTGCAATACAATGGCACGTAGCATGTGAATCTGCTAAACTTTTTCCATCATCGATTCACCTCGGTCACTAGGGACTGCTCTAGTCTCTACGATGACTGCGCCATGTGTAAGGGAAGAGCCCACTGGACTGTCTGCTGTTTCACACTCAACTAATACTCATCTTTTTTCTTCTCTTTCCATTCCTCGCTCCGGGCTCGCTCCGAACGACTCAAGTGAGCGATGCCCGAGTCTGGAAAGTGTTGTTGAAATAGTAGAACAGATACAAACGTGAGATTCAAAAAATGGAGATGCAAATTATTTGACCAAAAGTTGTTGCCGATGCGATCATTGAGTGTGGAAAAATAATGTGCAGCTCCTTTTGCAGGAATTTGGGAAGAGGTTACCGCGAGGGAGGCTGAACGAGAGAGCGAACATGATTCTCACATTTGCCGAGTCTCGTGTGTCGAAAAAGGTGATTTTTTTTTTTTTTCTTATCGAGCTGTGACATTTTTTTCGTGATCATCTTTAAAGATCGCTGGTGGAAGAGGGTGATCGAATAAGAAGGAGGACCGTGAGCAAGAAAAGAAGGCAGTTAGGTTTAGAGGTTTCGAGATAACCGATAAGGTATCAGTGTCTGGATAAGAGTTGGCGAATGGGTCGAAGACCCGGGGCCACCATTGTCGCCGAGAGAATAGAGTGGCTGCGTGAATGCTCAGGAAGGCCATGTCCTCCGGCGATATTAAGCTACACAGAGCCTTTGTGAGTGTTTCTCCACCACGTGTATGACGTTCAACCCTTTCAGAATGAGGCAATTCTTGACACTTCGTATCTTCCACTTTGAACTCGTCGAAACGATGAAAATGGCATAAATTTGAAAAAAAAAAAAAAAAATGTAGATGAAAGCAGAGGAAAAATTAAGGGGAATGCAGCGTAGTTTCGAGGCGATAAGGAATTGAACAAACGCAGCCAAAAGAAATAGCAGCAAAGTGAAGTTTCCACGATTCTCCGGTTGAGAGACTTTTGTTCGGTGGAAAACCCATGCGCTTTGGAAAATAGTTTCGTTCCAACAGGTTCATGGTATTAAACGCATCTCCTAGATATATATATATGGGCAACCATTTCGGGATCCTTCGTCCTGGCGCACTCGTTTCGTCCCTTTTGTTTTGTTCGTTTGTTCTTTATTTCGTCTCCACATTCTACAGTTGTCGTTCTCGTTCGTCCGCGTTCTATCGCCATTTCTCCTCGTGTATTCACGTTTCTCTTTCACCGAGGGATTTGCAAACTCGCCACCTTCTTATTTTGCCAATGTACTGCTCCCCTTCCGCTCTTCCCGTGCGAAGTCTCAGCGTGACTGGGTGGCGGCACGGTATCCCAAAAAGGAGCACGCGGCAGACGAGAATAGCGAAAGAGACATTGACTAAGCGAGAAGGAAAGAGAAATACATGTGAGAGAAAGGGGAGAGTCGCATGGCAGAAATGGGGATGGAAAGGTGGAGAAGCAAAATTGGAAAGTGGCGCAGACCCCATATGTAGGTCAGACTCGAATGCGACACTACGTGCTCCGCGAGTCGAGCCAGAGATCAGCCGTCAAAAAGGACACCTCGAAATTCTCATCTCAGCACTATGAACGTACCTACGAATGTCCTACACTTTATCTGTGGCATCCACATATCCTCCATATCGCTGGCTCCATTCTAATTGGAACTGATGACGTTGGATAACGATTTTTATCAAGAATAATTCGCTGCAAATAAACATTGAGATAAAAAAAAGGATTTCACGTCGAGAGGAAATTCTGTCGGGATTATTTCTTGAGAAACTGCAATATCTATGTCGAGAAATCTTCGTTGATTTATTCCTTATTCTGGTTTGACCTCGATAACGGTTCATATGAAAAGAGAAAACCGGGCTTCCGGTTCGTGAATGTTGATACGTCGATGAGTGTTGGGACGCCTGTGTGTAAGTGTGTCTCTCGGCAATCGTTTGTTTGTCGATCGTCATGGTTGTTTTCATAGCCTGACGATTGGACAAAGCTGAGGATTCCAGAGACTCGAACCATGTGACCAATTTTTTCTCTTTTCTTTTTCTCCCTCTCCGCGCGGATGCCTTGCTCTCTCGTTCTTGGTCCTTTGTAAATGTACGACTATGATTCGGCTCTAGCAGCTATTTAAAAAAACTCACGTGTGCTACGATTCGCGGGTTGGTCGTCGGGAGCAGCCCGATCGAAAATTTTTCATTCCTCTGGTTTTGTCGATCGGCCGGAACCGGGGGTCGCGTCGTCACGTTCCATCGTCGTCACCGTCCGTGTATTCCTATTTTTGGGTGGAACGGGCCACCGACGCTATGTTATACCCACCATCCGCCGGTGCAACTCTCTCTCGCTCCCGGTTAAATCGCCCGTGACGAACGACAAACGAAAAAAAAGAAAGCGAGAGAAAAAAAAACAAAAAAAAAAACGTGAATTCGACGTCGACTGCAACAACCGCATCCAAACGGACTTTCATACCTCGCCACCATTGCGCGCTTCACTTTCCTTTTTGTTCTCTCCGCACACCGACGGAAGGATTTATCTAGCAAATACAAATTTGTGAATACTAAACGAATAACCTAGCGTAGCTTGTCAACAATGCAAATATACTGCACATTCTAAATGAATTTATTACGACAAAAGGGAATAAAAAAAATGAAAATATACGCAAACACCTTCGTCGTATCGCACAATATGAAATATAAAAATTACGTTATCTCTGGCTATGGGGATTTCATGGGAACTCCCAGCCACCAAAAAGTCCTCCATCAATATAACGATCAAAGGACTCTACGAAATGTGGTTACTGCCTAAAACATTGTCACGTCGCCGCATGCTCTTCGAAACCACGAGAAACACGATCATTCGAAAAAAAAAACAAAAATCATCCTCCCACGTGAAGTCAACGGCCCATACACTTTTTACTTCGTGCCTGTGGATTTTTTATTCGCCGCTACACACGTAGGTGTTTTTTTTTTTTTATTACCATGGTCCACAAAGTGTGCATGGGCGGTTATACGTTACGGAGGCGAGATCGTGCCGGTTGACTCGATTTTTGTTCACGCGTAACCGATCGGACGAATCGGGGTATCAATCCGACGCTATGAAGATATGTTTGTATAGGATGAGGAGGTTACATTCATATGGCGAATGGTATTCGTATCGATGTATTTATAAACATATCCGAAAATACGCACGTACGTCACGTAGGTCGTCGAGGGGTTGCGGGCTGGCCATCTCGTACGTTATGCCCCACACGATAAAGCAGTAACTATTGCGCGTATCGTGGTCTCTGGCATGATAGAGCCGTATACGAACATAGTGGCAACTAAACGAGAGCAAGTTTGAGAGTTGCTGGTACCCGAGAGCTTGCCATGAACGAGGCAGGAGTTCCTCCCATTATGGTGTTCGTATATATTTCTCTATATATATAGATATAGAAATATTCATATAGTTAATATATATAGACGTCTGGATAGACAGGGAGACAGTGAGGAAGAGAGAGAGCGTGGAATATGGATAGTAGGGTGTAGCAAACGCGTTCGTGCAGTCGGACGAAATTGCGCGTGCGGGGATACCGACCTCAGAATCCCAGCATGTGTAATACGCGACAGCAAATACCAGGTTTTGGTATTCAGCCACGCCTGTTCGCCTATTTGGTTAAATTATGTCGTATGGCTATCGAACGATCCGGATGAAACGCAGTAGTACGAGACAACGTGCGAGCAAACCGTGAGCGAACAACAGGGAAAGCGCGTATTCTGCAAGCTTTGACTGTTTCACGTTGCATCATAGTTCTCTCTCTTTCTCTCTCTCTCTCTCTCTGCCGGCGTGCTATCTCTCTGTATCTCTTCACATGCGTTTACATACATATAGGGGACTAAAGTCGATAATCAGGAAGCTCTTGGCTCCACAACGTGTATATCGAAACATCTATACAGATCTAATTACAGGGTAAAGGGCGTGTTTACTGGCGTGGGAACCGGCTAGTAATGGAGGGATAGTTCTGGTTAGTAGAGCTCGTGATATCCGAGGGGGTTGAAGATACAGTTAACGCAGTGAGAAGCCAATATTGCTATTAAGTCAGTCACGGACCCAGCTTGCTCGTCGATCAACTCACACATTTGTGCGAGTGTGTATCAAACTTCCGCGCATGGATTTATGTGTGTATTATGTGTATTTCTGTATTTGACGTATAAACATATCTATCAAAGTTCTCATACACAAGAGGCCAGGAAAACGAGCTTCCCATTGATCGTTAGATCGTTAATTGTGTATTACCTCGAGCTCAGTAACCTTCGCGTATAATTGAGGATCGACGCACTCTTGGCATTGTCTCCTTGCAAGGGTAAAGTCGATAGCGAACGTAATTGATCGTTGTGGAGGAAATTAATATTCTAGATGACAGATCAAGGGCTTCAAGTGATATCCCTCGATACGAGAGCGCCAGTGCGTTTAATATTGTATATACGCTTTCAGACATTCCGTTTGGTCGTCTTATCAAACCGGATGTAGTCCTAGCTCCCAGGCCAGATCCGTGCAATCATCATTTTCGATAGTTTCGATCTGTAACGATGATCGATTCTGTTGAGGACCATGGAAACTATTGTTTGTCTTATCGAGTCGATTTATTACCTGCTGCTTGTACTCTGTCATAGTTTTGGACAAAAAATCCTGTAACTTTGAGGTTTTGTGATTTTATAAATGAGATTTGACGCGATGAAGAATTTCAATTATAATATTTACGTAATTGGCTAATCTGGCTTCTCATTGTCGTTGGAGTGGAATCGTAAGCTTCTTTTTTGGTCCCTCTCCCGCCTGTCTTTTCTCTCTTCCTGAATAACCACTCCCTAGCCTCTTTAAACGAACCTCTCAAAGTTTCAGCCTCGTATAGTGCTTTACAAACCTGGAGAGTATATCTTCGAGGCCCTGTGTACGTTATTCATCAACTGCATTCTTCTTCAGCCAATCCACAGCCCTCTCTCCACCCTTGTAATCTGTTTACCACTCCTGAGAAAGACAGACAGACCAGCCTGGATTACCAACAACCCAACCGCTGACAAAGCTATATCTCATGAGCTCAAGCACTCGAGGCAAAACGTTTATGAATAAGATCGTTTCTCTGGACGGATTTTCCTTCCCTTATCCGCCGCCGCGTGACTCGCTTCCTCATCTCTCTCTTTTTTTTCGCATTTTATCCAACGTCAGTCATCCAGACTGAGACACCAGATTCGCCGCTCTTTTGTGTATATCTCGTCCAACAGCCTCGAGCCCCGATGCAGAATCGCTAACTTTTGCTTCTCCATCTACTCGTTTCTTTTATTTTTATTCACATAAAGACAATGCTGCTCTCGACGGACTCACTATTCGACATATTTGCTATGAAGAATATACAAAGATTCGTAAAAATTCGTAAAGATTTTTTTAAATTTATTTCGAATGTCTCGAGGCTCACAAAATCTTGACGTGGCTCTCGATGACTGCTGCGGAAAAGTCTTTTCTTTCAAGCTGAATAACTGAGCGATAAGGAAAATCCAACATCGCCAACTCCAATGACGTCCTCACTTTCCTTTTTTTTTCTCGTCATCTTCCTTTTCATTTCTTTCGCAACTCTTGCTCCTTGGCTACATGGTCGACATTTATTTTTTGCCCTATTCGTGACCTCCTCACCTCTTATGGGACGTTGATAAAAAGTTGTCTAATGCCACACTGTCAAAGGCAACACAAGCGACAATGGAATCCAAGAAAACGAGCAATCCTCGAGTATCGCCTGTGAGAAAAGTCTGCAAGGCCCAGCATTATAAGCAGAGAGAATTCTTCCTTTTTATGTTTCGTGTGCTATACTTTGTACGATATTGCCAACTGCTTTCCGGTTCTGCGATATCGCTGACCTTTGCCCTGCGAAACTAAGACGCTTTTCTACTTCCATATGAAACATTCTCAGCTTCAAATTATCGTTGAGTTCAGTTCACAGCTTTCTCATAAACTCCTCGCCCTTGACAGTAATCCATGGACAGTCTAGTTCTCATCGATTCGAATGATCTCAATGAGGTCAGGTGCACATTTAATCAAACTTTCTCGCAATCTAGATCCAACTCTATTTTCGTCCGATGCAAATATGACATCGTGTCGATAATCAAACTTTTAAAAACCCATTTTTGCCTTCTAATTATAACTGAAAACTTACTCCAGCAGGTGGTAACGTTTTTTTTTTAGACTCACGCTTCGCAATAATTAAAAAAGGTCGCAAAGAAAATATTCGGCTGATGAGTTTGTATTCTCATCTGGAACAACGATGACGATCGAATGAGCAGGTTGTTGTTGGAATTGAGAGAAAATACCTTAAACATTTTTCAAGGATTGTCTTGTGGAAAATGATTATTATTTTATTCAGCCATCCAGAAAATTAAGTTGCCTTTATAACACAGAGAGTTTTCACTCGGATTATTCCCAGTTCTGCTGCCACAACCATTTTGGAGATTATTTGTTCTTTTTCCATTCCTCGTTCTTTTTATATCCTCATGGTTCGAGAGCACGCTAGCACTGTTTTTACCGTAGTTACATCGACCATGGCCTTATGGTGTTCCCATTTCCCGTACAGATATACACGAGCTGTTACATAAAATTGTAGAGTTCTACTAGCGTTGTTTCTGTTCCCGTTACCAACGTTGTTTCGCTGAAAACGCGTTACCAACGACCCTCTACTTTTCCTCGGACTTTCGACCCACCTTTTTAGCAACGGAGCTCGATACCCTTTCCTCAAGAAACGATATAATGCGATTTACTGGAGCATTACCGCGACTGTACACTCCGAATGTTCGCTGGTCTTCCAACGTCTCTATGACTCGCGGTTTTCTTCTTCTCGCTCTCTCTCTCTCTCTCTCTGTTGCAACTTTGAGAGCGATGAAATGTAACCGAATTTTTCTTTCTCTCTTACGATCTTCTAGCTCGTTTTTCCTTTCCATTTTGTGGCTCAACCGACGAAACGCTCGATCTGTGGCTTATTTTTGAGAATATCTCGAAAAAAAAAATCGACACGGCCAAGGATAATGTAAAAAAGTTATACTCGCGGATTTAAATATTAAAATTTCTCCACTCTTTTGTTTTTTTACACCCAGTCGATTGTTCATTTACAAAAAACAGTAATTAGCGATTCCGTGGGGATTGGTGGGAGGGCGGCGAGGGGTCGTATCGATGGTAAGCCGATGTCGAATATTCGTGTCAACGAGTTCAGCTGCTCCAAGCACCGAGAATTCAGTCTTGTTCGTACGTATACACAATTGCAACAAAACAAAATGGCGCAATAGACGTTTTTTAACGATCCCGAGTATTTCGTTGTATGCCTTTACAATTCTTATGAGTCTGTGTGCTCGATACTCTCGCGGAGTATATACGTTTCGTCGGGTTTTGGAGGTTTATCAGGACGAGTATTGGTCGAAACGATCGGCAAACCTTCGTATAACTCTCCTATCCGACCGGTTTTATCTGCCTTTCGCCATTGGGGATAATAGCGATCGTACCGAGTGTGTGTTTCCCTCGCTTGCTTCTCTTTTTTGTTTCCTCCGTTTTCTATTCGCCACCCCCTCGCACATCCTCGATATACCAGACTATTTTTCCAACTTTCAACGGTCAACATCGCCCACATCTATACTTTCGAGCCTGTGTCTAGTCATATTCTTATATATATATATTTACACACACATGCACATTTATTTAAGCCCTTCGGTTCTGCCGGACGCGGCTCTTCTATTTTCGCTTTATTCTCGCGTTATTTTCTTCGTCTGTGTCTACAATAAAATATCGAATTTCGGGAGACACTCGACACTCTTTTGATGGCATGTCCTCCATATATATACATATAGATTTTCATTCATTTATTTATTTATACGCCTTACGGGTGTGTGTGTTACTTTAATATGTCGACATAAGTTTGGGCGAGGGTCGTGGGGATTTTATCGACGATAAAAGAAGGACATACGGCATATCCGGAAAACTTTATCATCTTTATGCCGTGATCTCACGCTGCTGAGAGAAGAAAAGTGCTGGGAGAAAAAATATAGGAGCAGCCAGCTGAGAGGAGTTTAGGGGAAAAGAGGTTCGTTGAAAAGCTATGGAAACGATAAAAATGGTAGAGAATAGAGTGGATGAATGATACGGAAGAAGGAAAACGTAATCGGAAAGACTGCACGAAAACGTGGCGACGAGGGAATAATGGAGGGGGTGGAAGAGGCTCGCGTTGATGACCACTGACCGGGATTTGAACGTAATATTTATTTATGTTTACTGTACAAGGCGATTCCACACTTTTGTTTCATCTCTTTTTCTTTCGTTTTCATAAAACGCATGCAACTTTTTTTTTCTCCTTTTTGCCAACAAGGTTTCAAGTTCCGAAGCCTCGCAAGGTTCGTTGATGCTGTGCATCTATCGCGGTTCTCTCGTAACCGTATCGTACGATCGATGTTTCGGGTTGTCGATATTTGAGCAGGAAAATGTGAGAGGAAACGTTGATTGCGACTGATGCTGACGTTTTTATGTTTTCTGATTAATAATCGATCAAATGAAAAATAAAACTGATCGTTTTTTGATCGTTCGTTGAATCGCGGGGTTCGGGAAAATATTTCGGCATTTTTTCGCTCAGAGTTTTTCAGTGAATCTCGGTTCGGAATGAGAAAATCAAACTCTGACACTTCAACGCGAATTTTTCCCATTCTAATGGTTTTTTTCCCGAGCTTTTTTTCGGTTTTATTTCAACATTGCTTCTACGGAATCATGTTCACGAATTTAATTCACTTCAGCCAACGTTACACTTCGGAGGATGAAAAACGAGTGTGCTGCTAATAAAAGTGCTAACGGCGTCGCCAAGTCTTTCGCGGACACAAACGTCGATAATTTATTATTCCCACCAATACCCAAACGCGTCGTACTTGTCTTTCGAGACGTTTTTTTTTTCACACGACTCGCACTATTGAGAAACGCAAAACGTCGGATCCTCAACCATGATCCATTTACTCGCTGAGGCTTACAAAAAATGTCGACCCTTGTCGCTCTCTTGGCACACGACGCTTTCCGAGAGTGATTGACTGACTGGGACTGAAAAAACGGACACTGTTTGTCTCTCCCTCGTATATATTGCAAACACAATGTTTTTTCTTTTGTTTATTTTTTGCTTATTTATATTCCAGCCTCTCTTGATACTCGTGCCACAAATTTACTTGATGTCTTGTAATATTGTTTTTTCCAAATATAATCCAAATTCGTGTCGAAACTCCCAACGCCCTCTTCAACTTAATTCAGTATCAATCATTCTCTCCCAAGAACGCTAAAAATATTTAAAAAATTCGCAATTCGAAACATTTCTTCAAAGTCCCTGGAAAAACAGTCACTTCGGTCGAGAAATTTATTTAATCAGTCAAGCGAGAACATTCGCAATTTTATTGCACCGAGTGAACGAAAAAAATGAGACAAGAATTTTGATGCGGTTTAGGAAACCAAAAGAGCGACGCTGAATTTATTTTTGGGCAGTTTCGAAAATCCCGAACGAAATAATCGACGAGTTGTCTAATTGGTGTCGAAAAGCCCGTAGATATGAGCATATTTACATAATTCTATACACATCGATGATTGCATGCCATAGATGTAGGTTGATCTTCACGTAATTGATTTGCAGGGATATCCGGAGAGATGCATGAAGCATTGCTGCTCTCTCTCTCTCACTCTCTTGATCTTTCGCTATGGCCGAATGCATACACGTATATATCTGCTTATAACGGATGATTGGAATAGCTTGAGTATTGTGCTTTGACGTACCAGATCCCTGCGCAACTCCCGGCGTGCAATGTATGCGATCCTAGTCAACAGTATACACGAGAGCATTGTCAGTTTCTGGCATAAATTACAAATTCCACATATCGGGATGATGGAATAAAAAATGAGAAAAATTCGAAAAGAAAAAGTAATTTTCTAGTGTTTCGAAAAGTAAAAATGTGTGTACTTGCATTTCGGAAATAGCCAAAGGGGAGCAAATGCATTTTTGGAATATTTTTCCCACGGTTCACTAATTCTTCGGTTTAAATTCATCGATTACTCCATTTGCTGAATTTTGCTCTCGGAATAATTCTCCCTCCGGAATACTCGGATCTCTATTTTTTTTATCTTCACGGTCCAATCATTTCGGGAGCTTCATCCTTGCTTCCGCGTTCTTCCAAAATTCACTGTTTCATTCTCATTTATTATTATTTTTATTCATCCCGCTCTGCCGTTTCGCACAAATTTATTTTTTGTACGCGTGGGACGAGCACGTGCTCTTTCGCTCTTCTACAACATATTCATATATGCACACGCACACACACGCCTACATGTATACACACGAATGAATCTCGAGCTTCGACGTTTCTCGTATAAATTGATGTACCTTATATCCCATTGCTCGCACTGCTGCTGCTGCTGCTGCTGCTGGGCGTCTCGCTCTCCCGTACAAAAAAGAGCTTCGTGATCGGAAATCTAGGTCGGATAATCACGCAGCCAGAGAGCAGCATGTGTGCGAACGCAGATAAACCAGATGCTCTCACTCTTTCTCCTTTTTCCCATTTTTCTATTTCTTTCTCATCGCCTAACCGAGCTTTATCCTACGAGTCGGCAAATATAGATATCGGGGTGTATATGTTGCTCGAAGAATGAAGGTTCTTGTCAATTTCCCTACAATCACCGATGCTACGGTGTACATAGAAAATACTGAGATCTCTCTATATCGAGCACAGAGTTTCGTGACGTATAAACCTTGTCAAATGTGTTTACATCACTTCCGATTCACATCCCCTCCAGTGTATTCCGTTCGAACATGTTGTACTCTCGTCACAAACGTTCCACCATTGGATTACATCACGCGGAATCGATTTTTTTTCACCGTTTGTGCGTATTTTGTAATTTTCAAAATTCCTTTACGTTCGTTTTACTTTTGTCTGTTCGAAATCGATCCCCTCAATCTCTGACATGAATAAACTCGATATAATTCCGACATTACTTCGAGAAATCATCCATTATTCATCGCAGACGTAATTAAAACCAGCCTCAAATAAATTAGCATGTATTTCGTGATATTCAGCAATGTTTTGATATTCGCTACCGATATAAAGTCTCGCGGAAGTGGGAGAAGGAAGGAATAGAAAATTTCGATACGCGTTACTCGGGGAGAGATGTACGCGTTAACAACGTTACGTTTGGGACGAAACGTTCATTTGGGACTCGTGAAAAAATATTCGTTAACATACGTGACATGATTTCGCAAGGGCTAACAATTTTTTTTTATTCATTTGCTTCATTATTATGCTAATCTTACCTCGCAAATTTCTCCTTCTCACCGTTTCTCCTCCTTCCAGTTTGTTCTCTGACCTAATTTTCCTCTCAGAACGTATACGTCACTTTATATTATTCGTGATTTACGAGGCCCGTGGTCCCTGCACGCATAGCATGCAACACCCTTACAAGAAGCTCTCCTGGTGCTGTACACCTCGCGATACTTAATATGGACATCCTTGACGAAGTTTTCGCTGACACGAATGTCTTGTCGAAGCTTTATTGCCAAATCTGTATAAATTGCGATATTCCCATGCTTCATACAGAGGATTCGAAACATATGCCTGACTTTATCACGACAACTTGTTTGATTAGCAAAAAATGGCATTTTATTGAAATTTACGTAAACGCGCAAGCAAACAACGCCTCCAGCGTTTTTCCTTTTTTTTCTGCGTCTTTTCAAATGCTTTTCCGCGTATGCGTTGGTGAAAAAACTTTTTTTCCTCTCTCAACCCTTAACCTCGTGACGCACACGCCGCCTGTGCAGCCCTAAAACTTTGGCAATACCTTGAAAATGTATGCGACGTTCATTGCAGTAGTCAGACGTCGTGAGCTCAAGTCGCGAAAGACTCACGTCGCATAACTCGACGCATGAAACAGCGCGTTATGTGCGCATTCGCACCTTTAAGCAGGTCGTGAACAAACACGCGTTTACAGGTTTACATACTAAAATTCTCGATGTCAATGGGAAACGGTGTTTGAGATGCGTAAATGGGAAATCGTCGTTGAGCGGGAAATGGCGACATTTACCGCTCGTCTATTTGGTACATATATGGGATGTGTGGTAACTACCAATATTACTCGTTGTATGCGCGCGTGCTCCTTCATAGGGTTTGCCATGGACGATAGCACCATTTGCATTGGTTCGAAAACTCTCTGGATCGCAACGTATGCACCTGCATAAATATGCAGATGTTTTTGTGTATTACGTGAAACTGACGCGTGTATATTATCGTTTGAGCAGCCGGAATACTGTACGCAACAACGACGAGGGAGCTTTTCAGAGTTAGAAAGATTCGAGCATAACAGTTTACATGTCATGAAAACTCGGGGAATGCCAATCCGAACGTGTCACTTGCCTGATTTTTTTTCTTTTTCTCGCAATGTCTCGGAACTTTGCAGTCGCGAATAGCTTAGCTGCGATTCGGAATGCATGCGAGCTTAGATTTCAACTGTATGTTCCCGGGAAAGAGAGAAGCAGAGAGAGAGAGAAAGTCGGACAGAGAGTGGCAGAAACAGCGGGAGGGAGGGATTCAGGCAGCAAAGAGAAGTCAATGGCATAGATTCCATCTGAATGGAACCGCGTGTCTGATGTGCTCCACCGGTGGATTTGAGCACGGTTACTGAGGATTGGAGCACTCGAGATTATGGGGTTTGTTCTCAGAGCGAACCCGGAAGAAGGGAGACAAAAAGGTATTCGACAAGAATCCGTATAACCCATTTCTGAAAGCGAGAACCCTCTCTCTGTTCCGGTAGCAGTCGTGAGATAACGTTTCGTCAATAGCGCGCCCTCTCGTGAGTGCTCTTGAAACGACGTGCGTGCTACGTCAGTGTGCAAGCTCCAAACCCCTTTTCCAACAACGGCTTGAAAATCTTGCAGTGCTTCCGTAAATGTGCCCGTAGTCTGGCTCTTGACTGCACACTCAATGACGTCGTGGGTAGCACAAACCTCGCGCGAATCCCGTACACTTCGACGATATCGAATCTCCGTTATTCTTCCCCAAATCCCATTGCCTCAGATCGGAATTACCTTCTGCATGCATACAGGTTCCCCTGCATCGATATCCCACCGTTTTTGATAATATCCGATTTCACTGTTCCTCTGCGCGTGGATATCCAATTTTTCCATGTCATTTGCATTTGTTATGAGTTTCGCAAGAAACGGCTTGATCGAAGTATCAATCCTTTTAACTGCGAATAGAATATCAAGGAAATACTCGACTGAACTAGCTGCGAGTCTCAAAGGCAATGCTAATCCTCAAGCCAGAGCCTTCGGCGACGATGAATGTTGAGCAACCTTTGTCTGCGATTTCTTTTCCATTTCCAGGCGTTCCAGACTCCCTTTTCCTCCGATGGGATGTCCGTTTGGTTATTTATTCAATAAACATTTTACCACTCATTATCCTTCGACGAGGTTGAGCTTTTCAGGCGAAATATCTACTTCCTTGGTCTCTTGACATAGATTTTACTTATGCGCTCGGTACAATGGCCCAGTCGGTTCCCATTGCGTACGATCGCAATAAATATTCAAGTTCGACACTTGTGTGCATGGTGCGTCTGGCACTTTGAGTCGACAGGTATATCGCGATCGTTAAATCGCACTTTCCCACGATCCGGATACACGCATAGACGGAGACTGAGGTTGCGCCTTCGTAATCGTGCCATCACGCTGAATCCGACGTGCAGAATATGCCGAACGTATCCGTGGACGTTTCGTTTGTAGTATCGCGTCGATATTATTGGATTTGTACGAGGATCATCCACAGGAATCATTCGCAATTGTCCCTGCAGCAGTTGAGTGCGAGAGAGAGAGAGTTTCTCTTCCGCACTGTCTGGGGTGCGACAGTGGTAAATCCGTTTAGTCCTGCGACTTCCTCCCCACGTTGCATTTTTCAGCATGTCACGTTGTACATTCGACAGCATAATTATTGATACTCCAGAATCACGATCGCCGGGGCACAGCGATCTCGTGACAGTTGCACGAAAACATTCACGACTGCGGAGCTTGTACAAAATGTGTTTATTCATATGAACGCGGTTTTCAAACGTTTGATCTCACGCCAGAACAGAATGTACACGGGTGTCTTGTTCTGAGTGACACGAACGTGCTCTCATCCGCACCTTTTTGTTGTATTTTACTGGCACGTTCGTCAATAACCAAATAAGTGTTATGGCATCGTGAAACGTACCGTGCCCTCTCAACTGTCGGCTGTCACACTTTCTATGCTCACGACAAATGTTCCAGGGACTTCGTAATTATGAGGAGGCGCGATGGTGCAAAATGACGAGCATTTTTGAGTCACTTGTGAAAGAATCTTCATTGAATGCTAAATACTTAAGGAGTTTGGATCACGAAATCAAAATAATGATAATTTGATAAAATTACATTCTTTGGCATCGAAAATATAAACCTAAATTTTATTTCAAGTTCTTTATCACATCGTTATCGAATAATTGAGAATTGGATCGAAATTCATATGCACGAGATGTATACCTGTGTTTACGGAAACTTTATGCTTATCCACGTGAACTTTAGTGTTCAATTACTCGAGTACCACGTGGTGGAAAAATCTAAAAAAATTGGAATTGTCATAAATATTAATAAGGAATATATTTACCAAATTTAATAAAATTCTCATGTTTTTGAATTCTTTTATGTTTTTTAACATGGTTTAGTAATTTTACGTCCTTAATGCTATGTCCTTGTATTCGTTGTACCCGGATATTCATGACGATTTTTGAACGATTTTTGTTGCAGGTTAGTACAAAGTTTCGTATCTCTGCGGATTCGTTGGTAAATTTGCACTTTACGTTAAGGTTGGTGGAATTTGTTTTTCCTGATATTTTCGGATTGTCATACACACGATTCTGGGATTCATGGCGTGCTCATACGCCATGGGGTTTTTTCTTGTTATAAAAAGAGGACTGCGTATCTCATGGTTTGCCTGCTACAACAATATTCCTCCCCGGAGAGAAATTTATTTCCGTTCTATCCTCGGAGAGTCGTCCTGCGTATTTTCTTGCGCAGCACGTATAGCGTACTTTGGATTAAACGTAAATGTATGCGGGCTAGAGGATTGGATCGTCGAGTAGAAGCAACGATGTGGCTCTTCCACAGAGTTTGGCTCGATGCATATATACCGAAGGATAAGATTTGATTTACGTTTTAAGCGATGTCATGAGGATCGGGCTCGATCTATACATCTTGCAGCAAATGTTCGCTGATACAGCGGAAAGAGAGAGAGAGAGAGAGAGCAGGAAGGATGAGAGAGAAAGGTTGCTTGGTCTATATTGCTCTTACAGCTTCACAGAGAGATTGGTTTGGATGAGTCAGTGGGAAGGAAAGGGTAAAACAGAGTTTTGAGGTCGGTAGCCAACGGGACGAGAGACCTCGTGCATTGAGAGACCAAAAGAGGTCGTGGGAGGGTGCATAACCCGTGGCAGCGTTAGTCCACCAGGTGAGCCATGGTTCACATGGGAAATGAATGCTCTGTCGTGGCTGGAACATGGCCCATCTCTATTCCCAGCATAAATTTATATATATCTGCAAAAGTGGTTCACCGCACTCTCTTCCTCGCTTCTCCCTTGCCCAATACCGACCTCCTCTGTGCAGCAAGAACGGCCACGTAGCTGTGGGAGTCTGCTTAGAGAAAATGTTACAATGGGAATGGCAACAATAGATGGAACGGTGGCGTGAATGGTTTGGAAGCTGTTTCCATTTCGTTAATTTGTGCCAATCGTTTAGAAACTTGAGCCATTTCGATTGAATGAAAAAAAATTGAGAAAGCTCCACGTTGTCGACTATAATTTTTCACTTTGTTGAGATTTTTATGAAAATGACTTTATCTCCATTGAATGAAGCTTGCCCCATGCACTCGCACAAGTCGTAAACTTTGATTCGTTACAAAAGCGATCACATTACCTTGACCGTTACCCCGGTGATCTCTTATTTCACCGTGATGCTTTCAGTGCTAACCCACTTTGCCAAGAATCTACCGTACCCTCGTCTTTTCCATCCTCAAGAAGCCACAAACTTGTTCTCGCGAGATAGCAACGAACTACCTGGCAATTATACCTCTTAGAGTTTTCCTTCTTTCCTTACGAGGCTTCTTCCGCATCGCTGATAGTTTCTCCAACTCGAACCCGCAGTCTCGACCCCTGACCTTTTAATTTGGCTTTCTCCACCGAATGGTCCTTCGCTGCTTCATCTTTCTTCTTCTTCCTAAATAGTAATACGAGGGTCCGGAGTACCTGGCTAATGTTTTGATAACGATCCCGTGGAAAATTCAATTTGATGATACACGCGGCACGTTTGTGAGTCTAACCTCAAAATATTGCTGGACAAGCTGCAAAGAGGTACTCGATGTGTTTCCCACTATATACTGCGAGGTCGAGCTCGATATCCATGGAATTCAACAATGCACAAACGACTCTGCTTAACCATCCTTGGATGAACGAAAAAAAAGAAAAAAAAACGAAAAAAATGATACCAATACCATTTCGTTGTAGTTTTCTCTCACATCCTCGTTCTTGCTCTTCTTTAACGCAGCAGCTCCTCCTTTTGTTCATCTCGCTATTCCCCGGACTATCTGAGTGCCAACTGCGCGCGAGTGCACCAGAGAGCTTGGCAAAAAATACACCCAAGATACTCGTAGAAAGTCGGTTACAGCCACCGTTCAGACAACTTTTATTCCTCCACTTCTTATCCCTTTATACTCCCTTATCTCCTGTCCTCTTCTATATACAGAAAAGGCCGAGGTTGTGCTAACGATTCTAAGGGTATGAATCGGCCAGCGACGACACACAATGCTTTCTCTTCTCTCACTCGTTTCTCTCGACGTTTTACTACCTCCGCTTTAACTTCTTGTCTTTCGTTTTTACTCTCTGTGACCCTTTCGACCGCGGGGTCTCCTTTCCTTCATCGCTCAACCTTTCCTCTATAACTTTAACTATTTTCATCTCTTCCCTACACTTCTGCGATTCTCCTATTTCTACCCCGAGCTGCTCTGCCCGGTTGCAAGATCCTTCCAGCGATCAACTGCGCTTTTAGGTCTTTCATAGCCTTATCTCAACAATTTTCGAGTTCGATTTCTTGTTTATTGTCTCACACCTTAACTACAGAAATGATGTTTCCTGCTCCGAGAGCATCGATTTCGAAATCTCGGATGTGCAATGGAAATCGTAATTGACACAATTTTTCGAAGCAAACGTGAATTTCTCTTTGACGAAAAACAGTCGAGTGGATTTTTTTTAAATCTCTAAATGTTTGGTCATCAGTAAACAATGAAGTTTCAAATAGAAGCTTGAAAAGATAATCAGGATCGGTAGATATTGCATAGACGAACTTTCAGCATCGACCAGAGACGCCGAAAGTCCGTGAAACTGTTTTATTTCAAGCACAGCGATTGAACTGCGTTTGCAGAACGGTTGGTTGCACTTTTTCCACTTTTGAAGACAGTTTCCATGGCTTTTGTAACTTTGAGTAACAGTCGAAAGCGTCAAGTTCCGATTAACGAGAATTCAAATGGGAACGAATCTTTTTCGTGTTCTTTCGACTCTCGTAAATAATTAATCGATTTTTTTTCATGACGTTAAAGTTTTAGTTGAAATAGTCAGATCCAGTGGATTAATGCGAGAGTGAAAATAAATGGTGATTGGCATTTGTGATGAAATTTGCGGAAGCATATTTGTAAATTCGCATCGAAATCAGTTTGGCTGAAACAAACGTATATATACGACATACTCAGTGTCTAACGCAGGCACACCGTATCGCACAGATATATAGAGCAATGAGTAATTCCGTCGGAGGTTGCAGAAAAGTTATAGCCACTCTACCGCACTGTTTCGAGTCGTTTCCTTCTCAGCGGGTGTATTGTTGCCCATACTCACCACACCGTACGCCTTCCGGATTCCCATACAGAAACATGTATATATTTGTGTAGAGGAAAAGTAGTTCCACATCGTGGATTCATATGGTTGTGTGTGTGTGGGCCATCGATGTGTGGCAAGAAGTTTTCGCTGGTGTACACTTGCACAGTTTCTCACACCACGTAGCAAGGAAAATTTTCGAGGATCTTTGTTGCTCGAGGTGGTTGCGAAGCTTGCAATACTTATTCATGCTCGTCTATGGAAGACTGGGGGTTGAAGAATAACGTACTTTGGCGTATCGAGTCGCGCCAAGGCGTCAATAAATCCATGGCAAAGGGGAGAAAGGGAGATAAAAAGGCTTGGAAAGATGCAGGGACAGGTTGTAAGTTCCGAAAGGCTTCGAGCAGAGCAACCTTCCCCATTCTTCTTCGCTCCATCTCATCCTACTTTACCCCTTCGATCATAAACCCATTCGCCCACCGCTTGCTCGAATTTCCCCAGCAACGAAGCGAGAGGCCTTGTGAATTTCGACCGCGCGCGCGCCTCTCTCTCGAATCCTCCAGTGATTTATCACCGACATGTTTATAATGCTGCTTTGGTGAGCACACACATACCAAAAGTATCAAGTGTTTCTGCAAGAGATTGAGAGAGCCATGAATCGAGAGCTTGTGGCTTTTCGCAACTCATTCCATTCGCAGTTCTTGAGCCACCTTCCAAACCCTCGTCCAAAATTCTCTCTCTCTCTCTCCCTCTCTCTGTAGATCCATGAACGTCGGAAAAATCGTGTTCCAATTTCGTAAAGCAGAGGCAGGTCCCGAACTTGAAAAAAAAATGGATTTTCTCTACAATATTAATAACAATCCTCGTTGCTGTCACTTTCGATCCGAGACAAAAATTCGTACGTGCTTTTCCCTCCGTATTATTTTCTTCATCTCGCCTATTCCGCACTTTTCCGCTTCATCGTTCCAAGGGCTTGAGCAATAAAACGCAACGGTGAACAGTAAACCTAGAAAAAGAAGGAAAAAAGGCTCCGCGTCTAGCAAAAGAAAAGAGATCGTTGCAAGTTTCTCCTCGCAAGTGTCTCGCAGAGAAAAAAGAAATAGAGAAGAGACTAAACTTTATACACAGTAGACAAAACTGAGGATTAGGCACTCGTGCTAACACGTGACTCGAAGTTGTGGTTGTGTGGTAACACTCAGCATTCGGGACCATTAAACTAAGGAGTATATTTTTGTTGTCCATACAAAAAAGAATTCAGCAGGAAAAAAGTTGCAGTGTTCTCCTTGAAATAACAAGCAGACATTCTGAATTGTCATCGTTCCATCGAACCCTACAATTTTTATCCTGTCGTCCATTCAATGCTGCCCTCCAAATCGATCGATTGATGCAGCCAATTGATTCAAAGGAGCGAATCGAACAGAATTAAGCTTGCGTATGATCCTCCGTTTACCCTGTCCTCCCTTGACTCTGGAGGCTCGTCTACAGCGTCGTGGTTTCTTGCCTGTGTGTGGGTGTACGTGAGCCTCTGGTTTTGTCTTGAAACACTAAACTCCGATCCCACCGAGGCTCTCGATGAACAAGCTCTGCCGGCCCAAGCCTCGGTCCTCGTTATCGGATCATGATGCTGATGACGGCGTACGGACGTACTAACGTGCTTCCTTAAGCATCGCCAAAAGATCAGATGCGATCTTTGACCCTGGACCCCGACGATCCGATGCTACGTGAGTGCTTAAAAGTATTTTTCGTGCCCCAAGTGTTTGTCCATTGGAAGGAAATCCAGAAATTAATTTCAAGGAAAAAATATAATTTTGTCGTGCGGTAGCATCTTCCAGAATAATGTGAAAATTTCTTTTTCTTTTTGCCGAGAAAGATCCTGAGGAAATAATAAATTGAAACGAGGGAGGAATGATATCGAGAAATTGCAAATTCTTCGGACTATCAGTCGCGATGGGTTCGTGCGATTCCTTTTGCATGGTGCGATCTGATCGTAAAACTTTGCGTCTGAATCATACGGCACATGCCATCGGTGCGACGGATTTTCCAAACGTTCCAATGTTATCAAGAATTCTCAATTCCTGCAACTGTTTTCATTCGTGCACAATATTCAGCTGGAATGTACACTCCATAGGATCGAGAGTCTTGCGATGATAAGCTCTTGATATACCTGTTCCGGAACGTTTACACGCCCACACACACACAACTTTTTCTCCACTAACACACACAAGCATCGAAACGTATTTTCTCGTCATGGGATCTCTCCACCGGTGTAATATCGAGTCCTGGCTCGAACGTGAGACGTGGGTAAAACGGAGACGAAGGTCTTTGTTATACGTACATTCCGGACGACGTGGCTAGGACGACGAGATACTACGTGCTCGCGTTAGTTTTCTTGGAAAAGACACCGGCAAGAGCGGCTGCGTGCCAGAAGACGAAAGAGACGATGAGGAAAAGAAAAATAAAAAAGAGCGAGAGAGGGAGAGAGAAAATGGTAAAGGCAGACCAGGCGTAAGCACAGCGTGTACTTCCTCGTCTCTATACATACAACAATGTCATAAAGATTGGCTTTTCTATGCATGACATTTTCAAGTAACTTCTTAATGCCAACATCAAGAGGGAGGCTGAAGCACGCACGTCTTATGAAATAAGCTCCTCCTTGAATGTATAGCATAAGCAGGTGTTCTCTTTGCCGAAGAAAGTTTGATAGTTAAAAAAGGAAAATGGACTGGGTCGCGGCGAAAGAGCGTCTATAGTTATGCGACGACTTATATATCGGTAATGGTGAAGTATCAGGACGTAAATGGAACTTGAGAGCATTGGAAGCGCGTAATAATTTATTTCCGTATGCGAGCGACGACGTCGAAAAGTTTGGCTACCGCTTTTTTATGTCTTGCCTAGTCGAGGGCTTCCTTGGATGCCTTGACGGCATTGCTGAGAGCTCGCGATAACGCACGTGTGATGAACCACGTTTATGCACTTTTTCTTTGGTTCGTGATCGTTTTTCTTTGGAGGCTGCTTTTGACCAATAGATCGAACGGTGAGAAAAATCTGCAGGGATTGAAATACAAATCGAGGAAAATGGACCCAGCAGTTTTGAATTTTTCTTACGATTCAAGAAAATCCTCGTGGCTTCGATTTTTTTTTCGCATAGAACCAAACTCTCCGCGCTCCATAACTTCGGGTGTCGAATCCGCGCGGATCCACCCACTTCGTTGCCTGCCTCAGGCTGTTCTTCCGTCATCTTCGCCTTCTCCACGAGTCTCGGTGAACCCTTGGAATTTCCGGTAAAGTAAACTTTCGCCTCGACTAGGAAACGCAACCCGAACCCATCCGTGGCGGACTATGTCTCGAGAGTTCGGATGCTGCGATCCTAAGATCATCGAAATTTATTTTTGCGAATGCGCGATTCGTTCATGAACTAAAATCGATCCCACGCTACGAGATATTTTTTCTCGAAAGAAATTTCAAGTCAAATTTTCAATAATTAGAACTCTCCGAAGAACCGAACGTGCAGAACGTTTGGAAAAATTTCCGCGTCGAAAATCTTTTTTTTTCACATCGCGAGTTATTTTTGTTCATTAGAAAAATTTTCCCACGCATTCGAAAAGGTTTGCAGTAGGTACCACGATCTTTCAGTCCCAATTGGACCAGTCGCTGGTCCCCAGCATGAATCGAGAAATGAATTCTCGTATATTTGGCTCAGGATGGTAGCTGTAGGATTTGCAAGAAGTATGACGGTTTACAACCTCAATGAAAGCCTCAATGGATGTTCTCTCTGGCATTTTCAATTCTAGTAAGAAATGGAGCAACCCGAGAGCAATTGCTCATTCCAAGTATTAAACGAAGAGATAATTCTTTGAGGGAAAAGATTCGTTGTTAAGTAAAATGTAACCAGGAAGAGCTTGAGGGTCGGACATTTCTCATAAAGAAAATATTTCATTCTAATAGAGCCGACTCGTTCTTAGCCTTGACTAGTATTCCAAAGGAAGCTTCTCACTGCGGAGAAGCTTTCACATCTTCCTTCGCACGGTTACATAAACCTTAGCAGGTTTCGCAAGTGGAAGAGTAGGGGGCATGCAACTTTGTTCCAGGGGTCGGTCACCTCCTGGCACTGACCTCATCGCAAAGTCCTGAGGCACAAATTTAGTACTTGATCCTTTTTTGGAACGGGTGTATGCAACGTGTAGCCTTATGAAACCGGCATGCTCACTCAGTATCTCTTTCTCGCTGCGAGTCTCTATTTTCGTTCTCTCTTTTTATCTTCATGCTTCGCACACCGGTCTCGCTAATCCGCGAAACGTTCCGCGAAGTTTCACCGGCGGGCGTTATGCCACGACTTGGCGTCGCCGCCACAGTCGTACTCCCTGCTTCTCTCCCCTCCCATTAACCCTCTATGTAGCTCGAAAAGTTTGTTTTACCCACGAGCGCGGCGCCGACGAGAAGTATACGAAGCACCTATGCCCGAGCTAGCTCTGGTATTAACTCCCGTGGAGATTAATTCACGAGAGTTGTCCCTCCCTCTACCTCCTACTCCCATCAACCATTACTCTAACCGTTGTAGGAAAACGCAGCCCTGCCCTGCCGCTACTATCAGAGATCTCTATGCGTCCTCCTTGCATTTTAAGCAATGCTTCCTCTCACCTTCTCTCTCTCTCTTTCTCTCTCTGCTGTTTCCAACTCCATCTCCCTCTTTCCTTTTTCTGTTGGGAATTCCCTAGAGTGAGGCAGAGCTGGACCAAAGTACTCGACGATGCGGGGTCACGACTAGCTTACCAAATTTATTTATTTATCGTGACAGTTGCTTCCAACTCATAAAGAAAGTAGGTCAAATTAATATAACTTTATGGCCACCATTTTGAAGGGCACTCTATGATATTACGGTGATTCTCCACTCACCAAAACCACCTGCCCGACTATCTTTCTCCTTTTTTCACGTTTGCTATGTCCTTAATAAATTTACTTCAACTTTGGAGAGTATTTTTGCAAGTTAAGCGATCTCGGGCTGAACCTTCTCGTGCGGAGAGTTGAATGTCCAAACGGAATTGAGATTGTGAACAGAGATGTTTACAATATTTTGAACCATGTTATGAAAATTGAAATCTAGTGAATAATTGTTACAAGTATTTTTGCTCCATTTTGTTGCAACAATATTTCAAGCCTTCGGTGTACAGTCGTCTACGAATCTGTGGAAAGTGTTCATTTGGGCGGCTTGGGGCCCAAGCGAGATTCTCATTAAATTGTCCACACACACACAGTCTCGAGAGCCATGAAAGTTTGGTCATTGAAGGGTGTGGAAATGTTCGTACATTCTCAAATGTGCGGCATAAATTAATGCGAAAGTTGTTTGGAACGTTCTCGTGGATTCAACAGTCTCGAACGAGAAGGGAGAGAGCAGGATCCATCTTGACCGGGAACAAGGGACACTCGTTAGACTTGAATGGAAATTTTGCAAAGGCACTCGTGTGTGCTCTCGTCGTTTGAGTACGAACGACGGAAAAGAGCTTTTTCGTAGTCAGATATAGTCATAAGGGAACTTTGTCCAGCCCCTACACGATCGTAGCCTCACTTGGCCAAATTATTTTGCCAAAAGTACGACAATCTCGTCCCTCTCCTCTTGAAATCGTAATAACGTCATTGACAGTTACTCCGAGGGTTTCGTCTCGTGGGAACCAAAAAAATAAACCGGAACGCCATGTCTGCGTTATCACACGCGCTTATAACTTTCTCCATACGTTTTTCAACAAGCCACTTGTTTTTCCAAACAAATTTCCAAGCGAATAAATAAAAAAAAAAATTCCCCTTTAACGTCACTCGCGTCGATATTTCTCAAAAATAGTTTGCAGTCTTCCCCGAGGATCCTTGAACCTCCAATCATTAAAAGTTTAATTACGTCGGAAAGTCTTTCGCTTTGGCCTTTAAATACAACTCAAATTTTCCGTTCAATTATTCACATTCTCATCTGTGTTTTTATTCATACGTCAAAGTGGATGCAAGATCGTAGCAATAAGGAACGAGGACGAAAAAAGATAATGGAAGCGTGGAAGCATGCTCCAAGTGCAAAGGGCTTTTGCTGTTTTCGTGGGCGTTGGAAGGACGTAGCGACCATTACGCCTTTTGCTTTTATCCTTAGACCAAGCTACAGAGAGAACTGCAGTGTTCTGCCAGTCTACACAACCTTTCTCTCTTCCTTTTTTTTCACCCTGTCGTTCAACCCCTCGCCTTAATTCTTCCTTTTCCTTTGGCTGCAGGAAACTCGACAAAGCCGCGTAAAAGTGGTTTAAACAATAATCCCCCGGCGGCTCCGTCTTAAGAATGAGCTTTTACTAAACCACCTGACTAACCATCATAGCCCGTGGCTTTTTTTATACACTTGCCAACTCGTTCATTCACAGAACCAAAAGCCTACACAGCTTCGGAACAAAATACGAATTTCTCGGCGCCCTGTCAGTCCCGTCCTTTCGTTGCCTTCCCAATAAAAAAAACAAAAAATTAATTGAATGAAACTTTTTGAATCATTTCGATCTGAAAAAAAAAAACAAAAATGCTTCTTTTATTTTTTTAATTAATCAATCATTTTGATTGCCAGTTATTGAAAAATATATAGAGATCGGAGGAAATTATACTTTGAACTGATTCCCCCGTGCAGTCGGGTCCCGCATTAATGCGCATTGTCATCGAATTCGACTATCGCAACCCTCCACGTGAGGAATCGTTCTCAAATCCTTCCTGCTTGTTATCTGCTCGGCATTTGACTTTATGGCAACTCGCTTCTATCCCATTTTATGCGTATTTCTCTGAGCGCGTTGAACCGCGAATCGTCTTAGACGTACTCACATAAAGAGTGTCCGAAAAATCGTCGTCAAGCTTTCAGAAATTCCTTGGGGATTGAAATTAAAAAAAAAAAAAAACAAAAAACAAAAAACGTTTCCAAGCATTGTTCCTCTCGCTTCACTGTTCTTCGAGTAACTGTTCATTGTAGTGCGTGATCCGTTTTACCTTTTTTCTCCACAGAGAGAAAATTCCATCACCCCAAAAAACTGAAAAACTTTTTCACAGATAAAATTTTTTTTTCTTCGTATCACGGAGAAACATGTAGCAAAAGTTTATATTCGTGGAGTTTCGAAGATACAGCGATACGAAGCGTCAGCTCCTGATTCTGAAACTCGAATCATAAGATTTCGAACATTTTTTCCGAAATTTTAAATTATTGTCATTTTCGACGAAAGAAATAAGCAACAAGATCAAGTCATTTGCAAGTCATATTCGTGTTTTTCGAAAAGACTCAAAGGAAAAGTTTCGAACGTGGATGCGGCGAGGCTGATAGCTTAACGTAATTATAAAAAATAGTGAAATTCGTTGGGACTTTCAGGACACCCTGTTAGCCGAAGAAATAAAGGTTTCAATGTAATGTTCCTCAGTCACGATTGCAAACGGTCGTATCAGAGAAAGAGCGGTTTTCATTCTTTTTCATTGCGAAGAGAAAAAGTGGACTGGAGTAATTGTCCCCTACGTGCTTTATCGGATTATCTAATCAGTCAGCTGGTCGTAAATGCGTGCACCGCACGCTCCAGTTGTAATTTAGACAAAGTCGTATATGGAGCAAATTCCTGATTCTATTCTCGGTGAGGCAGCAAAGAAAAGTCTGTTCGGGTTGGTCGTTTGATTTTGTTGTCGCTTCGAGCGCACAATGCAATTTGTTTCTCTGTCAATTCTCAACAGTTTCATTATCGTTGATCGTAACAGGCGTAACAATGATGAACAGATTTATTTTCGTATCCGCGAGCATTTTGACAAGAATAAGGCACCGCGACTGGCTTACGTCGATAACATCGAAGTTAAAAAATGAACAGAGCCCGTACGCGGTTGAATGTTTTTTGGTGGAAAAGTGGACGAAGAAATATGAAGCTCTCGTTTTCCTGAGCCATATACCGATCGCTCGAACGGAATTAATTGAAAAGTGAAGTGTCGAAGTGTTGAGCGACTCGTGGCTAACACTGACTGAGCTTAGCGAGTAGAAGACCCGAGAGATACCGGCATAAGTGGAGGCGGGGTGTTCATCTCGACGCTTTTCGTTCGATCGCGCTCTTGCGAGCCAACTCGCGGCACTGAAACGGCAGAGATAATCGAAGATAATTGAAATTGGATTCGGCACGAATCCTCAATCTCACGAACACTCGAGCACTATACACATAGCTTGCTATATCCTGAAAGTACGGATATACTTGTATATACGAATCCTTTACTTTTTCGCTATTTTTCACTTTTATCTTGTCCTCTGCTTCCACACTTTTTTCCCCTGACAATACGATAACGTTGCGCGAAATTGAAGAGGCTTCGTCGTTTCAAGTGACAGCGATGCTTTACAAAGAATCTCTCGATAGAAACAATAGATGTTAATTAAGCTTTATTACCCTCTTCACTAATTAAAACTCTACTCCGCCACACGTAACGCGATCTCTTTTTTTTCCATTAATTACGAGTGTCAAAAAATATTTATTGAAAACATTATTTATTGTTCAGTCAATTACAGCTGGCAAAATTGAGAAACGGAATTCCGAGGGTTTCGGACAAAATAATTGTTAACTTTTATTTTTTATACTTTTCGTCAGATAGCGCTACTTGAGGTCGTTCAAAGGAACAAAAAAGGAGAAGAAAATAGAGCGAATGAGAAGGGACGAGTGTACTCAAGCCTCCAGGCTCTTTCAATACACGTTTTTCTTTCTCGTGCGTACATGTTATCGCATCTTTGCCGAGCCGCTAGTTTTGCTGTATGGAAAACTAGCTGCCCGAAGCTGAAGGAACAAGCTGCTGGCGAGCTTTTCCACGCAGGCATCTTTCATTGGCACGCTTCTTCTTTGTATATCTGCGTGTGCGTATGCATTCATACAGGGCGTCACGATTACTCTGAGTACGTTTGATATTTCTGAATCTGTAAATCGCCTGAAAGAGAAATGTAACTAGTGTGAGAATTTGCTCCGTTCAAAGAACAGAAATTATTTGCACGTTTGAGAGTCCGCAAAATGGAAAATTCTGCAAATTCGTTGCTGGAGAGAGTTCGTTAGCGTCTCTAGAAATTTTAGTGAAAAACTCCTGTCGCAGTCCTGCGTGCGTCCGCCCAACTATAAGTTGGCGAAAAGCTTCGTCGTTCGAGAAACATGCGGCACGCACGTTTCGTTCGGGTGAACTCAGACACACCCTGTGCATAAACGAACGTACACGATACATCGGAAATTTTCACTCTGGCCTCTCTGTGTCGCGTTTAACGCGGAGGCCGCGGAGGATGGGGCTATGGTGGGATTTCTGTGAAAGCTCCGCAGCAATGTCAGCGTCACGTTTCGAGATAGCGCTACACATAGAAAGGATGAGAACAACGAAACCATAACTTTTCACCCCTTTTACCACCCCGACGACGAGACCGTTTGTATATGTACACGATTCCACTCGAGCGAGTGTGGTGATCGGGTAAACACGGATTTCAATCAGATGGCTGAGATAGAGAATATACCCCATGGCGCCCCATGGTGGTACACGTGTACGAGCAAACATACACTTTCACAGATTGATGCCAAAAGCTCATGCACTCGCAGGATCGAGCTTCCTTTTCAAGATTTCCCACGAGTTTGATTCTCTCTCTACAGTTTTATCAATTATTTTTCATTTAGTACTCTTTTCCTATCAATACCATTTCTCCTTTTTTTGTTCTTGACTCCAATCTCCTTTTTATTATTTTCAGCGAATTTCCAAATTCGATTCGTCGATAAGCGTCAAACCTCGCTTCGCTTGACTCTTTTTCATCTTCTGATTAGACAATCATTCGTCACCCTTCCGCGGAGTTGAAATTATTCAATTTATTCCAGCGGAAACCCAAGACGAGAAGATGAACTTTTCCTGAACATTTTCCAAATTTATTTCGTTTTAATTCAATTTTCGAATCTCGTTGTTTTTGAGTCGATTTTTGTTTTTATTTCTGAACATTGCTCGATATTTATATCGCTATCAGCTCTACTATTATGATTATTTTTGAAGCATGTTGTTCACGATGTTTAAACGACCGTCGCGTGACACATCGAAAGGGGCGAATGGACGGAAATCATATCCGGATAAACTGTATTTTATCAAATTTCCATCTACTCCAACATTTTATTCGGAATGTAAAATGTTCTGTCTGATGAAAGCTTGGAATATCTACTTGGTGAAAAACCTCGATGTGGTGGTTGCGATATTTTCATGGTTTCATGTGTACATCGCAGAACCTTGATAAAATGTACGAGATTTAATTTCGAAGAGAAAAGGGGCGGAAAGTTAAAGAGGAATAATAAATTGGTCGCAATAGGATTTTGAGTCTTCACGATATTTCAAATTTCTGTGGCTCGGGTCGTTTCGTTGTGTATGGGAGCGAATTTAATCGAATATTGTGTATTTTGTCTGGGAAATGTTACAGCAGCACGGTTGACTGACAGTAATGAATGAGTAGACAAATGATTTGCTGTTTGCACATCGAAATATCGAAAGGAAATATCTGGAAATCCGTCAATTCCATTGAATGTTCGTATTGTTGAAATCGTCCGGTCAACATGAACAGGTTTTTGATATGCTTTTCCAATGACATTCTTGTTTGCTGCTTATCCTCCGGCGAAAATCGTAATGCTTTATTTTTGTCAAATATTTCGACGTTTTCGATTGAGACCTTTTTACATAATACGTCGAAACAATAGTTGCTGAAATTGTTTGAAAATCGAGTGGACGTTTTACTAGTGATCGAGTAACAAAGCGCAGCAAGCGATATATATATATATGAATTGTTAAAAAATTGTGAAAATCTGTATGTATGTGTAAACCCACATCGGGCACTGTTTTCAAAAGCTCGAACTCCCGTGAATTTCTACCCAACCCAGAAAGAGTTACATCCGCCCATCGCTTTTTATCCATCCGAGATTCATCGGAGCGTAACTTGCCACGTGCAGATAAGCTCGGTAGCAGCAGAGAGCAGTGCTAGCAGTGTTGCATCAAAATCTCTCTTTTCTCGCTCTCGCTGCCACCCACTCGCCCTTACGGACACCAACTCATCTACATTTTGACTCACATTTTTCTCCCTCTCCCTCTCTTTCTCGTTTTATTGTCGCATGTGTACGTAAGCCTTTCCATTGGGAATCCTGCGGAATTCAAAAAATATTCGTTGCAAAGCTCTGGCTCTGTTCATATTAAACGGTCGGTGACCTCCAGAATACAAAATTGATAACCGAGCCCGTTAGCCCATTGGAATCTCCGTTTAAACTACCCCGAGGTATCTCTCACCTCCCCCCTTTGCCAGAAAATCGCTCTCCCGCTTCCGTAATCAGGTGAAATCTGCTTCATACCGATTAAATGAAATTTCATTCACATCCACCCCTATATACACGACGGCTAAACAAACAAACCCATTTTCGTCATGTAACAACGAAATTCGACGACAGCTTTTTTTTCCCATGCTCATTTCAATATCCGCTTTACGCTCGATCAATTCTTGATTATGGAGTTAACAAAAAAAGCTCGAAGGTAAACAGAGATAAGGGTGGTTTCCTGCCAGGCTCCCACGCATCGATCTCCGGGATAATTTCTTTTTCTTTTTTTTTTTTTATTCAATTTTGTGAGGTTGATGTGTTTTCGTTCATCTGCGTTTGCCTTTATACCTGCATTTTTCTGATCCTATAGCTTTTCACGTTTCATCATATTTTTCGCGGCCCTGCTCAAACGGAATTTACATGCCATTTCCTTTTTCTCCTGCTCCCCGAGTCTTCGTCTTTGTTTTATTCCATTTTTATTTTTAACGCTCCCCAAGAACACACGGTTTGTATTCCGATAGGATTTAACATGCAAACACACGAAGCGCGTGGTGCAGAATGAGGAAGTTGATGAGAAATGTTTGGCATGGAATGAAGGGGATTCAAGGGGCGTCGAAGGTCGGAACATGGCGAGCGAGAAATTTACTGGATGAAGCAATGAAATCGAGAGAGAAGGAGAGAGGGAGAGAGAATAAAAGTAAAAGAAAGAAAAAGGCAGAAAGAGAGAACAAAGACGAAGAGGAAAAGACCAGAAATGTGGAAGATGGACTTGCCTGTGAGCTTTTTCAACCCCCGCATATCATTCTTGTACAACGCAAATGAAATCCTACCCGTTCATTTCCTGACCCAAACTGAATATTAATATTCTGCATAAAGTTCCTCGCCATTATGAGGCCCCGACGAGCTTTCTCTTTCTCGAGCTTTCCCCCCATCTCACTTTTTCTCTTCCACTTCGAACATCCTTCTTTTTTTCTCTTCATTGACATCATTTTCTTTACTTTTTTTCTCCTCTAACTCCCACATCGTATTTTCCACTCTCGAACTCTCCAATATGACTAGAATTTATAATTAAGCAGGAAAATAAAATAAAATTTCAGCCCCCATAACCAACTTGAATATTTGTCCATCGCCCATCGATTCCATGATATTTTTACGCTGCTGAACCTTTTCTTATGAAACGTCAGTTTAATTTTGAAAAAAAAACTCCCTTCAGTAAACTTACAGGCGCCTTTTTTGTTTTTTTTTTTTGGGAACATGATCGCTTTCCCTTTTTTTTCTTTGCGTGCGTCAATCCTTTGGTATGATATTTTTCCAGCAACCTTTTAACACTCTCTCTTTTGTACAAGCGTTGACTTAATTCGCCGCACGCTCGAACAGCAGGGAACATTTTTCGTTATCTTTTTTCATGGCTCACCCCTTGGGCGATAAGCTCAACGACGACGCGATATATCGTGCATATAGTGTGTATTAAAGTATGTCGAGAATATTCGCAACCGGTTCTCTTTTCTTCCATACCGTGGCTCCGTCGTACGTGGCTCGAATTTTCCTTGGATTTTCGAGCGTTTCAGAGGAGACAAAATGGCGTGGAGGAGCCGGATTGCACAGAGAAAAATGCATGTATGTATTCCGGTGCTGCAACCTTCGAGATGCACTTCGAAAAGATATGACGATGACGTTCCAACGACTGGGAAGTTGGATCGAACAGATTGAATTAGCAATATCAATATTTTCGTCCAATTATTTTACTTGTTACTCGACCGTGCTCTGAAAATCGAAAGCCAGAACGTTAAGAAGGTTGGACCCACACGACACTATGATAAGAATTTTATAAAATTTGGTTACAACATTTTTTAGCATCAAATACGATGACATGAATTTTTTCAAATTTTTCGTCTACATAGTTGTCGAATAATTAGAGTTTTTAATATGCAAAATATGTATCATGCGAGTCTATGCTCATGCGTGTAAATTCTGTCGTTCAATTATTCGAAAACTATGTAGAAGAAAAAGCTTTAAAAATTTGTACATTCATTTTTAATACTAAAAATTGATGCTCACGAATTTTCATTAAATTTTGATCCTTTCGAATTTCCCTATCTGGCCAAGTTCCTTAAGATTGCAATCGAGATCGTTTAAATAAATTTACTAAGTAATTTTTCTACGGAGCGACATACTTTTTGGTCGCATAAGCGTCACTCACGTCGAGACAAAGAGCATTTCACACAAGTGCGAGGATATGCGAGAAATCTGTCAGGCGAAATGTTAGAAGCAATGGGGGAGGAGAGAAGAAGCTTATGTTAGTACGTCAAGGTGTTGCAGTTCAGGAAATTGCACAAATCTACAAATATTGATCCTGCACCATGTGGAAGCCTCAACCATGCAGGTGGGAGAAAAGAGAAGGCAGAGAGGAAGCGAAGAATAGCAGGAGGCGAATGAAAGAGGTGCGAAAGCCTGGCAGTCGCAACAAACTCTCGTTTATTTTTATTCCAATTTTCATCTCTCAACTTTCTTACCGCGGCTACACAGTCTATACAATCATTTCTCATTTTTCAACCGCAATAATACACACGAATGTCCAAAAAAACCGACAAAAATCCTATTCAGATTTTTTATTCATTGAAAAAAAAAATAAAACAAGACGAAAACGTTGTCTCACTCCAAAAAAAAACGTCGACGTTTTTTTCTCACGTTCCTAAAGCACCGCAGCTCTTTCTCACTATCTTTCCAATGCTTCTCGAACTCCCGGGCAACTTTTATATATTCGCAACTGCACGCCAACTGCAACGCGATAATTGCATTGGCAAAGCAGATAATTAGAGAATTATATCACGAGCGGATCCTCTTTCAATGTGGAAAGAACTACGCAAGTTTATAACCGTGCAAGAAAAATGTATAACACTTACAAAAATATTCACGCGATAGCAATGTCGAAGTTTGCGTATCGAAACTTTTCGACCTGAGGAGAGAGGAAAAGAAAAAAAAAGAAAATGAGAATTGTAGTCGGTGGCATACTCCTGCATATTTTTTTGAATCTTTAGTCTCTGAAAATTGTAGATAACTAGAGATTGTCGAAAGGAGAGAAAGAATGAGTTGCTGGAAAAGTCCGTTACGAAATAAGGCAGCAGCATCGGGTTCAGGGTCCACAGCATCGCGTCCTGGGGCTTATAAGTATAACCTTTATGTTTTATACGTAAGAATAAAAAAAAAGTATGTATAGAGATGCGGTAGAGTCCTTTATAGATATATACGTGCATATTTAATGGCACGTGGCGTGTTTCCCGGGACTGGTGTTCAACTATACGATACTTAATCTCGTTTGCCCGCGGAAGATTCCCGGGACGGAAACTTGCTAGAAATGTTTCCGGAGTTACGGAGACGGTGGAACGGCACATTTCACCCGGGCATTTTCCCTCCAATACACAGACAGCAAGGAAAGTGTTGCTCTCGTGAAAAAAAAACGACATAAAAAATTGGCATTACGTCGGTGAATTTGATAAAATTGATATTGTCCGACATCAGGGAGCATACCTTGCAGCAAAAGGCTGACAAATTGATGGGACACCATTTATTTCGAGATGTCGGAAAGTGCGATTTGATGATGTACTTTTTTATTTTATTTTCTTTCGAGCTTTTTTTTAATTTCTTTAAATATTTGACAAGATACTTCGGCGCTGTTGGGACGAACTTCTTCAACAATGAACTCGATTCTTCCGAATATGGCCGAGAATGCGTTTTATTCCGCAACGACATAAAAATTGATATCGCGCTTTGCGAATTAATTTCGAATCAGATCAATTGGGTTTTTGTATTCGATTGTTTATTTGGGGGCAAGGGAAGGCGCAGAAGGTTACTTTATTTTTCATTATTCTTCATCCCATTAAATCTCGAAAATTCGGGACATTCCAACTAATTATCGGAAATTTATTAAGAACAATACGAAGCTAATAGTTGTCGGTTAATTTAAAGAGTTATAAAGAGCTGAACGACCCAAACTCAAGGCCCTTCGCGTTCGTGTCTATGGATTGTGATAACGACTGACTCTCTACCTCTCCTGGTTAAGGGGATGCTTACGGCTACGATAAACTTTCGATGTGGCTTGACAGCTTTCTCATCGATATTATCCAGCGTAAACTTGGTCCCTCGAAGGCTTTAGAATTCCTGTAAGATGTGCATATAGATGTATGTCGAAAATGCACCTGCATACAGGGTGTCGCGTCCGTCAATGTCAGAATTTGCAAATCGTTTCACAGCAGTCCTTGAGCAAACAAAAGTTCCTTCTGCTACATTGATTCTCGGATTACGAAAAGTCGCTTACGATCCGCAGTGGACGGAAAAGAAAAGCTAAAGAAAAAAATCAACGTAAATTTTTCGCTGAACATTCGTGCAAAATCACCACACGAACAATTATGCATCATATAGAAAAAAAAAATCCGTCATTCATAAGAAATAAGACGAGGTAAAGATTTTCTCGAGTTTCTTGAAATCCTGAAAAAAAAAAACTCTGGATCGTGGACCACTGTGAAGTGCGGGAGCCATTTTAATAATACGAGATCCGAAATAAGGAGGAGTGAGGACATTGAGAAATTCTCCGTCGATTGAGAAAGAAAATCGGGCAAGAAAATAGTAGAATTCGAGAGGAAAGATGGAGTGCAGTCTGAACGTATATGAAACTTATATAGATATATGTGCAAGTCCGGGACACCCGTGATATGAGCTTTTTCCTCGTCCCATCTCGAGCCCCAACGAGTAGAACGTCGCTTGCCCCAGTAGTGCAAGATTCTTGCGCATCTCTACTCTTTACCCAATGTCTATCCCTTCTACTTAGGATATAGAGCAGCTTTTCGAGTAGAGCCCAGAGGATACTGATACATATATATTTATATACCACAGCCCCTTACATACATAGCAGAGCGTTGGGGTCAAATGGGACACGAGGTCAAAAAGTGAAATTTCTTTTAATCAATAAAAATTAAAAACATCTCAAAATTCATTACATTAAAATTTATTATTCAATTAATTTCCCCATCCTATAAAAAAAACTAAAATGCTGGATGGTTCTGTGATTAATGTCGAAAACTGCTCACGATTATTATTCACATCGCTAGAACGTCGTTAATCAAGAAAAATTGAATTTGACAATAGTTTTTTTATTTTTTTCAAGTGCGTGGGTGTTTTAAATTTGAAAGGTGAGTCTTTGGTCCCTGAGAGGAGGAGGAAATTAGTTTTTTCCAGTATTATAACCATTTTACCCCATGGTCGTATTTATCTATAGTTGCGGTGGAAGGTACAGGAAAAGCTGCACTTCGTAAGGGATTTTAAAAGGGTGAATCGCTTGGTCGAACATTCCTCGAGTTACTAAGTCGATTCAGCATTTTGTTGGCGTTATATCAGGTTCGTTTTCAACCACAGGATCAAGAACATAGAGGAGAGCAATTCGGAGGGATCTCGTGGAAAATTTTGCACTTCCTATGTCCTCGACAAAATGCAGCATATTTTTATAACGAATATAGAATTTTTTAGCTCCTCTTTTCAGTCGAAAAACCTTCTTAGGCGCCACATCTCTTCACTCTTTCGTACCATACCTGTAGCATGCTCGCTCTAGACACCCACGAATCCCGGAAAAACGAGAGAGGACACGTTTTGTCCAGGAGTTAAATTTTGAATGCCTCGACATTCTCTACTTCCGGTCTTGCAAAATTGGATGCACTCAAGCGTCAACGACATACGAACGCGCGTTATACATTCTCTACTCTGTATCAGGGAGGATGCTGCCTGCATTATATGTTTGAAAATTCTACTTCAGAAATTACTATTGTTATGAAAATGTGCAAAAAATTTCGTCCGAGTTACGTTCGCCTCAAACTTGTCCGCAGACATTTTTCACTTACGCTACACACGTTATTAGGGAAGATTTTTCAGCCAAAAGAATTTAAATGTCAGTGCAGCTTGAGTTGATTTTTCATTTTGCCATTTTTCTGCAGGAATTGAGTCGCTCAAATTAATTCGTAGAGCATTTTTTTATGCCGAATCAGATTTTAATCAATTTCGTCGATTTATTCTCAAAGACGCTCGCGTAGCGGGTTTGACTGAATCTCAAAAGGACTGCCATCCACGAAATTCTGTTCTTTTTCATATATAAAATGTTCTCATTAAAAAAAGAAACGGAAATTAAATTACACGAAAAAAGGGAGTTTCAGTAGCCGAATGTGTGATATCGAGTAATTTATTCAGACTCCGAGAGAATATTGCGAAAACTTTATCGTCACCTGGAACCATTTTTCGCGTAAAACCATGGGGCATGGTTTACGAGGGTGCGGTATCAAAGCGTGACACGTGAAAATTTCGGCAACGAATATATCGCGCGAGTAAAACTCACGCTTGAAACAAACGCATGAAAAATTTTCAACGCCGCATACAGATAGACAACAAAGCGGATTAACCTGAAAACTAAAAGTGAACATTCGGTGGATCGATGGGCGGAAAAAGGGATCGCAAATGGGAAAATTCGCGAATATTGCCAATCAAATTTTCCATTTTCTACACCGTCCTCGCACCCCTCGAAAAATGATAACTTTGGAATTGAACATTTTTGGATTGGTCTCTCGATATTTATTCGTTACGAAAAATTTTTTTATTCGAAATATTGAAATAAACGAAAAACATTTTTTTTTTCACTCATCGCTGTTTGACACGTTGACACATATTGTGAGCGTCGAGTCCTGGTAAAAAGGACCAAGTTCCGTCGTTCTAGGCATGAAAAGAATTTTCACAAACGATATTTCCAGTTTAAATTTTATTTTTTTATCCCGCCCGTTTCGTTCTCGATGTTCTGCTCTACGAACGATGTAATTAAGTGCATCCTGCACTTGCACACCTCACGCAGCGTCCTGATTGTGCATCCAAACCTGATCCGATGTATGGACATCGACAAAGTGAACAAAAAAATAATAAAATTCAACGAGTGCAAAATCAAACAATTGCACATTCCTCCGTACTCACGATGGAAATAATGATTGTTAATCAATCGTTAGAGGACTATCCCGAAAGGGAAATTCTGATCGTATTAGTATTCAAGTTATTCGAGCATGGAGCTCCGATGACATTTTCTCGTGAAAGAAAGAAATGAAATTTTCATAGATACAAAAAACAAAGCCGACGTTTCATAAATACGGAACGGATTCAATCAACACGAACCCAGATTGCTCAACGCACTGATGGAATTATTCATTCTGGTCTCAAGGTTCCTGTGCGCGAATGGATTTACCTCGATTTAAAAAACATCGATTTTCCGTCCAGTGGATTTCCCCGCATCAGGTATACGCACATTGTGTACACATACGAAAATTGACTTATTGCACCAAAATTTTCGTTCTGTCAAACCAGCCCTCGAACCATTGTTCTCATTCGGAATCGCAGTTTTTACATATATACGTACACATCGTGTAATAACCGGAAAAGTAATTGGATCGTTGGTAACGACTTTTGTAAAAATAATCGAACTATCATTTCGATGTTATAATTACCGACACGAGACATTATTTACGCACGAAAATGATCCAGTATACACCCCAGCCAGGTATTTCCCCCAATCGAGTGTAAAACATGGGGAAATATTAATTGGACCGTTAATTAGTAACTCTCGAAAATTCAGCATTTTCCATTGACTCTCGTGTCTGATTTTATGGTCAACTAAAAAAAAATTACAGTTAACGTCTGATCGGAATAATCGAACGAGCATTCGGATGAAAAATGTTGCTGATTTATTCGTATCTGTGTGCAATTTTGCGCGCACCATTTTTTTCACTGTTTTTTTGTATCGAACTTTGTCCTGGTAATGCTCGCATCGAGGGCTTGTGGGGCTTGGAAAACTCCTGGTGAATTATCTCTCCTTCTCACTCGTCGGGAAAAGGAGCTCTCCCATAAATTTAGCAAAGTATCAACTCATAAATTGAAAATGCAGCGTGAGGTGCTCTCCGACGAATGTGAGGAGCAAGGGCGGCGAGGAGAGTGACGAAGGGAAGCAAAAGAGGGTTGGCGTGCAGGGAGACTTGCACAACCCAAGCAGCTACCGTGTGACGCTGTTTTCGTATGTCTATACTTAGCTCTGAATATGTTTTATATATCACGAAATGTGAATGGAGGAGAATGGGTCGTGGGACGTTGGAGTGGAGGGTGAACCAAGTGTTACGAAAACGTGGCTTTTCAAATTTTCACATAATCCGATGGATTTCAACTTTTCGAGCCATTCTCTTTTCCTTGCGTTCGTCTTCAAAGGTTTGCGAGATCGTTGATTACGAATCTCACCTCAAAATTCAAAAACTCGAAACTTGTTGTCATTATTATTTTTTTAAACAAAAACTACGTATCGAAAAAATTCGAAAAAATTCTACAGACTACTTTCTGCTGCATAGACATTGCACAAAAATTGCCGTTCTAGTGTTGATCGTAGTTCAATAGGAAATTAATATTTTCATGAAAAAGTATGAAATTCGCGATTATTTTTCACTCAGAATATTTTTTTAATCGGAAAATAATAACTCTTCACTCTCATTTTCGTTCTGGATGTCCCAGGACAATGTGTCATACTTTCATAATAAATCGCACGAGAAAGGTGGGCAACGTAAATCCCACGATCATCCGCGAGATTAAAATTGAGCAATTTCATGAAAATAAACATTTTCGAAAAGTAAATTCGTGAAACGTTTGTTTTCCATATAAAATGATTTGCAAAATTTGCGAAAGATGAAACTTTGTGTTTGTTGCGAAGCAGCTTCGAAGGAAAATCATAGACGTCTGTGTAATGGGGAAAAAGGTTGACTTTCTAAAAGGTTTTTTTTTCTTTTGATGGACAAAGGTAATTAGGGCCATCGGCCTAAAACAGTAATAATGGGGATTCTGATCGATATAGCTTTTCTGCCTCTACCCAATATCCTAAACTACTAAACGATAATTCGTCCACGTCATGGAGATGTTAACATTCTGATAATACTAAAACTGTCTTTGGTATCAGATACAAATATCTCTTCCTATTTATCTCTAATGTTTACGTAGAATGTACATATAGTTATTGCGGTAAGCGAACTAGTGACACGACGAATTTATCTGGAACGTACATCAAGACACACGCAACTAAATGGGTCAGTACGACAAAACGAGCTCGCTAGATACGTTTACAGCAAACAGTAAAATCCAACGTAGGACACAGAACCTATTCCGAAGGAAGCACAAACAAATTCCTCGGCTTGATTGCATATGCAGCGAGTCTCTAATTGGAATTTTATTTTTTTTCGAACTTGTAATTATCGATTTCGTGATTATTTCCGATAATAGTTTTTCTTGATTGCGTTGAATTTGGTAAATTTTCAAAATATGGATGTATCGTTCATTGGGAATCCAGGGATTTCGCGTGGAGAATAAATGTTTGTGTCAAAATTGGCTGCTTGTTGAATCGGAGACATTGCAGAGTCGAGTCTATCGATTCTTTCAGCGATTTCATGAAACTAAAGTGATTACGGAGTAGGCCAAACGTTTGGTGATTCTTGAATCGATCACATTGAATGGTATCGATAGGAGAAGAGTTGGTGGGAAGGTCTGGCAAAGTCCCAAGGGCAATATCCAGTATCTACCATACGATCCAGTCATTCGAATGGCCTCGTGCATAAAATTATGATGTGATAAGTTTTGCTAACCATAACGATGTTGAGAGAGTCCCAAGTGAACGGATGTTTGCTTTTCTTTCTTCTGGAAGGCGAGGAGGAGGAGGAGGCGCGGTATAACTTTCTGGAAAACGCGACGATCAGCTTGTAAATTTGTAGGAACTGTGCACCTGATAAGAAAATTATTAGAGACTCTCGAAGGCTCGCGAACTAGTCGGAGGTCGAAGGGGTTGACTCGTGGAATATTTGATAAACATGGAAAAATCAAGCACGTACTGCAGAACGGGGCAGAAGAAGGAGCAAGAACACGAGAGTCATACAGGGATGGGTGACGTTCATGAGTTTCATTTTTTTTCCGACGCAAACGTCTCTCTGTACTGCGATGCTCTCCTCGTTCGTGGATGAAAAATGAGCAGCAGGACAAAAGCCTTTTTTTGATATCCAGGCAGGTTGGTCTTTGAGGACTCTTTCCATCTTTTTCTCTCTCACTCGTTGCTCGTCTTTCTGTAAGGGCTGTGTTTCTTACGAGACAAGGGAAAAATGGAGAATGAAGACGAAAGAAAGGGGCGATGAGGATCGAGGGGTGGATATGGCAAAGAAGTGAACCAAGTGAGAGCAAAGAACTTGAAATTCACCCTCGGCTCGGTACTCTCGCCTATCTTCTCGTCTCCACCATTACTCCCGGGATGTCCTATCCGCACACTCTTTTCTCCTTCGCTCTCATCCTACAAGGTGCCCATCGTTATGCTGTATAAATTTCGAATCTCGTGGTACGCCAGAGAACTCGTTTTCACACCTCTCAACACCTAAAAAAAAAACAAATTTATATACATTATCCATCAGGCAAACGGAGCTCGAGTTTTTTCTTATTCTCAGCCATCGAGATAAATGTGTTATTGATTTATTTATACAACGTTGCAAACTCGAGAACTTTTAATTCTTATCTCGAGCTAAATTTTCATTATGAACTTTACCTCAACATCGTAAATACATTTTTCCAAGAGTAACGCAAGCTTCGATGCCCTTTCAGGTCTTTTGATCCATCGGATTCGACATGTCGAAAATTATACGAAATGCAAAAATACGAGGGAACAATATCAGGCAACATGCAAAATTACTTTGAATTCTTCGCTTTCGGAAAATTCGAAATTATTAGAATTTAGTGAAAATTGATGAGTTTATTCTTTAGCATTAAATATGAATATACAAATTTTTAAAGATTTTTCTTCTACATCGTTCTCGAGTAATTGAACACTAGAGTTTACATGCATGAGCATAAGAATCAGATATACATACGTATGTCTTTTCCATATTGTTAACTCCAACCATTCGATGTTGACGAAAAATTTGAAAAAAATTGTGTCATCGTATTTGATTCTAAAGAATGTTACCACGAAATTCCATTAAATTCTTATCATATGGTCGTATGTAGCCAACCTCTTTAATTCTGGCACCGTGCAGAATTAAATTTATGTTTTCGTTAATTCAGCTGCAACACGATCGTGACTATACGAACATATTGTATATAAATGGCAGGTTCGGCGAGATAGAAGAGAATGAGAAGATTGAAGCCCGCATGAAAAACATGGCCAAGGGCTAACTTCTTTACGGTCCGTTCTCAGCATGAGTTTTTTTCTCCATCTAAGTGTTCAATTAGCGTTCTCTTGTTCCTTCGTACTCGTTTGCTCGATAACCTTCTTCTTGCTTCGCTAGCTTATGTCATTCTGTAAAAGGAGTTTTTGAGGAACAAAAGGGCTTGAACGAAGAGAATTCAGTGTGAGAGGTCAGGCCAGGTGGATCGTGGTTCGTTGTTTTGAAAACGCGGTTGTTGTTGAATGAAAAGGTCTCGTTGCTTCTGTTCGTTTTCCTTTTTCTTCCTTTTTTATTTTACACCCTTGGCCTGCTTCGCCAGCCTGTACGAAAGGACACCGAGAGCGCGTTTACCTCGCGTCAGCGGTTTACGGGCGTATCGTTCTTTGGCGCGTAGGCTGTAATTTGATTAAAACTTTGTAGTAGAAAGAGAAATACGAGGCCATGAAAAAAACGCAGGAGAGATATAAAAAGAGAGCGAGTGGAAAAAGGGCGTTTAAAAAGCAACGGGACCTCGTCTAGCTTCGAAGAAGTCTTTCCTGCCCATCAAGTATGGACGTACTGAGCTACAAATAAAAGTAACCATACCAAACTTTAACCCTCCTCACTTTTAGCTACTTGCCCAAAGCAACGAACTAACTTTTTCACTTCGCCCAACATCGCGTTTCCTCTCCTCTCTCTCTCTCTCTCTCTCTCTCTCACTCACACACTCTTTTTCAATGCTTTTTTTTTGTACTTTGCGTCTTTCGAGTTAACTCGTATCGACTGGATTACTCTGGATACGCACGTAACCCGGACATCCCGGTGATCCTTTTTCAATCCCTCTTACTCGTGGACGTAATCCTCTAACGAAATACCGTACGAACGTGAATTGAACACGATTCAATCGAAACGTTTCATATTTTCAGTTCTCGATTCTTCATCCTTCTGTTTGCTTTTCCTTATCCGACATTTTTTCAGTGTTCTCTCTCGCGAGAGGGCCTTTAATTCATGGAGGTTTAAGAATGAAGAAATTCTGATTTAGTGGAGCCATGAAAAGCTTCGCAACGCGATATTCTTCACGTCAACGAATTGGGACGTTCGTTTTCATTTTCTGTTCAACTCTGCCGTTTATATAAAAAAATGGGACTTGGTTTTTAACCTGAGAAAATATCGTCAGTGCGAAATAATACGTGGAGCAGATTTTTGCAACGAAGAATTTTTACGAAAACGACTTCAGCAAGAAGAATCTCATTATTTTTCTGATTCGAAAACTTTGACGACATCACGATTTTTCTTCGTTCCATTAATCGCAGCGTTAATTCGTTAACTAAGATTTTTTCTTCTCCGTGCCATTCAACCTTTCCTGATTGACAAAGCAGGAAAAAAAAACAGCGAAAACTATAAAGCTCGAGCAGTAAAAAAGTTTCTCGAGGTTCTTCACTTTTTTCACTCTCAAGATTATCCCGTTCCGGAGTATCCGCAAGACTCTGAATCGCCTAAATCAATCGGGCAAAACGTTAAGGAACGCGAAATACGAGACAGGAAGGTACGGGGCTGAGGGGTTAGGATTTTCATGATAAGAGAAAGAAATTGATTGCGCGACGTAGCAAAACAGAATGAAAAAAAAAAAAAAATAAGAGCGACAGAGACAGAGAGAGAGAGAGCTGCGTTCAACGCTTCGTTGGCAACTGACGTAGCATCGAGTAAGACAAAGTAAGAATAGAATGCCTTAGAGAGAGAGAAAGAGGGAAAGGCAATGGTGGAGAATGAGGGTCTCCCTCCCATAGAGCAAAAGCAGAAGCTCCGAGTGCACCAACCGCGTTTCTCGCTCGTAAATTTTTTTATGGTTTCATTACTCGACCGAGTTTTTGCTCGAGAAGCGTCGAATTAGCGAGAGCGAGAGGGTGGAGTATAGTAAACGTGGATGAAGGGTGAGAAAGGGGATGAGGATTATCGTTCCTTTTTGGTGGGATATATACAAGCCCACAAATGTCTCTGTAACGTCGTAGGCAACTGGCCGACGAGGCTGTTGTTGGCTTTGCGTTGATACTGGTTATCATCGTGTTGCCAATCTTGCTCCTTTCGCCCTATTTCACTTGTCCATGTGGGTGTGAGGGAGATTAGTCTTCCATACATTATTAAGAAAACCCTGGAGCCATTAAAACTCAACCCAACGAAACAAGATGGATAAGTAACAGATAAAAAAGTTCAAGACGAAAGAGACAACGCGATGGTAAAGTGAATGAAACTATTTTCAATACTTTCATAGCTAAAAAATTAACACACCCTCCCATAAACTCACGTAACATTCAGGGCTAGAATACCCACCTTGAGGCACGTATATATGAATAAGTGTGTCGTGAATCTTTATATCTGTACAATATCAACCCTGGTACACTGTGTTTCGCTGAAGGAGTATATCGAAAGCCGCATTGCAGTATAATATCAACCCTTTCACAGGTATATATCAACGAAGGATAGAGATAAGAAGAATCTCTTCCCAGCAGTATTAAATTTACGTGTGGCAGTAAAAACGTAAATAATTGTTCAATCAAGTTATTTTTTTTTTTTTAAGAACTAATTCAACATTTAATATTAATCTCGCGATTGTTTCAGTTTCTCCTCCTGCAGCATCCCGAAATATCATGCTCTTTGTCAATTTACTGCACATTTCCAAATAAAATTCGTCGATTTCTAACTATTTTTCGTAACGTATCGGAACAACTGTTGGTAACAAGATCCCGGAATTTATATTATTTTCATTCACGAAACCTTATCGTGCTTTACGAGATTACAAACTCATTGGAATGTGGGTCCGGAATAAAAGGTACTTTACTTGCTTCTGAGCCACTGTAACTTCGGTTATCAGCTCTCTGGATCCTGGTCTCGTAGCATCGTTGAAAATAAAACTATACCTGTGTGTTTTTGTATAAACATACGTGGAGGCACATACTTGTGAATTTATCGGGAACATTTTAGCGCGCAACAAATGTTGCGGTTGTAATTTCTTAAATAAAATTGAAATCTCGTCCTTTCCAGTCGGAACGTTATTTTGCATGAGAATTTATTGTTCGTCACGGAACAAGTGAACATGAAAAAATTTGATGGAAAGATCAGAACGCGGTAAATGGAACGGGAATCGTATGGTTTTTCTTTTATTTATATTTTTGCTGTACGATTGCGTTCAGGGACGAATTATGGGCGTGCAATGAGGCGGGAAACCTGGATTCGTTGAGAGAAAATGTCAGATGGCTCGATCTTAACATTTATGTGTACGAATATAACATTTGTAATGAGACTGGAAGCGCAATGTCTATTCAAGAGAGAAGCTACGACAAACTAGGCTCTTGGCATCGAGCTTTCTGTAGACTCAAGCAAGAGCGAAGCAAATTTCACTCGGCTAGTGAAATCCTCTCACGAGAATTACAAACCTTCGGTCCTCCATTGTTCACGTCCGACCGAGAAGGTACAGCCCGTTCCCACACCGTCTTAAGAGGAAGCCCTCGCACGAGATCGGCGTCGAGCTTTTCCCGCCAATCCTCTCTCTTGCTCTCCTCACCCTCAAACGGGTTGCAAGCTTCTCCTGACATCGTGATGTGCCCAAGACACACGCGCTGGCCTTAGCTGTGGCGGTGTGCATCATTTTCTTCCACTGCTTCGCGTCTGCTTCTCTACACTGCGGACGAAAGACGGAATCGAGTCGAAAACCCCGTGCACTCCGAGTAAAGGCCTTTATTTTCTCTCTTTCTCTCTCTCTCCCTCGCTATCATTCTCTCGTTTCCGAGAGATAGCGAGAAACTGGCTTCTCTCACGGGAGCCCACGATTCGGAACTTACGTTAATTCCCCCAGAAGTTTCTCATTTCATTCGCTTCACCTACGGGGACCAAAGTCGCGCGAAACCAGTGAGCCTAACCTAATTCCCCAACCCCTTGAAGTTTCGCGGGACTTGAACCAAGTAAAAACGAAGGATGCCAGCGGAGAGAAGCTTCTCGCCTGAAATTTAAACCCCGCGAGAATTCCTTAAAGCATTGATTTCAAACTATACGTGTGTCGCACGCGATACAACCGCGTGCGGATTCTTGTCGCATCTCTTGTGTAGCTATTTCTCCCTGTAACATTCCCCCCCNNNNGGCACAATTCCGCAGCAACGTTGGAATGATCTCGATGGCAAAACAAGACCGTAACGTGTATTGAAAGGAAAACATGTAAATCGTTGTCTCAGCTCGTTCTCGCGATTTTTCTGACATGTGCTGTTGATACACGAACAAAATGGCACAAATTCTAACAATTCGCGTCGATTTGAAGTCATTACTTGTCGATTGATTAAAAAAATGGCAAAATGAATTTTGTTTTTTTTTTATAAAGCTCCAGAAAGTTAGTGCTCAATTTGACGAATATTTCCAATGAAGCATCGACCTTATTCGCTAGCTTCCGCCTTCACTGATAAATTCCGAGTGAACGGCGGGTGTAAATTTTGAGGCTGGAGAGGAGGAGAGAAAAACGAGGATGGAAATGGGGCTCGGGTGGAGAAATAGCAACGTAAGATGCAGCATGGAATGAGCGGAGAAGGCGAACTAGGAAGGATGGTGGGAAGGAAGAGAACCGAGGTCTTAAACTCGATGCTATAGCGAGAGGAGTATAACGAGAGGAAGCTTCCGAGAAATGCACAAGTCTGTAAGATTTGAGATCCTATAGTGACGATGCCGATGCCAAAACTAGCGCAGTGAAGCTCCCTTTCGGAAGAGGCAGATAGGAAATACGAATGGAGGTTGAAGCACAACGCAGGTGCAACGAATATGCCATATTATTTCGAACGGCTCATTCTCTCCCTTTCTCCATTCTCCCTTCACCATTCTTTCTCTTTTATTTTCCCTTCCTCTCTCTCTCTCTCTCTCTCTTCCTTTGCCTTACTCTTCACTTTACTGTTCTAAAAAGCCGTGCGATATGTAACATCCTACTCTACGACCCAATTTTATTCGCCAATTTTCGCGAAAATTCGCTCGAGAAAATGAGGAAATTTCTCCTCCCTCGAATGAACCAAAAAGTCTTTGGCGAGGGATGCCAAAACATCTGAGCCTCGGTTGTTCGATGAAAATCGAATTTCTCTAAGCTCTCTCGTTTTTCTTTCCAATAAAACGAGCAATTATTTCACAAATAGACGAGCAGCTATTCATTTGGTGAACGAATGAAAACTTTCGTATAGAAAAACGTGAAATTTTCAGGAATAATTGGAATCTTTACTTTCGCAAATCTATCGAAATTTCGTAAAGTTCAGTCGTTTCTTGTTTTTTCAACAAACACGGTACAAATCCTAGAAGTGGCTGATCACATATTGACTTGGACTACTGTTGGAATAATATTACTGCTTGAAACATTTTCCAAATAAATTCAGACAGTTCCGTTGCTCGAGAAACGGCAGTACAGTTTCTATATGCAGCAGCGATGAGTGAATATTTTTGTGGGTAAGTTTCGCAATCAAGATCCTTATGGTAGCCGGAAATTACAGTTTAACCTTCAGTCTTAGTGAAAATTGAATTTTCCTCAGATCATAATTATCGTGATAATTTTTCCAATGAATTTCTCATTTCGGTTCTCGCATGTTTCGTGAAGAGAAGAAATTGCATTCCATGCTTGAAATTTAAGATTAAAATTGGACGAAATGAGTGCAGGAAGAAAAGTTACTATGATCTTTGTTTGTATCGATGGGTGAATCGCACGTTCGATTGCAATGCCATTTGTCAATATCGTCTGGTAATAAACGAAGGTGGATGTGGAATCATCGTCCCTGAAGACGCAAAAGTGCTATAGAGAGATGAGGGAGACGAGAAAAGTGTATAAAAACGAGAAAGGGGTTGAAGTACTTATAAATGTGTGTATTCTGTATACTTATACATATGATGAGGAATAGAGAAAGCTGTCGTGCCAAGCCCAACTGTTTGCTGTCGAAGTGGCCTGTGCCAGGCGGCGCTTCGTGTCCTCCTCGTGTAGTAATAAACTGCTGCCGGCACCGCGTTATACCATCATACCATGAGGTTCTCAACCTTATCGTCACAGCGTCTCGCCTTTCATCTGCACCCTCCGTAGTTCCGTGATTCTTTTTTGTTTTCTCTTATTGCCAACATGAGAGACAAGGGAAGTTTCTTTTTCGATCATTTTCGGACTGGACGAGCGTGTTTTTTCTCTCGAATCATATTCCTCTTCGCAAAGACACGTTTCATGCCTTGAAATATATTTTAGAATTTGAGAAAAATGTGAAAAACGAAATTTCTCAGGCGCGTTTGTCTCGTAAACTTGAGCCGGTAATTCTTTCCTCGTTCGCTCTTCAATCCTCGTACATTTTGTGTAGAAACTGCAGAGCAACCTCTTCGTAGTGTCTGAACGTTAATCTAGCAGCACGTGGCCAACATGACCTCCAGCATTCGTGCAGGAACGACAAGGCGATTATATATACGTCATACAAGAAGCACGGGTCTGTGGAACGAAGACACGACGAACAGACGCTACGCCAGAGCCCAAATGCTCTTTTACAGTCTCTCAGCTTTCTCCACTTCCCTTTTTCTCTGCTCATCTCCTACACACAGACTTGTATTCGTGTGTGCGTGTATATATATAGATGGATTTTGCACAAGCATGATGAGTCGATCTCGACAAACCTCACCGTTTAATAGAGGCGTGCTAGGCACCAAACGGTACGTAGAGAATATGAGAAACGAAGCAAGATCAAAGAAGAGAGTTGATTAATAGACGTGAACGATTGTTAGCAAGCGTGGGAGTTGGAGTCTAGTTGTTTTTTTTATTCAAAACAATCCTGACGAGTAAACAGCCATAGAATTTAAAGAAAAGTCAAAAATCTGGAGATAATTAAAAAGCAACTGCACAATTAATGAGAACTCTTTGGCGATATGATGGAAATGTTGTCGAGCTACATGCCAGTGACCGAAAAAACTTTTTCAAAGAATAACGTTGTTCGCAATCTCTTTGAAATGTACGAACATGAAGGAAGAGAAAAAATAGAGACTCTGGAATAAAAAATACAAACGGATAGATGGAAGGTGGTGACCCTCAGAGTCGTTACAGTTTAGGGGGTTGGAAAGGGTTGAGGGGGAGGCTAGTGGCACCGACTTTATGAGGGATCTACTCAATAAAGCTTGGAGATATAAAGTGAAACGCGATGAAAGCCCACGTGATAGTGTCCGAGAAAACGAAAAGCAGTTACATTAAGCCAGTGCATGGACGGATTTCGGATTGGCATAGCCAAGGGAAGTTTAGCTGCACGTGAGACTCGTCACAGCTGTGGTTCTCACAGACTCTCACTAAAAACGGCGTATCTGCCGATCCTCAATACGTACAATCGCACGTCAAACGTGCCATTTTATTTTTTAACAATCCTTCGTGTTCAGTCCCTCTCTGTGTATGTGTGTATTTCAGTCCCTCACATTCGAGCATTTTCTGTCCAAGTTTACGAGGAAGGAAGTGCGCTTTTGGACGACACGAGTCCGCACTCAGAGCATTGTGCAGTAATAAAAAGGACGAAAAGATAATTTTTTATCTCATACATCGATATACGTTTTTCTTTCCATATCAATAAAAATGAGAATAGGGAAGTCGTAGGACTCTTAGATTCTTTAAGGATGGACTGTTGTCGAAAATTTGGATTTTGGAGAAACTTTTCAATTTTTTTTTCTTTTGCACGCGTGATTGTCGTTTTTTTTTTCAAAACGCATACAGATTTTTGGAATAAAATGTGATAATTCAATCTTTTAGTTTCGTATGGTTTACGAAAATGAAAAACGAGAAAAAAAATGAAGATTGAAAGCATGGCTCGTGCAGCTCGATCATTTTCGACAATATTTCGGAAATTTGGACTTTATTAGGTGAATATAAATATATATATGGGAGTTGAAAAGTATTGCGATGATGGGAAGCCATAAATACACTGTGAAACCAGTTATCCAATCGGTATATATTCTCGCGTGTGTCTACCATTTTCTGTATTCCCAAACGAAGGAATTCTTCGTCTTATTCTTATTCTTCTTACTCCCATTCCCTCTAGACGTCGTTTCGTCGAAATTAATTTCCGGTCTACATGAATTTCCGTAATAATTGACCTCTTACAGATTTCTTTTCGGCTGCCCCGCCATAATTTATGTGAGTCTTCGTTTTAAGGATAATTTACCGACATAATTCATGTCCGCGAGCGCTTCTAAACTTCATTCCTACTTTTTAATTGCCTATTACTAAAGACGAACCATATTTTCACTCTTTTATTTTTTTTTTTTACGATCAGCTTACGCGGATCGGTGGCTCAACATAATGAATAATATGTACACGCGCGCACATTCGCCTTTTAAACGCTCGAACATTTTTTTCTTCTTCTTCTATTGCCCTGTCCAATTAATCGAAAGTTTAACAACGTCGTTGCCAACGAAATCTAACTTTCTAGTTCTCCAGCAGCTCGAACTTAATTCCAACTTCCTCAACGAACAATTCAGATTCGGCATATTGGCAGGAGAACGATATTCTAATTGGAATTCTTTCTGCTACTTTTTTTTAGTATATTCGAGTCGAATCTGCAAAACTGAATGATACGAGACTTTTGCAAATGGCAAATTAAAATGAAACCCTGTTGATGGGATCGACGAAAGACAATGAGCAAGTTTCAGCAAAAATAGCCAATGCAATTGTGATTTTTCTTTTTTCGTACCATCGAAATCTCGTACCTATATCGAGCAGTTTAATAGTTTTCGTAGAATCTATGGAAATCTTTGCTTAAAAGCTTTTGACTGGTATGAAAAATCGATACAAAAAAAAAGGGGATACAAACATTAAAAGCAGCGAAGAGGTGGAGTAAAATCAGTGAACATTTCTGGAAGAATGAAGGTGAAAGATATCCAAAAGGAATAAGAGATGAAGAAAAAGTATATATATATGGAAATATACACATAAGGCCGAAGCACCGAAACGAAAGATGGAAACCTCTATAAAAGTCTATGAAATATACATACATCGGTACGATATATCGCACTGTGTAATCATAGTGCGAAAAAGCACAGCGAAAAGCAGTTCATAGGAGATTCGAGACTATATATTCATCCGATATACGAAAAATGAATGTACACCCAGGTGAGCTTATACGCCAAGGAAAACGTCGTGGAGTTACGTATAGTCATATGTTTAAACAGACCATAAATCCTATTGAGAGAATAGTTTTTAAATATTTTCTACTTTTTTAGTCAGACATTGGCGCGAATTATTCTGGAGATTTTTTAAAAATGTTACAAAATGTGCATATTATTTGCTGGAGCTCGATGTTTGAAATGAAATTGAAAGAAAAAATGGACGTTGAGAAATAGTGTAAATTTTTTTGGGATGAATTTGGTTCTGTTGGAAAGAAAATGGGTCGTTCAATTGCTTGGAGTTGACGAGGATTCTCATATACAAAATGTTGTTATTTACGCTTCAATTCGTTTTATTGCTATCCGAGGAGAGCGATATCGACATAGTGAACGCGGGAAGGGCGTAATTCGTGTCGGTGTGCTTGGAAAATCGTCAGGAGCACTTGAGTGCTTCATGGAGGCTCGTGTCGGAATGTTCGTACGAATGGGTATGAAAGTATATCAACGGTTGCCACGATATGGAATGCACTTTATAGGCGAATGGCCATTCCGTTTTGTACTGAAATTAAATTAGTCAGAACATCTGCGCAAACCCAGAGAGCTGACGCAAAGTGCAAAAAGTTTCTTGAGAAATCACACGCACATTAATTTTTCAATTTTCTCGAGAGCCATAAAAAAAAGAGTTATAAAGCCAAAAATTATTAACTTGTAATCTGTTTCCTCGTATAATCATAACTTGTTCGAGAGTTTCTTCATTATTGACCAAATGACAGGAAACTTCATTAGTGAAATGGAAAAACTAGCAAACTTGTTTTTTCATCAAATTATATATTTTTCCCACGATACAAATTACCTCAAGAATTAACTTGTGGAATATTTCATTTCTTCGTTCCGTAGAATCTGATCCTACTGAGAATCCGTCAACACAATGAATTCTTTCTGTTTCAATTAAATAATTAAGGATAATTGAAACTTTAAAAAGAATGAAAGTGAGTAGATTGCAATTAGCAAATCAAAGTGAACTGCTTCACGTTTCTCTCAGGTATGAAAAATTTCGAGAAAACATAAACTTTTATTTTATTTCCGTCGCATATATACCGTTTAATGAAATTTTTATTATCTCGCTGTCATCCATTTTATTCTGAAGCTCCATATACACAGATTTTCCTTTGCATACATCGAGGTGACGTTTTTTTTTTTTTCATTTCTTTTTTCTTTTTTATTCGAGTTGGTTTTCCTCTCGTTGCAAATATCTTGCTGAGGTTGATACGCCATTTACCGGTCGGTCTATGTGCACGCTTGTATTATGCAAGTCGTATATATTCATCTCGTATTTATTAAGTTTCATAAAGGGGCCAGAATGGGGAAGGAACAAGAGAAGACATAGTGTGGCAAGAGAGAGAGAGAGAAAGATTGAGGGTGACTAGGATCCTCGAGAGTGAAAAAAAAGGCGATACGTGTACTTTCCATTTTTCTACGTTCGAGCAAGAGCTCATAGCAAAACGAGGAGGGGTGTGAGAACAACGAAAAGTAGGTGTCGACGGCATAGCCCTCGTTTCCCTACTTCTCGTCGTCGTGTTGTCCTCTCTCGGAGCGAGGAAATGGAGAACGTAGAAAATGAGTATAGAGTCGAGCGATGGGAAAAGTCTGAGCAAAAACGAGAAGGAAAAAAAAACGAAGGTGAGAGAGAAAGAGAGACGGAGCGAGAGAAATGCTGATAACTATACGTCACCCCTTGTATGCATATATACATCCATGTATATAAATACCCCTTAAGTAAAAACATAGGGAAACTATAGGGCTAGACATCCGCACAAGGGAAGAATGGAATGTAAAGAGAGAACAAGGCGAAGGATCTGGTGAAACGTTAGTCCTTTTTCTACCAAGGCATGCACAAGTAAGGTGTCACCGACCACCGGCTCGTTTTCCATCTCCCGTAGAGCCACGTCATCGGGCTCGTCCCTGGAGCGTTACCGCGCACTGAGTACACACTCCACTCCCTCTGACAGTGCAAAGAGTCTTCCGATCGGAGAGGAAAAGTCTTGGTCTCGAGATCCATACAATAGTTATATCCACAGCGAAGGTGGGAAGGAAATTACGAGAAGGAAAATGCCCCGCTGCCATGCCCGCATTGTTATGGGGCCTGGAATTTTTTTCCTCGTCCTAATCGCAAATAAATTGCCTATTAAAATATAAACGGAGCATCAGATGTCGTGGATGAATGCAGAACAATTTCTGAAGAACATTTCACCGCGATCATTATATTTATCATTATTATTTTTGTTATTATTCACATCGCACAGTCATTGTGAAAAGATCCTAATGAGCTACTTTGACAGATTCTTCATGGCAAGTCTCAAATCCACTACGTGGTGCTTGCGCAATCTCCGATTATAGCGGTAAAGCTCCCATTGAGAGCTTAATGAAAAAAAAAACACCGAGTGTATAAATTCCAGGAATTCGCGAGTAGAGTTTTGATGATTGGCCTTTTTCGTCAATTCAGTTTTTCTTTTTAAGCCTGAAATAATTGCTAATGAGTCCTGCAACAAATGTTGCATGTCAGAGGGTTGAAATTTATTCATCGAGGACTTTCCTCGAGGAATTTGTTTTCATTTTCAAATAAAAAAGAAACGTGCATTTCTAACTTGCAGCGGAATTTTTCATGTCAATGTTATTCATCGGTCTCGTAATAATCTCATGTGTACATGAGAATCCTTTATCACCATGGACAGCTCCGTTCAGTATTTTTGAAGGAAACAGAAACAGTTTTTGGTGCGAAAAGGTGATTCCGTTGTTCTCGTTTATTCTTGTTTAGAATTAAATAAAATTTGGTACATCAGTAGATTATGATTAGAAAAAGATCCAGTCAAATTTTCAAAAGGGTATAGAGAACGAGAAAAAATATATTCGCATCGTTATAGTTTCCTCCATTCAACATATTGAGTTTTATGATAAATCTCAGTTTTCATTTTGTTTTGCAATGAATTCTTATCAACCCTCAAGAGAAATCACAGTTTTCATTGTAAAATACAATTAAATGTATGAAATCGATGTTAAATTCATGAAATTACCGATGCGAATATCTTTTTGCTGGGGTTCTCTGTAGCCTCTTGAAAATTTGACTCCATCTTTTTCTTATCATAATCTCTGCCAGCGTACACCAAATTTTATTTAATTCTGAACGATAATTCTAAAACCGACAGTCCTGCCTGGACTGACAGTATTGAAATTATTTAACATGAAACTGACAATTGAATGAAAACCTAAAGAAGAGGATATTGTAAAGGGCATGAATCTTGAAGGCTCGACGTATGCAATGAGTTCGTTACTTTGTAACGTTGAGATGAAGAAACCCGATGAAGAATTGGATAAAATTGCATAGCTATATATATTCTGAGGCATCCAAGGGGCGAGATGGTAACCGGCCTCAGGCCACATACAGAAACTCCATTTTCGAAATGCTGTTTCACTTGGTAGCGTTGCAGAAAGGTTCGGAGCTCTCGCGTTCGTTGCGCGTACACATACACACGATCCTGAAGCTTTTCTCCTACCAATGCACTCTCCAGCGATATAGCCAGAAGCTTGACGGGTAGCCAGGCGTGCGAAGACCTCTCGTGGACCGCTAACGTGCGCCCGACGAGGATTTGTACGCTTTTAGCGGTAATCCGTAGAGTACAGACGCCGTTCTCTCGCGCGCCACGCTGCGGGATGCTTGGCTACCATCGCTCCATATACTCGTTTCTTTTCCGTGCTCTTTATAGCACGGAAGCTCAAAGTTTAATAGAATTCTCTGCATTAGCTTGAGAAGCACAATACAGCGAAATGATTCAGCGTGAATTTTTGATCAATCCGCTAATTTATGGTCCAGTAAATCATGGAAAATCGAGGCTTGAATTTTGCTCTACAAATCGTAAATATGCCTCGAACTATATTCTCGAGGATGTAAAACGAAAAAATTAGGATTTGGATCGCGAGGCCCTACGAATGCCTAGAGATTCGAGAGCCAGGAAACCTCGACGTCCAACTCCGTCTCAACGACACAAAAGGCGACGCGAATCCCCAGTTCTGACCTTTGTTCGAGCCTCGGACAGCACACGGAGCGATGGACAACCCCACGAGGCCTTTCTATAGGCCACACGGGATTAGCAAAGCCCTGTGACGAATTAAATTTTAATTAAACTTCCCACGCCCCACATTCTTGCTCGTATAAGCTGAGCGGCCTCCTGACTCTTTGCCAGTCTGACTCCGAGACTCGCAACAGATCCATCCAATTTTTCGACCTACTCAGGCCATTCGGGGATTAAAACACTCCGAGCTAATCCAATCCATATGCTCCGGAATATTCCCAAACTGCCAACTAGGAGTCTCGAAGTTAGTTACGTTTCTATTTCAACGATTCATATCGATTTTTTGTTCCGTTCGAGTTTTTTGTGTTCCGGAAAAATGATTATGTTAATCGTGTAAGAAATTTGTCAATTCTCACGTTCCAATGTGAACATTTTCCTCCCTCGTTCCTATACCCTTTTGGCCTGGTTCCATTTGAAATTTTTATCTCGTCTCGAGGCGAATTGTATCACGATATCATTTGCAACCATGTCGAAAATGCTGCTGTACTGAAAGTGGAAAATTAATGTAATTAACCAGCCGAGAGTGATGCTTTTACTAAGGCATCTAGCAAACTGCATATGTTCGTACACTCGTGTACCTAGACGCAAGAGCTTTTCCGCTATATATACACGGCTGGAGGGAAACATTTTCAAGGTGAGATAGGAAGCAGAACTTCCTTAAGAAATAGGTTCAAAGAGCCATGTCAAAAAGGCTTGGGGCCTAAGTAAGTAAATTATGCACAGCCCGCCTGATTTCCTGTAAGTATTTTCGAAACGTTCGAATTTCGTAGCTCGCGTTGTGTGGCTCTGGAAATTGATTTCTATGGAATTGTTTCTTTCCACGAGAATCTACACTGTAAAAAATTTCTGTTTGAAAATTAATACACATGCGTAGGAAGTTTTTATGCGGATACGGTGTATGGTTTTTCAGATACGATTTTGAAAATCCAAATCAGGCTCATTGAAAAATAAAAGTGTAGCTTTGTAAAATCACTACGATGTTGTGTTGGAAAAATAATGCACCAGTGAAGGAATTTTCACACTCGCTTATATTGACATTCAGAATCATTTATCAAAATCAATATACGTGTGTATATTAAATCAATGTCACATGTATATTAAAACGAAGAACCATTTCATAATATTAATATACGAGTGTATATTAATTTCACTGTATCCGTGTATGAAAATCAAAAATATTTATATTGATATTAATATTGAATTTCCGTTCTTGGGTATTAATTTCTATATTCATGCTAGTCTCCATACTGCGCCCTGACGGGTTTGCACTTAGCAACCTTTACTTTCTTCATTATCGCACTCGTTTTTCCTTTTGTCTCTGGTACGATTGCCCTGGTCAGAGCTCCGAGGAGATAGTTGGACTCGGCATTCAAGAACGAATACTCTCGTCCGGATCTTAAAAAGTCTTTTTATAGACTTTAGAGAAGGAATAAGGAAATGTGCCGGACCTTATAGGCGCACGGGGGATACGTCGCATGTGCGAGATCGTTCCAGCCGTCGCCCTCTGGCGGATTTCTCTACGACTAGAAATCCAGCCAGGGATAAGGCCATTCCATTACAGTATATTGTTTTTTGCAACGCATGTTCACAAAATTCATACACGTGATCTTGATATTAATATAAATTTGTTTACAGTTACTCTACTCGTGTATGAATTTTAAGTCACGCATTTGTTTCAATAGTACAATATATATATGAATTCTTATTGCCGTTCTCGATTCATATTTTTCATGGACAGTTTTGTGATGTGACATTACATATATCGTGTTATTGAAATTGATTCGTATCTTAATTTTCAATCATAGGTCGATAAAATTCGAAGTTGTATCGCATTTTCAATAGACTGTCCACAAAGTATGCTTTCCTATACGTGTGTATTAAATTTCAACGCAATATATTAATTTTTGCAACGCATGTTTACAAAATCCATACACGTTATTTTAATATTCAATGCTGTGTATATTAATTTCCACAACAGTGATTGAGATTTCAAGTCATGTCTAAATTTTAGTATACAAATGCTGTAATCATCATTTCGTATACCCAGTTTGTAAATTTCCCTAACTGTTGCATAGTAAAAGTATTGTAAATTTCATATCATTTTTAACAGTGTACTCCTGCGCAGATTCAAGTTTTTGACTTTCACAATGAGAATTATGTAATCCTCGAACTTTAGAAAGTGCGAGCCCCTGCGGATTATTATTTTTCCATTGAATGTTATTTATTTTTTTTTTTTGAGATTCTTTTCCGTGTGATTGGTGCGCTTGTTAGTACAGAAGCAGAAATCTCTTCTCTCGTACTTGCCGTTTTCCGTTTACCACACACGTACGCGAATACAAAGAGAACGAGAGAGCGAGAGGAAAGAGTAAGGAAGACAGTCGACAGATAGGAGTCGAGCGTTGGTACATCACAGTCAAAAATATGAGGGCATTTTGGCTCTATCAATCATTCACGCCGGTTGTTCGTGGAGCGATGGAATACAATCGATTGCCGGAAGTTACCAGCAGCAGCACGAAAAAGGGAACACGGAATAGAGGAATCTCTTGCGCTTGTTGGTCGGAAGTGCCGCGTTCTTTGCCGCGAGCGTGAAATGAAAAAAAAAGAAACGAAAAACAAGGCAAGAAAAAAGAAAATAGAAAATGCAACGAAAAAGGTAGAAATAGTGCACGTGGTTGAAAAGTTGAACGTCGGTGCAAAAGCTACAACCCTCGTTTGCCCCATTAACAGAAAAGATCGACGATCACGAACGCCCTCTGGCTCCCTCTCTCTCTCTCTCTGCTGCTGCTGCCTATTTCTTCCGCCACAGGCACCTCTTCCTCTTCCTCCCCTTTTCTCTCGCTCTCTCTCTCTCTGCTGCTCTTTCCAGCTTTTCTATTTCTCCTCTTTTTCTGCTGTGATCCGCGCGTTATAGGACCACAAAGATTTTTCCGCACTCGAACCGAATAAAAAAAGGAATGAAAAACGATCTCCCGCGAGCATTGTCCGTGCTAAGCTCACACACCATACGCCGCTGATGCTTTCTGATGAGCGGTATCCGCTTCCGGCGCGTCGAACAAAGCGCTGTTCCCACCGGAAACGATGCAACATCGTTATCCTGACAGCGACTCTCCACCTTTACTCCTCGCTCTTTAAAACACTCGCATTCAGCCATTGCTCCGCTCATTTTTGACGAGGCCACGTCGTGTTCACGAAATCCTTAAGACGCAAGTCTCCCATCTGGCCAAATTGAGCATGAACGAGTCTGCCAAAAATGCTCAAACGCTTTTTTTCTCCAAATGCTGTAATTATTGCACTTGGATGTAAAGTGCAATCAATTTATCGCCTCGGGAACGAACAGGCTTCCAAATTTTCAAATAACGACAAGAAAAATTATTTACGGAAATTTACATACAAAGGATTTCTCATGATCACTGAAAATGAAATTTTGTTCCAAAATTCTAAAATTTTCGTTGTTTTTGCTGTATATTTCGTTTCTTAAGAAACTGTCGACAAAATTAACGATTGGAACGACAAAGATTGGCTTTTCGGAGAGACTTCCAGAATATTTCCTGCTTCCAATGACTATATATGTTTGGAATTGTTAAAAAAAAAGTTGAGTCGAACGTATCCAACAAAATATCGATCGTTTCCAACAAAATTTTCTTCTCAGCGATGCAATGCCATGTCTGAAGTTTCTTCAAAAACTGATTACGAGAAAGTTATTTTTAATTCAGCAAAAATTCANCAATTTTTCAAATAACGGCAAGAAAAATTATTTACGGAAATTTACATGCAAAGGATTTCTCGTGATCACTGAAAATGAAATTTTGTTCCAAAATTCTAAAATTTTCGTGGTTTTTGCTGTATATTTCGTTTCTTAAGAAACTGTCGACAAAATTAACGATTGGAACGACAAAGATTGGCTTTTCGGAGAGACTTCCAGAATATTTCCTGCTTCCAATGACTATATATGTTTGGAATTGTTAAAAAAAAAGTTGAGTCGAACGTATCCAACAAAATATCGATCGTTTCCAACAAAATTTTCTTCTCAGCGATGCAATGCCATGTCTGAAGTTTCTTCAAAAACTGATTACGAGAAAGTTATTTTTAATTCAGCAAAAATTCATGGGCTATAGTCAACCGATCCAAAGAATGTGTGAACGTGTGTGAATTGATTACTTTTAATCTCAATCTTTCTGAATATATAAGCCTCCGAAGAAACAAATGCAAATTAAATGGAATATTCACTCTGCTCGGATGAACTCGAATCTTCGTTTTTAGATCTGCTTCCGACTTCCAACACAAATCGTTTCAAAGTCTTCGGTTGTTTTCCCGTTAATTCCATTCTAATTAGTTCGATAATTTGTTTTGACTGCCGCGCGTAGAGCGAAATGAGTGAAGAAGAATATGGCAACGAAGGAAGTTGCTGTGTTGGAGGTTCCATCGTCGTAAGAGAGTTCTCAGGCCGGTGGAAAACGGTCGTTGAGAGAAATACCTGTCGACATACCGAGGGCACTTCCTCGTTCCAATTCTCCCTCTGTACTCGTTATACTGCATATACAAATTCGCCTTACACACACATACACACACACACACACACACACTCACTCATTCACACTCTCACACACGCAGTCATACATTTATAAACGCGGAGAAGATCTTTCGAGGCAGTGCTTTCCTCTGTAGCGCGAAACTGCCACTCAGAGAGAAATTTATGTACCGTGAGTAACACCGCGAAATCCGATGCTCTCACAGTGCAACTCAAGACGCGAGACGTTTTCCTGGCAGCATTAGCCGTCTATGCTCTCTCAGGTCGGAAAACTCGAGAAGATGACGGCCGATCTACTCAACTCCTTCTCTTCATAATACTATCGTACACACTTGGCTGCTTTTGTCAAGAACTTTTAACATTTGGATCCATCGCTTGCATACTCGCATCTAGCCAAAATTTCTTAATCAACTTGCTCGTTATAATCACGCACGCGTCGCAAAAGTGCTTATCAAGGAATGATCCACTTGAAGGCTTTTAATTAACGGCTCAATTAAAACAACTCTGAACGGAGGAGCTAACAGGAAAGTCTCAACACTCTCGATCATGTGAATTTCGTTTGTGATAGAAAAACTGTTCAGATTCGTTGCACAATGAAATAGACATGGAATTTCATCGAATCCTTTTGATTCTCTAATTTTTTTACGTATGACCGTGAAAAGAGTGTGACAGAGTTTCAATGAACAGGATCGAATCGCAACGCGAGTTCATCGAAACCAGCGAAGAGCCTTTTTTCATAAAGATCGTAACGATTTTTTGAAAGTGTAAAAAGTTTTTTTGCATCCCACAAAAATGGCTGTTTTTCCGGTTATGTGTCAGGCTGAACTCGGGATGCGAAGCATTCCTGCCGTTGAGAGGATGTGGGGAGGTGAGAGAACGAGGCGGGAGAGAGGGAGAGCGAGCAGGTAGCCTGAGGTGAAAGGTGAAAAAGCCGCCCGGAATTTCCGAAGCCCTACGGCTGCTGCGACGCCACAGGAAATATTTAACCCGCACGAAACAATGGCGCAAAAGATCGACGTCGCAAACAGTCGAGCGATTACGGCATTTTTATGCGCTGTCGGATCGAGAGGAGAAAAAAACGCACGCGGCTTTGCAAAAGGAGAAAAAAAGGGGGCGGCGGATAGGATGCGGTGAAAGGGACGAGAGAAAAGTCGAAAGAAGCAAAAAAATGTGGAATCACCGGTGTTGAGTACTCGGGGCCTGTGCCATTTTTTTCGCGCTTCGTGTTTAACCCTTTTCTCTCCCTCCGCATCCTTTCTCTCCATATCGCGCACTTAGAATTCGCGTCAGTTGCTCCATCTACCGACAAGCCTCCGGCTGGATGAACGGATTGTTGCCACTATTGTTTCGACGTTTTTAGCCTCTCCCCTTGTTAATGTATGTCTCTATCCGTTCGTCTGTGTTCCAAGGATTACAAAAATCTACCTTCGGGCGTCACAGCTCTGTGTACGCCTCTCTGCGGAATCGGTGCAGTGAGCCTTTCGTGTACATCACCTCTCTCGAACTTATTTAACAGCATCTCCTCGATCAGTGTGTTCCATTCTCTCTTTTCTCTCTTGCCTCAATTAAGGACGTTCTATGCAAAATTTACTATCGACAGAACTCCTTTAAATTGGCACCAACAAAAATAGTTTCATCTAATAGCTCGCGCAATTCCAAGAGGTTTCACCATCTAGAAGTCGAGATATTTATTTATGAAAATCACAATTTTCAGTAGTTTCTCATAAGAGTGTGTGTTAAAGTTGCAATTTTCAACATTAAATATTTCGATTTCTAAATGGTGGAGCCTCTTAAAACTTTGCACACACTTTTATGTAACATCGAAGAAGCTTTATTTATTTTTTCAAAAAAATCGGTCGTTAAATATTTTCGAAATTTTGTTTATTACATAAAAGATGCAGATCACCTCGGAGAATCTTGAATTTAGAGTATGTTGTTCTTTAGTCAATTTGCAACAACTTTTCTTTATCAACTTGGGCTCGCAGACCATTTTGTATGTAAGGAAAACTGGAAGTAAATTTTTAGAGTCGACCGTCGCCATACAACGTCCTTAATTATCGATTCGGTGAATAATTCGCATTATCCGTAAACTACTAATATCACAAAAACAGTTTACGAGAAATTCACTCGATCCATTTCGTCTCCTGAGTTATATTCCTCGTTCGAATAAACCAATTTCCAAAAATTGGTATTTCGTCAACGTGAAAGAGAATATGAAGGCGATGATTCATTGATTTTTAAAATTTTTAATAAGTATCCTGTTCCCATAAACCATTTTTCAATTTCACAATATTGAGAAACGATAAAGTTACTGAATTTTGTTCCCCAAGTAGTTTAAAGACCGTTTTACCTCAGCTCGCGGTCTTTTGAGACTTTCAACGCCATGATCAAAGGCTTCCGATTGTATATGGAACGCGCGCCCCCAAGTGATGTTACTAGAGGCAAGCTTTGCGCGTGATTCAACTTCGAACGAGTAATCTTGATTATTTTATCAAACGTGAAAAGGGAACCCATGAGCCTGGAAAGCTCGCACATTGCGGTCATGCATGAGCATATTTTTAATGTAATATTTTTGTTGAAAAAAAAAGTATATAAACGAACCGTTCACGAATGTGCGGAAAATTGTCAAAAAATTCATTGAATTTCGAAACGTACGAAAAAAAAGGGACAGGCTGTTAAATCCCACGCTAGTCGTGACACAAAACCAAGTCATTGCGGTGTTACGATCTCACGGTCATTCGGAAAGTATACGAAATGAGATTATGGAAGCAAAATGGTATTTGCCATGGCAAAACCGCGCACTTCGGGACACGGTAAAGTCACGAAGCTTTAATAAGATAGGGAGCTTTATAGTTGATCACGTCATCCGAGTTCTCATCGTTCTCATTAAACGACCTATTACACGAATCAATTTCAACTCTAATCTTTTTCCAAACTTGTTCGATTTACTTGTGATTCTGTGAGCGAAGGGATCGCGAGCGAGTGAAAGGAAATTTAGCCGGAAGCTTCAACGAGATTGATATTATTCCATCGTCGTTTCGCTCGTTCACTTAGAACATTACGAACGATAGACAAGAGATTGTATAAACTGAGGATAGGGAGCTCGAGGCTAACACACACTCGCCTGATATTCATCAATATAATCCAAACATATATTTGTATAAGTCGTCGAACATTAGCGACGCATCGGGCGTTCGGTTTCATGGGAATTGTTATGAGAACGACGATCGCGAATTTTGCATTCAATTCGAGATTCTCGCATCCGAGTAAAAATACAAATTCGAAAAATATATTCTTCGAAATAAATAACTCGCGATTGAATGATATTGGAGTCGCTTGGGTTGCGACGTGTTAATCGAAATATCTGTCCGAAGAAAAAGGGCACCACATATTGATTGACGATATCGTTTTAATTCCGCATCGGTACTCCAGAAATTTTGGCATGCAGAGAGAGCGAGAGCGAGGAGGGTTTTCGCACGGGAGCAGTCAAGAAATAAGAGAGACGCCAGAAAGGAGGCCCCGTACTTCGCTGGGTGAGCCACAAATTATTGGGGGAACGCTGCCTTGAATAATTCATCGCTTGTATATCGAAAGCTCGAGAGAGACATCGAAAGAGCAAAAAAAAAAAAGGAACGTGTTGGAAAACGACTAGTTAATAACTGATGAGAAAGAGAGGTTCATAAAATATACATAAATAAAAATATACAGAGATGTATTTATTGATGGCAGAGAAAAGAGCAGTGAAAGTCTCGCTGGGAAAGATATTGAGGTTATTTCGGTCCTGGAAGCTGTCTCCGTTTGCTTGTCGTTCTTTGGTATACCTGAAGGTGTCCTTGAGAAGCTATACCACCTTTCTCTCGATTCTGGCATTTACGATAGGAATGATACGATATCGAAACGATAAAGCGAGAGGCCGGAGGAGTAACATAAAAAAAAAGAGTAAACTATCGTCAAGTGGATCAAGTTTTTTCGTGCTGCCGCGATCGAGCTGCTGTTCCCAACTCACGACTCTCTCTGTCTCTCTCTTTCTCTCCTTTTTTTTCTCGTATTTCCTTTTTCCCTTGAATTTTCATCGCTTTTGGCACTTTCGCTATCTTCCTCCATATATTTCCTCGGCTCATTCGAAACGCCTGATATTCGCAACGGGGCCAAGAGCTAAATTGAAAGTATAAATTACGGATAAGGGATACAGCCGACTGCCTGTGTGTACATAAAAAATTCTGTATGTACAACTACACGCACGCACACACATTTATATGAGGAAAAATATGTACATGTAGGATAGCAGCGGCAAAGGAAAAACCATGCTTCTATTGACGACAGTGAAAAAAAAACCCAAGGGATTGACGCTCGAGGGTTAACCGAAGCCGTGGGAAGTCAAGTCACCAGGTTTATGGCTCGCACGTGATGATCTTACCAATCGCCTTTGTCAGCCATCTATACTTTTTTTTTTTTATTCTCCGAGGAATTGTACTTGTATTCAACAGTTTTACCACGTGATTCGGTAGCAACTCCGTCACGAAGAATCGCGGTAAATGCGAATTTTTTCCTTTCCCAAGTTCCATGCGAATTTTGAATTCGCGAATATTCGCCATTGAATGTGTAGGGTGGAGGATTTTTGCGTAATATCTAATCGCTTTGCAATTACGTCGATTTACTTCCACCGGGCCTTCTCCTCGCTCCTCATATCCATGGCAACGCTAATGACCAGAATTTATAAAAGGCCAACATTTTTTTAAATTAAAAAGTGCGAAAACCTCGTCGAAAGTTGGAAACCCTCAGTTTTTTTTCAACCTTTTTAACTCCTTAAGTAATTTTGTTGCTTCTTCGGTTTGAATATAAAAAGAAATACGAGGAAATTTATTTTCAAGCAACCCTCGAACTTTGGGTATTTTCTCCTGGCTGTGTTAAGGCAAACAAATATTTCCCGACTGACTGGACTATTAAAAATTAAGGTGGCAATCTCTCCTTCGAATTTGGCAAGAGAGAAAGAAAGAGAGAAAGGGATTTCTTGCAGGAATTTGGAGGAGACGAGAAACGAGGGTTCGCACTGTGTGTATCGCCACAGCGATAACCCTTCTTGAGATGCAGAGACCCGAGTCTCTCCAAGAGGCCCCGTGAGTCTTCTTATGAAACCTGCTCCCGCCCTTTCCCCTTTTCTTCCTTCACTCATAACACACAACTATATGCATGGACCTCCAATCCCCACTCTTCCATCAGAAGAAGCAGCGGAAAGGGCAAACGGGTAGGACTTGTTCGGCCGAGCCTCGAAACTGCGCCAAGGAAAGGAGAAACCTCGTGGAGGAAACTCTTCGGTCTCTCGGCACGCGCCAACTCCTCTCTTCTCTTACGAGAGCGAAACCCCTACGCTAGGAGAATATTAAATTCTCGCTCGTCGCATAAATTAAAAGATACCGTCGGCGAGGACGGGACTCACGGGGGTAAAACGGATGGCGAGGGGCGCAGCGCGGTGCAGAGAAGAAGAAGAAAGGGCTTGAAACTCCGTAGTGGTGGCGGCAACGGCCGGCGACCGCTATCGCTGTACCATGTCGTATATCATATACTTCATAAAAAAAACAGCCCCCAAATTTCTTTACCTCTCGCCCCAAAGACCTCGCACCCACAATTTTTCACGCTCGAATGACTTTAACAATCCCCTTATAAAAAGTTGGTAGTAACGATATATCTCGAACGTTATTGTTGTCGTTTTATTCGTGCTGTGATTGGTCGGTTCGGTTTCGAGTCCCGCTGCCAGTTTCACACTCGCAGTCCCGCTNGCGCGTGATGCACCCTAGTTTTTTTAAACTTTGCAATTTTCTCAATTATACTTTAAAAAAAAAAAGCAAGTTATGAATTTTTTTTAAATCCTTTACAGCATTTTTACAGTATTGTCGTAAATTTTGGCTTTTTTGTTATTATTTTTAATTATCGATGACAATTCCTATGGAAAAATGTTATTCACATAAATATTTGTTTTTTGCTCAACAAGGACCTCCACTCAAACATTTTCAGTTACACACAGAAGCATATGTGTGAGTAATGAAAAAAGATAAAACTCGAAACTAATTCTACCAAATTTTACCTCTCGCATTTTTCTCGTTAAGTCCCTCGGTGCTGTAGAGAAAAAAAACACATGTATATTTATCATTTTGCTTAATGCCACACATAGTCTCGGAGGTACAAACGTGGTAACCACAGAACTCATATTTCTACTTTTTTGGTCATGAGAGCAGAAGAAACAAATGTTTTAGAGAGATATGTCAAGGAGGGTGAGAATCACTTTAGCAAATTGTTGTTATTTTTTTAATTCTCGTTAATAATTCCTGCGAATCGTTGTAAAAAATTGTTAGAATCGAGAATGAATTTAGATGAGAGTCCCGAGTGACGATGGATTCAGTTTATTCGCTGTAATTATTTAGAACAGCTTATTCCTCGAGCATCTTATGAAAAGGAATGTGGACAAAATCGTGAAATTATAATCCAACTTTTTGGGTATTCGTGGTATAAATATTTGTATGGATAATCTTGGGGAGAGTCTGTCTGCGAAGAAGGCGACGGGTGAAGGGAGTTGAGATAGAAGTAATGGCGCGCAAGGGGTTGAACATTCTTGAGGAGGTTCACTAGCTCTCTAAAGAATTCATGATTTTATTAAGAGCTCGAGGGTAGACGCGCCGCTCACGCAGCCTTTCCTCAAAGATATGAACAGCATTTATTCCAACACACCATCCTTCTTCACTTTTTTCCTGCTTTCCTTACCACCACGCTCCCTTTTTTCTTTTAGCTTGCGAGTATCCCTAGATCTTGGCCGAATAAAATGTCTTAATTTGCATTTTTAAACAGAGTGCCATTTTTTTAATCCCTTCAGCGAAGTTGGACACATTGCGTTTATTTAAGTTCCCTTCCCTCCTTTTTCTCTGTATACTTCTCTTTTCTGCGATCGTGCTTTCACCTTTTCTTTTCCTATTCTACTTTATGCAGCAAAGCTAAGATTGTTCTTGGCCACCGCGTGTTCTCACTCACCCCCACTCATCCCCTAAGAGTTTCTCTCCTTCACTCGATTTATCACGACCGACTTATTTCCTCCCTTTCACCTTTTCCACACTCTTCTTTTCTTACTTTATTTTTCTACTTTCTCTTTATCTCTATTCTTCTCTTCGTGTGTACAAGCGAACGTGATTTTGATCCAGAATTCAGTCAAGGAGTTTAAATTCTCGGAACTCATTCTATCTCCTTAAGTATTTAGCACCCGAATTTTTTATGTACATTAGCTTGTAAAAATCTCTTTCCCTCCAGTTACTTACAACCGGTTGTATAATTTATTACCATCTAATTATTTAATTCCTGACTTTTTATATTCTCGTTACTTTTCGCTCTCCTTCCCAATCTCGACCTCTCATTTATTTAACACTTTTTAAACTCACGACTCACAAATTCTACGACATTTGACAAATATTTTTCATTGTTTTGTTTTCAATGAAGGGAAAAAAAAATATTTAGAAAATGAATTTCGCTGCAGCATAAATAATGAAATTAAATTTTCTACAATTAAAATTCGTGGCACGCGTAACGTTCATTATATTCCCCAAAACTGCAGTTCAGACGAAACGCTCGCGTCGAATCCATTGTCCCCGAAAGCGATCGTTACATCCAGACGTGCCTTTCTTGTCCTTCGGCGATCTTCCTACCACACCCACGCGCGTTACCCGAGCGCCTGGAGCGCACATTGAGCGCGTTGTAATGCTTCTGGTATTTCGGGGGTACTTCATTTTCATCCCTAGTTCCTGTACGTTTTTTCCACGCTGTACCAAGACAAGATTTTCACCCAAAATTTACAAACAAACGACGAGACATTTCCTCCCACAGAACGTCAGAATTTATAAATCTCTATCATCCCCACAGGATGAAATCTCTGGGCAAAAGTTTTTTTCTTTTCATTCGCCCAATTCGTGGTGGGTCTACAAATTAACCCTTTTGAAAATATTAATTGTAATTATTTCTTTATTGCAAAATACCACGTTCAAATGGGAAATGGAATTTTGTATTTTTTCATAAATAAACAATTATTTTTCAACGAAACTGCTGCAAATATCAAAGTGGCATTTGCTTGAATTGACAACGAAACAATAAACTTTTAAAGTTCGGGTTGAAATTCGTGCTCAACGATTCCCAAAGAAAAAAAAATCATCCAGCACCCAATTCCATAGCAATAATATGTTGGGTACGTGAAAACCAATGGCTCAACGAGTTGAGGGTTCCTTTCGGAGAACACGATGACCATGTTGCTGAGTCTGGTAACTGGTGAATCGAACTTTTGCTAATTGCTTCGTGAACAACTCTCCTTGAATCTTCATTACATCTGCAACTACATTAATTTATCTTAATTAACGAATTGAGACTCAGATATCCCGAGGAACAGATAATTTCCTGTTGCTAATAGTTCGAATGTCGATTTCACGCTTTGCTGTCTGTGCCAGCGATAATAATCCGATTGACGATATCAAACAGCTTCGAAATAATAAAACGAATGCATTATTGCGAAGTCGATTTCATAAAAATCGCTGAGCTTCACCGATTGAATATTTTCCCAAAAAAAAACAGGAAATTGCATCGACAAAAATAGGGAAAAATCGTAGTTATGATGTTCAGTAGTTACCATCGCATTTGGTGCATCTCTTCATTGACTCCGCCGAAATATGATCGTCTGTTGCATCAAGGCTCGCTAATTCCGTCATCATTAATCTGCCGCAATGAAAGCGATGGATTAAGGCTTAGTTTTGCTGCAGTAATCCGTCCATCGAGCAAACTAATACAGTGTCAAGTTGACACGTTACGCAAATCAGTAATTTACGTCAAGGCTTGATCCGTGATCAGGTTACTCCGGGCGATTGATCGACTATTCCGTACACTGGTGAACATTGGTGATTCATGCCTGATCGGCTTATTGAATCATGGCTAAAGCTTATCCAATTATTTACTTATCAGAGGGTCAAATTGGACGTTTTGTGAAGTCATCGTGCTTTTTTTTTTTTACTTTGACTTCCGGAGGGCGATCCGTGAATTTCTGAGTGACTGGATAAAATTCGTGCAATTGCGATAAATTTGGCTTTTCCTTATTCGAAAACTGTGCGAAATAACGAGCAGATGCCATTGAGCCTGCTTTTTTGTTTTTTTGGTCTGACCTTTTTTGTCACTTCTACCAGGAAAAAGGACTCTGCATCTTTTATGATTTCATAAGGAGTGCATTACGTCGATTTGCATCTTTCGAATGCAGCGGCTTTACCGTTAAGAGAGTTGGCAGGGATTGAAAATTTAAGTGAGGACGCGAGCGGCAAAGAGTGCGGAAACTCGAGCCACTGAGTTTCTTGCAATGAAAAGATTTCTTTACACCAGAGGCGAAAAATGCGATGAGATCCAGCACTTTCCTTCGTCACAGTGTTGACTTAAATCTCAGCATGGACAGAAAAACGCGGTTTAGGATGAGCCAGGGGCCTCTGTCTTCCTTTCTCTCGTTCAGTGCGAAATCATGTTTCAGCGCATTTGAATATCAGGAAATGAAGCCTCTCTCGCTCCAGTCGGAACCTTCGAGAATACGGATCGAAGATATTCGTTTTTTTTTTTCACCATCAACGATTTAAAGGGATTTCCACATTGAGTCGAATTGGAATTTTCATTGTTTCAAAAAAAGGTTTGGTTTTGAGGTCGCCAAATGTCTCCAAAGTCTTTGGAATCTCGTTCAACTCGAATCAAACGTCGACGAGTTTCTTAGGACAAAAGTCCTGCAACGGTTGAAAGGCGTGGCAAGCGGGACGTCGTTTCCTCAGTTTCTTCGTGATGCACAGAAAAAAGCGAATAAGAAAATTAATGACAAAATTTCTTTCAGAAATTTGAAACTTTGTTTACAGTGAAAAATCGAAACTTACAGACTTTTCGGTCACTCTGTACATTCGTATAGATCGAAAGGAGCGGAATGTATATAGAGTACTTGGGGATTTTTATGGCGTTGAACTGGACCGAAGGAAAGGACGAAAGATCGGGAGGGATAGTGTGTTTCGAACGGATGGAGGGAGTTTTGCCATTTGAATAATACTTTGCATTTAAATGCCCGACCCGATAAAAGAAACCATCGCGCTTGGGCGTCCCACTTGAAATATCCTATTACGTGCTATTATCTTTGCGCCGTAGACGCGAAGCCGCGCGAGACACAGAGTAAAAAAAAAACGGAAAAACCACGAGAAATTGTTGGACTTAATAACGAAACGGCGTAAGTGTATAAAGATTCGTGATCATTGGGGTCTCTCGTTCGTCTTTTTGTCACTCAGTGGGCTCTCTCTCGCTGCACACTCATCTGCATGTATATATGGGTCGGATTTCATCCCGGTGCATCTTTGTTCGACACCAACGTATAGTATGTTCCTCGGTATGAGGAAGCACGAGATGGAAAGAGGAGACTGAAAGAACTCGGGAATACTTTCTCCGGTTTGAGACCGGAAATCTTGGCGGGTGAAAAATTCCAGAGTAAAAAGGGGGTCTCTTGATTTACTCGTCGGTGCCTTTCGGAATAAATCCCGTCAATTTCGCGCCTCTCTCTTGCTTGCACCCTCTCGGGATATGCCAAGGATGGGGTGTGCCGCACCGACTGTCACTCGAGTCACGTACAATTTTTTCTTCAATCGCCTATCACCCGGAATCAAAAAGAATGTGAGTGCAACATTTTTCGCGTTTTCGTCATGCCGTTGACAATTATTATCGATTGCCAACGAGAGTCGTAATTTCTTGAGAAATGCGTCACATTTGTTTTAGCATTTTTATGAAAAAAAAAAATTTGATTCTTTCCGTTGATTTTCACTCAATTTCACAACGAAATTCCGGGCCATTTTCTCATGGTTTTCAATACTGGTGGTTGCCATTTCACATTATTGATCCTGGTTATATACAGCGATACATAATTCTGCAGGTGGACATTTTTTATCACCAGTTGGTCGAAAGAACGTCAAGTTGACGTACGTGAGAACACAGCTGTCAGTTACGTTCTGCTTACTTTGTTCAAATGCTGTTTATCGTATTTTCCCTCGTCTCGTGCCGTCCTTTTTATTTGTACTTTTGTTTCAAACTTTTTTTTTTTTTTTCATTATTTTCTTCTGTTGAGGTTTGCATTGGGAAATTGCGAACGCTGACAGAGAATGTGCGATGAGAACTCTTCCTGTGAACAGGGATGAAAGCCAGAAAGCGATTATAGAATACAGCGGACCATTGAGCTCCCAATGACGCTGTCTCTCGCCTCAAGATGACGCGCGTCGATCTGCTTACACGTTCACTATTTCTATAGAGAATAAAAAAAAATCAGAAGACAGACTGGTTAGTTGGAATTTTCAATGTCCTTTCATAGGCCAGCACATAGTGTCGACGGGGAGGTTTTTTGATGAGACTTCTGGAGAAAGGATGGGAACCAGATATTCTTGTGATTTTTGCCACGTCTTCATTTTTCATTTTTTTCACGGTCCTGTTTATTATTTTCTCACGTAAGCAATTTTGGCTGAAAACCAAAGCAATTAATTTCGTAGCGACATAACCTGTGAATGAAAAACTCGTTCGACATGTACGCAGAAAATCGTTAGACCAGAACTGAGGTTTGCGAAACATTGGTACAAAAAATTTGGCTGTCGACGCTGTACTTCCGTCAGAAACTCTAGACTCTGTTATTAAAACCATTTTCGCCAGTTTGTGACAAAAAACTGGGAAACTGTATGGAAATGCAAAAAAAAAATTGAGTATAACGAAACATTACACATTTTCGTTTATGATTTTGCGAATGGCTACGATGTTACGGCTTTGGTTTGTATTACGACGAACCAGAGTGCATTTGCATGAACAACGTGAGAAACAAATATGATAAAAAAGTTGCTTATACCCCATGAAAGCTGTCAATCTCCTTACCCTTTGTTCAGAGTTCTTCGAAAAAAAAATCCAACAACAAAAAACGCTTTTTCCAAATTAGACGATTTTTTTAAAAAGGAAAAACAAATGAAAATTCGTGGATATCTCGTGTATACTCATGAATCGGTATTATTATTTTACCAACTCGAGGCAACTGTATAAAACAAAAAAAAACTAGAGTGAATGTGTATAAAACACGGACATAAACAAAATAAAGCCATGACAACGTGTCTGGGGTGGGTTAAGGTCTTTGTTGGAAAATTTTAGTCTTTCCTTCGTAAAATTACTATGCCAACGTGCCACCTACATCAGCCTATTGTATTTGACGTATTTCACTCATTCCTTTTAATCCTTCACTGGCATTCCCCATTTTTTCTCGTCCTTTATGCTTATGAAAAATGCGAGGAAATAAAAATTCGTTGTATAACGAGAGCGTGAAAGTTTCTACGTGTGTCATTGACAATGTGAATGTAAATGTTTATCACGAACGAACATTCGTCCCTTAGCACTCAATACTCGGAGTACAATGCACTATGTAAAAGTTGATGCAATATGCAGAATTATCCGACGTTTTACCGATATTATAAGAATGACGAAAAGTCCGTCGTTTGTGAAACGCTGGATTGTCGTTGCAAAGCTCGATTCCATTCCACGGATGAAAAGAAAGAAAATAAAAAATCAAGCAATCTCGTGGTCTTTTGTTCGCGGCTCGTCGAACGAAATACGAATGTTTTTCTTTGCTGTTCATTAAAATCTGTTTGTATTCCGCTTTCGTACTAGAATTCTTCTTTTGTGCAAACAACAATCTTACACACCAATGGAAAGGAATTGCATTTAATTATTAAGATTTTCTTTGAAGACTCAGTTACTTTGCGTCGATTGGGAAAACAATTCTCCGTGAGAACGATTTCAAGTCGCTGTGACGTCATAAAACGGGCGTATTAGCGGATATAAGAATTTGTCGAGTCGCTGTTGCCTTTCTGATTAAGTAATTATGGATTGAGAAAAATAATCTATTGATTTTTCGAAATTTATTGCATAAGAATTCACTCTCGATGACGAATCTTTCAATTATTTTTTTCCACAGTAAAAATTTCTTAATTATGCTTCCATACAATTGGGAATTACTTCGGAATTTCCATTAAAATGGAAACTGTGAGAAAATTGCAGCTCACGCGATATTTTTCTTGCTCGAGTCCCTCGGAATATTCAGACTTCGCATCGGATAGAGTGATCGATAAAAATAGTGTTACGTAGTATGTGCTCGTAGGAAAAATGTCAATTTTTTGAGACTTCAGCATATGGCGTAAAAAAGGCCACACTGGTAGTTTTAGCTTGTGATTTGGAACATCTGTCGTCATGATATCGTGAATATTAGAGTATGTAACTTTTCTCGATCTTTCTCTTTCCCTCGCGTCTGTGCATCTCTTGGGATGTGGGCGAGTGTGTGTTAGTAATGTGGAGGTCTGCACGGACCAGAGAATTTTACGAGAATGACATATATCACGTGGGACTCAGCCATCTCGAATAGACGAGTCCAGTGTAGTCCGAATTGGCTCGGCATCCTCAGCGATGTCTCACGATTCCTGGCACCATATGCTCCTCTCACTATCAGCGAGTCCGATACTTTTATATCATAAAATATACGCTCGTGTACATAAGTTTTTTGTAGTTATGGAAAAAGCAGTATTTTTCAAATTAGACGTTCTTGATTTTGCAGTGAAGCGTTCAAGTCCGTAGTTTCATGTCGTAAATATTTGGATTAATGTCAAAAGTACAAGTTGTCACCAGATGCACCTCAGGCAACGAATATGCATGAAAAATCTTCGTTATTCCAGTGCACTGAAACTTGCATCTCGTCACAGTCGTCAAAAGCTTAGAGGTAATCGGAAATTTGAATAAATCCAGCAGACCGAATTGATATTGTTTTTCTCTCAAGCAAGAAAGAGAATAACGATCGAGTGATTCAAAATGTGTGCATTATACGTAAGTGGGAATGATATAATGGAGCATAAGTCAGAGTATGGAAGGCACCAACGATAGCGAGGTAGTCTCCATCGACACCAGATGTTTCCACCCTATCGACGCCGAATGCGTTTTGGTATACTTGCCCGAGAGAAAGCCGAGAGAAAAACCCACCGACGATCTCAGCGCGTATATATAACCTTTGGACTGGAATATCCTCAGAATTCGTGAATCGTATCCGCGACCCTTGGTCGCTATTCGATACCTCCATTTTCCATCTCTCTTCTCAGATCTCGACCCGTTTAAATTTCACGATCTTCAACGAAAGTAATCGTACGGTCCGATCTTACATCCCCCTCGACCAAATTGAAGGCTTCGAATATCCAACATTTTCGGATGATTCGTTACCGGAGGCCTGCGCTGGATAAAGACGAAAAATATCGTAGGGTCACAGGTTTCAGAAAACATTTTATCGATGTACCTCAGCCAACCCTCGCATGGCACTCTCAATTCTCCGAGAAATAACTCACCGTTTACCAATCATTCTCTTAAATGTCGTTCATACAATTGAATTTCTAAAACTCTCCAAATTCGATGAAGCTCTCCACCAAAAACGACTGCAGACCATAATTTTTTAAATGTATTCAGTGGTGTCCTCAGATGGTCGAGTTCTTGATCCTTCTCACTGGAAAGATACGCGTTAATTATTCGGAATCTATGATCAAAATTGATCAAACGTCCAATGATTGGCTCCAGTAACTCGGCAAATGATAACTATTTGAAAAATGTATAAAAAACTGAAAAAAATGAATCTGAAAAGAATGTTGAAATTAAATGGAAAATATAACGTTGCTCTAGCTGTGGCAATAAGCATTTCAATGTTCGGAATATCAACCTACGAGTTGTGCAACATTCAGAGGCAGCGAAGAGTGTCAGATGTGTGAGGAAGAACGGGCAGCGATAGTGTTGGTCCAAAATATGAGAGGGCGTTAAGGGACCTCCCAGCTATTCCCAATCCAATCCAAGTAATGGAGTCCGAAACATTCCACTTACAGTCATTCTCGACAGCGGGATTCTGCAGCTTTGTTGACCGACGCTCATGGAGCCTCGAAGGGTTAGAACCGTGTGAGCTTTTCGCTTTCCAGCAATGTCTGCTTATACAGGACTTCTTAGTTAGATAGAAAACCGCTGTGGGCACTGAATTAGCAGAGACGCATCCCGGCAGGCTAGGTGAAGAGATTATAAATTTATGCCAAGTTTTTAATGAAATGTTGTCAATTTGAGCACAAAAATTTCCAGCTATTCCTCCAAAGTTGTTGACAGAAAAAGGATCAACTTTCTCTACAATTAAAACCTTCCAATGCATCAGCGAATGACGCAGCAGGGAGTCACTCGTTCGAATTGAATAGCAGGGCGGGTAGTCTAGATCCAAAAACTGTTGAATGAGCAGCGATCGAGACCAGCTGGACAGGCTCGCCATATTGATCAAAAACGGGTTAATGAAAGTCCGTTAATCCAGCGGAAATGCCTTGCACCGCGAAAATCATATTGACATAGTCATAGTGACTCCCTGTTCAGCGTCATTTGAGGCTGGAACGTGCCATCAAGTGTGCACATGAACATCAACTGACTCTCGGGGCGTCATTGTCTGCGGAAAATTAGTTTCCATATGCCAACATCGTTATAGGATGATCGAGGAAGCAACCGATAATTACGACGACTGCGCATCACCAACGTGCCAATACTGAGAAAACATTGATAACAACATGAGGCTTTGCATTATGAACTCTGGCTTTTGGCTTGGTTGTCGTGGTAGGACCAGAAACCAAAGCGGTCTCGTGTAGACCGAATGAACCCAAGTGCAAGACCAAGTCGGGAAAACACCTGGAGGGAAGATGATACACGAGGAGTTTGTTTAGTCACGGGTAAGACGAGGAGTAGGATTTTGGTTTAACGCCCTATAAATTCGGAAGCAAAATGCTGGCCCAGCTTCCCTCTTACTCTCTAGCATCAACCCGGGCTTCTTCGTACCAACAACCAACACACAAGTCTTACAGTTTCTCTCTCCATGGTACAACCACCCCGATTTGCCGTGCAGGGCTTCTCTCGTCTTTGCCATACTATACCTTCTGCTATGAACACGAAAGGGACTCGCAGATACATGGACGTTTAACTGGCTCTGTGAAGCAGAGCACAGAGTGCATGGTTAAGAAGTGCCTTCAGGCAAGATATTTCAAGCACCCGCATTCACCACAGTACGTCGAATTCAATCATGGCCAGATAAACCTCAAAACGAAGCTAATTATACCAAATTAATTATCAAAGGTTTCAGGAAAAAAATTCATTTAGGATTCTTACAAAATTTTGTATCAAAGTTCTTGCCACCAAAACTAACAGTTTTCTCCTGTAAAGAAACATTTTCTGACGTTCAGAATACGAAAAATTCGATTCCCAACTTTTTATTTTTTCCCATCTAGACGCATGTGAGTTGAAGTCACGTTTCGTTAAAAAATTGCAAGAAAAAAAACAAAAGAAACCAAATTTTTTCTTTTTAGGAGAAAACTATCAGTTTTGGTGCCAAGAACGTTTATACAGAATTTCGAAAGAATCCTAAATAAAGTCATTTCGTGATAATAATACGTTAACAATCTTTCGACAAATTTTCACAAATTCCACCCAGTGATTTTTATTTTCCGGCTGGAAATTCACTGGAGAACAAGGAACTTATATTAGTTTCGATTCACTTTGATTATATCACGCGTTGTATGCGTTTCGCTGTAATTTTGGCACTGCTGTGTTTGAACTAAATCGAATCGTCTGCTTTGATAGAATCTACAGATTCCAATCAAGCTGCTTCAACATATTCCTTTGCACACTCCTTCTCACAGTTTTCCCACTACTCCAAATACGAATTGATCAGACATATTACTTCCGACTGCGTGTTGCTTCGACGATTATGAGTTCCCGTTTGATATCTACCGAGCACCTGTTCTATAGGAGGCTTGCGTAATCTTGAATCCAGTGTGGGTTTCTCGAACGTATACGCTTGGTTAGATGCTTCCAAACAACTGCATAGAACATCGAAAACGTATCGAGCTTCGCCGCAAGCCTTGGCTGTAACACCCTCGATTAATTACACCATGTCGTTTGGCAAGACCAACACGAATTGTCTCTTGCATAACCTGGTGCCTTGTTGAAAGAAACAAGCATTGTGTTCTCCTGGTTCTGGAGTTTAGCAACTTTGCCAGACTCGCGAGCAACTAGTTCTTGGATATTAATTTCTTTGTGCAAACGTCGATATTGAAAGTGCTTTGGCGTGGGATTATTGACGTTCACAAAGGATTCTTACGATCGACTATCTGTCCGGATTCGTTGTTCGATGTGGATCTCTAAAGGAAAAGTTTTTTATTCCGGATTCTACGAAGAGAACTTGTCATCATTTCATCATAAATTTTATTATAGTCTTTGAACTTATTGAAGTTTATTTCGCACGATATACAGGAGCTATTCACTTGCGTACGAGCTTGCAGAATGGTAAACACACATTCTCTCATTCAGTATAGTTCAAATGGTTGATTCGTCGAGAACATCGACGCTATTCATCGGACAGATTCCATATGAATTTTGTCACAGCTCCCTCGCAATTTTCCTGTCCGTAAACTTAGACGACGTTTCTATCTGCCAGATGAATTTTCTTCGGGTCCTTCGGCTTATACAGCCATTCGAGTGACTTCTATATACACACATAAAATGTACTGTTCGAAACCCACGGACATGCGGGCTTGCAGTTGTGTGTGTATACATATATCACGCATAGACTATCGAGAAAACTGGGGAGAGAGATGGAGAGAATGTAAAAAGAGAGAGAAAAAAACGTAGAAGTTTGTAGCATAGAAAAAGGGTTGTGGATATAGAACAGGGCGATTTCTCTACTCTGGGTGTGGGAACCTGAAGAGCACACCACGAACAAGCACTACCCCATCGTTCTCACCATACCCTTTAGAAGTCCACTCTCTATACTTGCCTCCACGTTTAACTCTATTTCTCGCGTACTCTGTCCCTCGCTCTTACTCTTTCTCTGTCGTTCGTTGCAGCCTCGACTTGAAATTATAGGCGAGATATGAAAGAGCCGAAGTTATTGCTGATAAACTGAATGGGAGGCTAGATAGCTATCGAGTACGAGGATGGAGGCAGGAGAGGAAGGCAAACAGAGAGGCAAAGAGTAATGGAGAAAGGGAAGCGCGAATTTATGCGAATCGTGGTGAAATCTATACGACCTAGAGGCTGGCTGTGTCCGTACCCTGGGAGAACGACGACAACGGCAACGGCGATGAGAACGATCAGTGTCTCATATATAGATAGAATGACATCGATGCCGCTTCTCTCGACTCTGTCTGTAGCTTTAGCTGTGTCCGCACACGTTCGCGTACACAGCCGAGACCGTTTAATTGAAAAATCGATCTATCGCTCTCTTCCACTCTATCTCATTGTCGTTGCTGTTGTTGTTGTTGTTGTTCTTGTTGATGTTGTTGTTGTTATACAGCCCGATGTGTGCTGATGTTCGTTGCCTGCGGCCCTCGTACCAGTCAGTTGTTTACGAGCTTGCGGTAACCGTAGTACGAGGCGCGCGCTATAAGAGACTACGGTAAACGACAAACGCCACTACACCTCCTTCCATCCCTTATTTTACTCTTCGCACGTGCAGTCAAGAACTCTCGTATATCTTTTTAATAATGCTTTTACCCTCCGAACCAATGTGCATCGAACGTAGCGTTCGCGTGAAAATGCTACAATGCAAAATCTTTGATACTTCAATGACGTAGAAACGAGAGGGTAACTGTGTTTGGGGAAAAATGTTTCGAATAGCATTTTTAAATCTCGCGTTACAACTTCAACGAAAAAAATCTCAATATGATGGTTTTTCAATCACATTTCTGAACGAGGGAACGATTCAGAGATTACTCAATAGGAACTCACTGGATGAAAGCTGCAACAACAATGCACGCCAAAGCTAAATCGTAAATCAAATATCGTATCCAGAGAGAGAGAGAGGGAGAGGGGGGAAATTCCCAGCTGGAGCCCTCGATTCAGCATGGAATTCCTTAGACCCCTGCCCTTATGGGCCAGGGATAAGATATTATTGTTGAAGCGATAAAAACGAAAGAATGAAGGAGATAAAAGGAGAGATAAGAGAATGCAAAAGTAATGATAGCTGGAAAAGGAGCAAGCAGTATCTCTCTGCCACTCGACTCGACTGTAAGGAGTGAAGAAGAAGAATAAATTGCAGCAACGAATGAGAAATGTGAAGAGCTAAGAAAGAAAAGATATATTAAGGGGGCTAGAGAGAGAGTTGGAAAATGAGCAACTACGAGTGGCACCAGTGGCAAGAGCTCTAGTGTCCCAGGGATGATGAAAAGAGGAAGAAAACGATGAAGCTCCCTCTCGGCAGCGTCTAAAGGGCTCTACAAACGAGGAAAAGAAAACGGAGCAAGAGAGAGAGAGAGAGAGACAAAGAAACAAAGAGGAGGGAGAGTGCATCCGCGAAAGGCCTGTAATTTCTCTTTATCCTTATTCGATCCTCCGAGCTCACTTTACCTCTCTGTCTTTCCCTTTTTTTCTCCTTCCCACCACTCCCATTTTCAGAGTATGCTGCGGCGAGCTTTTCCAGTCTCCCTTCGGCTCCAATATTTATTGCCTCTCGCGAGATACGCTACGAGCTATGGCATACACATCGGACTGGTGTACCGAGAGAAAAAGAGGCGTACGCAGTGCGAGAAGAAGAAAGAGATACTATGATGGAATCTCTTGCTCTGACTTTACCCGCGCTCTAGCACTGCACCGAATAGAAAAGAAAAAAGGAGAATATAAAAAGGAAGAGAAAATAGAACAGGCAAGGATTGGAATAACGTTGGAAGAAGGGAGACCCAGAGGAAGGGAGTGAGAAACGTGAGCGTGGCGAAACCGGGGGTAGAAAGAATGTACGAGAGCTTCGGTGCAGCCGGAAAATAGCCGGAGGTGTTGCTGATGGGAATAAACTGCGCTTGCCAACCTCTCCTCTTCTCTTTGCCCGGAGCTTCGAGAGAGAGCCCTACAAAACATACTTCTAGTTTCCTGACTGCTTTCGCGTGTATACCCCATGCAACCCCCCCAACCAGAGCATGCACTCTTTCTTTCTCACGCCACTGCCACTGCTTCAGCATCCATTATATTAACCGGCTCACCGGATAAACGACAAATTTCCTCGTTTCAGTAGGATTACCATTCATTACACTCTTCTTCATTTTGCCTGAATGAGGTTGCTTCAAAATGCCATACGCTCTCTTCATTCCACTCGAATAATCATAGTTTACTATTCTTTTTTCTGCTCTTCTCCAATATCTCGTCATCTCACACCTTCCTCCTGCCACTTTAACGTGTACCTTCGTGATAATCAATAATGGGACCCAAAGTTTACATTACAATTGCAAAACGAAACCAATGGCTTGGAAAACTTCAGATTATTTAGTTTTTTCCACTTCCTCAAAACCGATGAGGCAAGCTGACATTCGAGGCGGCCAATAAATCAAGAAACTGCAACTCAATTACCACCACTTTGCAATTGATTATGATCCTACTCAGTGGCAGCATAAAATCCTATAAATATCATGGAATTACGTTCAATATTCCTTATCACGGCGGTTCGGGGTCCCAGAAATGGTAAGCAAAATTTGTCGACGACGATGGAAGCAGTGAGCCATTCGACGTAGTCTGTACGATGTGTTCGGAAGATTCGAAAAGTACTGCCAAGGACTAACGCGATAAGTACATTCTAAAAATTGCACATAAGCTTCCTAAGGAAATTTGAACATTCTGCACATGTATGAAGTACCTTAATGGTGGACTTTCATTATGAAATTATATGTGAGAGGCAGTACAGTTTCTCCATCGGGATTTGAAAGGAATATAACGAGAGGACTGCTGGAAAACACGTTTCGATGTAGCGGAAGCAACAAAAGCAGAATTAAATTGAAGAGGTTAAACAGAGGATCGAGCAAACTCCTCTTTTGCTCCCTTTCGCATCTTTTCAACACACCGTTCCTTCCCCTTAACGTAAACGACTGCTTGTGCTAATCGAGTTGCAGCAAAGTAGCCTCGCGAGAGTTAACGCTGCAATGACCTTTGTACAGTGCAACCTGCTGTTCTCCAGTCCAACAACCTCGCCAATTTACCTCGCCTGGATACAGTGATGCTACTGATCTGCGTGTTCAACATTCTGGAGAAAATAATTAAAGAAAAATCGTCTGGATCACGAAAAAATGGGATCAGGAGTTTAACCAGTGACCGAGCAAAACGTTGACTTGATGCGAGCTTTTTTCTTTGTGACTCGCTCAGTTAATCGAAACAGTCCGCGCACCACGGTTCCACGTCGTTCCCTGGTGCTTCATAAACGGCCTGCAGACATATTCCAAACGTTGCTTACCGAACTATAGTTCGATGAGCCAAGCCGAGCATCCGGAGCAGATGTACCATAGAAACGAGGTGGAAGCGGAAGAATGCCAAGAGACCGATATGTTTCCATAGCCGTATTTCGTCTAGATGACAGTTAAAATTCTGCCTCCAGCGAACTATCTGGAAAAGAGTTTAGCGTTCAACTTTGTCGACATGCGTCCCACGCTTCTCTCTCTCTCTCTCTGTATTCCGTCGCGTCATTCGATCCTTCCGATCTCTCTGCCTTTTTCACTATTTCTGTGTAATGCCCTGAGGCGGTTGCATGGCCTCTGAGAACGATGGGACAAAAAAGAATAACGAGTACCAGGCTTTTCTCTGCTTGCAAAATCAAATCCATAAGTTATCTGCATACAGCGTTTCCCACTCGGACAAGTTCCAGTTTAACAAAATCCTGAAATGTCACGTGTCTCGTGTTCTGCCACCAACACTGAGCATATTTCGCTGGATCTCGGTCTTCAGTCTCTTCAGACAAGCACGAGAGGTAACGGATGAAGGTGTTTTGATTGTCCGTACTCGCTGTGATTTGTTTCGTTGTGATTTTCAGGTCCAAGTAGTAAAAAAGGTGGCAGACTTCAGAACTGAAAAAAATTCGAAACTGTTAATCCTGCACGTAGAATTTTATTTAGTATTTCTAACATTTTCTCTGAATTTTTATTAATATCCGCAAATTTCCTGATTGTGTAACGTCAGCTGGACACATTGTCATCTCGTTTTCTCTTTTCATCTTTTTCTCCGTACAAAATGATTTGTCTCTCGACGTTCCTGACAAAACTACTTTATGCACAACTTCCCGTTGCAGATGGGAATTTATCGCAGTGTGGCCAGCACGTAGCCATTTGTTTCCACCGCCGCGAGTGTTCTCGATGCTCGCAACGTTTAACTATTCAGCAACGATGATATATTTTTTGTTTTACGATTGACAGGCTCAACACGAATGAAGGTTGTGCAATATTGAACAATCAGTGTCGCTGTTTGTTGGTGGAAAGTTCCTTTTATCGAATATTTTTCGCAAAGATGTTGAAAAAAAATTTGGACCATTTTTTTTCCAATATTTTTGGAAAATTTCATTTTATTGATTCTGAGTTTCTGCTGCTCAGCATCATCGAGAACTCAGAACCACCGTCCTCCTGCTCGACGATCGATGAGCGAGCCGATGCATGACTGAGCGGTCACCCAACCAAGTAATGAACTCGCTCGAGTCCGCTCGCTGAATACCGCGGAGTCAAGAACCGAGACGGCGCACTCTCGGTATCGGTTTTTCATAAGTGTATTTTCTGCACGCTTGAAATTTTGTGAAATCGAGTGAAAATTAAAATGTACGCGACGTGCTGTATCGTTCACTGCCGTGTCTCCCGCGTAAAATGGTTGGAAGGAATAGCTTCCTCCATAACCTAATAAAACGTAACATGAAAGTTTGCTCTTGTTGCACAGACGACGACGCTGCTTTTCACGACCTCGACTTTAAACTCCGCACTCGCTCTCACAGTTCAGGCAAAGATAACACGCGGGAGTGTTGAACATTTCGTTCGGGGAAAATGTTTCCGCCTTTGACATAGAGTCTGCGTAATTGAGTTATAAATCGACAACAACGGGAGTTAGAACATCGCTAACGACGTTTACTTCGTCTTTAATAAATACGAGAAAGAAAAGAAAATTTCTCGAACTTGAATTTCATCATGAAACTGAACCAAGTTGTCGAAGAAACGAGGAAGCTAATTTGACAGTCATGTACTTTCGAATCTAATTGTTTCATTATCGTGTCAACTTGTCAATCAATGTACCGAGCACACGCAGAAAAAAAACCATCAAAATTGTCGCTGTCGTTTTCTACTCAGAGTACGCGTCAGGATAATTATGATTTTTTTTTTTTTAAATCGGAAAATACCGATGTTTCTATTATGTGCTCGGGGAGCCACAATGTTGTTCGAGTATTAAGGTTATAGGGCGATATTTGTGTTATTCATAACAGCGAAATATTGGAATTGTCGAAAAGTCAACAAGCCATCTGGTACGATGTTTGGCAAAACGAAACTTTCCGAGTATCGGTAAGTTTCGCTTGTTTTCGCGTGGAGGTTTTTCTGCTGCAGGTTCGATATATACTCGTTCGCCCTTGCTTTCCGGTGGTACACGAGGAGACGATAGGAGTGTGTCTTTTCGACCGGAATCGAAGTTGCAGGCCGTGCCTTACGGACGAGCGGACACCCAACTGCCCTTCTCTTCTTTACTCTCGAGTGGCTGTGCCACGTCGAAACTTTAGGTTGAAGAGTCGCGACCGAGGAGTGCACACGAGGGGGATGAGAAGCAGGGGATCTGCCATCATCCTGCTTCGTAAGAGGAGATCAGAGCAGTATCAACGAAAGATAGTTCACTGGGGACACTGAAAGATACCGAACAGAAGTATCGACTCTAGCCCTAGGAATCTCTCGTGTGTGTTTTCTCTCGGCCTTCTTCTTCTCCTTTCTCGTGTAGAGAACGGATGTCACTATCTCTTCGTATCGGCATAACACGCCTGAACGAGTTTTGCTACTGATTAACTTTCCATCTACAGTTACCGCGACCTCACCACACCTGCTGTTGACCTTATATACAATTTCAACTATCCATCCCGCATTTTTTTCATCCTCAGCTTCCGCACCAACCATTAAAACTTTTATTCTCCTTTCATTAACTCCGCGAGAAATAGTTTTCACAGCGAAATACTTACTGGAGACTGCCAACGACTTTTGCAGCATCCATTTCGCGAGAAAAAAACTCGATATTCATCCCATTCTTCGGATATTTTTGTCCCGATCAATCAGCTGATTATACGGGAGAATATATGTCATGGAAAAATCCTAATGCCCCCAATTAGACTCTACATTAATTAATTAGTTACCTGGCGAAGTATCCCGAAATCCACAAGCGATAATTTTGTGTACTTCTCTCTTCGAAACCGAGTGACAGGATCAATGCACCAGTTGAGCTCGCTCATTAAAACATTCTATCCCTCGGACAAAATTTGCCCAACTAAGCATGAGTTTGGTTCGTTGGATCATGTAACAAGCGATCTTTTTAATCTTTATTTTTTTTTTGTTTCAATGAAAACAATTTATCGACACGATTTTTTGGTTTAAATTTTCATTCGCAAGCTTGAAAAATGGATTTATATTTGCACTTGGACAAACTCTTCCACCGAAGTACCTCGAGATTAGTGCAAAGTTCACGTCTGACTCGATGACATCGTGTAAAACTTTTGTAGTCTAACTCACATTCGACATAAACCGAACGAAGTCTATCACGTCGATGAGAAAATAAGGACTATTGAATAAATCGGATGGGAGAGGGGCAGGCTATAGATCTTTGTGTTAAGGATAGTCTCGAGGGACTCTATCCTTCAGCCGAGACACACCCAGGCCAACGAAAAAGATTTCTCCACTACGTTCACACTATAGATCCGTACGGATGAGTTTGAACACTTCTAGGTAGGAACGAACGCGACAAGAAGGATGAGAATGGAGTAATAGGATGACTAAACTACAGATACTAGACAAACGCAAAATATATGTATTATGTGCTCGGAGGATCGTACTGCAAGGCTACAGCCATAAATGTACCCAATTTCGATCTCGAAGGGTTTCATCCCCGAACCTCGCGTAGTTCTACACCTTTGGGCTTCCGCGTCCTTATTCTCGAGTCAAATTGACAAGAAAGTGAACGCACAACGATACCAGTTCGAAATACACTTTACCGAAACGAAGCCAGACTTGAGTTACGTCCCTGATACACATACGCAACAAAACGAGCCGGTAAACAAGAATAGAAATCTTTGTATTGAAGAAAAATATAAAGTTGACGAAAAAATAGATTTTTTAACTTATTTTTCGTTTCAGAAATAATTATTCGCACTTAATGGAATTCGGGCAAAAACAAACTAAGACAAAAAACTTGTTCATCTACATTTCAGAGAATATTTTTTAATGTTGTGTACTTTTATATTTTGCAGCTCTCTCGGAAGAGCCGATGTTCGCTGAACCGATTCCAAACGTTACGGTCGCTGTGGGAAGAGACGCCAATTTGCCCTGTGTAATCAACAATCTGGGGTCTTACAAGGTAATTACAATATTTTGAGTAATCTGCAGTTCCGATCTTTACGGTCGAAGCAAAGAAAGTTTTGTGAATTCTCGTTAAAGTGACTGAGAATAAAGTTTACGTTGAATTTTGAAAGAGAAATGTTTGCTGTAAACATTTGCAGAATCAAAAATGCATTTCATCCGGAAAAATACATGGAAAATCAATCAAACGTCCAACTCGGAAGCAAAGACGTTTGCTTCAATTTTTTCCATGATAAAAATCAAGTTCGAATCTTGTTTTTTCACTCCTGGAAAGTTTCACTTCTTCATGTCGTAAGTTTTTCAAACTCATCGATGCTACAGTGGTAATTCGAGCGCGGTCTTTGGTTAAGCTATTGGCTAAGATAAATCGGATTATCCCTCGACGTGTTTCAACTTGACATTGTCGTGCAGCTTTGGATCAATCGATAATCCATCTTTGTCGAGTTCCGTGCGTGCCTCGATCAATCCAGTTTTCTTTACTTTCGAACAATATCCCGAATGAATGAGAGAAAGTGATGAAAAGGTCGAAGTGCTTGATTTATTTGCGATTCACAAACATCAGCAATTTGCATAATCGTTGGGCAGATTCCAAGAGCTAGGGAACGTGTCCCCAAAAATTAATTTTCCAATTCCTCAACGACGAGTGTCCAAATTGAAATTAACGGAAATACAAATGTAACGATGTGATTTTTTCATTTTCAATACTATTGAAAAGTACAGGACACTTTGTTATTGAGTCGTCGTCATAATCGTCGTTTCTTATCGATTGCCCGCGACGTTGATAACCGCTGCCTGTATCCAGTCCATCATTAAAATACATTATCCAAGGAACTCGTTCTCTCTTTTCTCTAGAACTCGAATCTCTCTCTCTCTCTCTCTATCTCGACGTCGACCCTGCTCTTGCGCCTTTTTCGTCCGTCTGTATATCTCTCGCCTCTCGTTTTTCCTCTTCTCCTCTGTCTGGACGTTCATTCGTTAAACTTGTCGAGTGGTTTCCCTGGTTTTCCTCCCTCGACAGTGTTTAAGGTACGGCCTGAAAAGAGAAAGTGACTGCGAGAAAAGATGGAGGCTGGTGTATAGGGAAGAGGTTGAGAGAGGAATATAATAGAATCCCTCGTTTCCGCTTCGACGAAACGGTGTCGATCTTCGAGATCGTTACCATCGTTATACGATGAACGACGTCGGAAAAGTCACTGAAAATGTTTTCCCCTCAATTCAAATCTTATCGCGATTATCCATTCGCCGTCTGTAATACGATTGATCGTTGAGAATTATGCAATCGGCTTTTCCAATTGTTGGGACACGGAAAACACAATTTTATCGGAAAAGACTTGGTACTTTGCTTTAAGTTCAAATTTCTCAATAAAATTGAGAAAAAAAAAACAAACTTTTCGTAGTCCAAAAAATAGATCGAAATACGAACAGAATCTCGTACAGTTTTATTTCGCGATGTCTCAATTTTTGGGAAAATTGCAGCAACGTGAAACTCGGGAGACCGATCGTTCTTTTGCTGCACCCGATTCTTTTTCCCTCAGCATGCACACATGCACGTGTCACAGATACAGAGAAGAGAATGCGATTGGGTTACCTTTACGTATTGGTATTGAAAATGCATCAACGTTACTCGCGCAGCACAGAGACCTCCCCCTCGCTCTTCTCCTTTATCATCGGTTCCGTTGTTCATGCTGCTGAAAAGATTTAGCCATAAGAGGTCCAGCAGACGAGACACAAGCATATCGAAGATAGCTCGTCACCGTAGCAGTTTTTTCCGCTTGTTTGCCAAACAAAACGATCGGATTGCCGGTGCTCCTACTGTGCCAGATCAAAACGTGGTTTTCCTTCTTTTTCCGTGTTCACGTTCGTATGACCAGCAGTTGTGGATATGGGCGATACACTCTATACGTCATACACCGACAGTCAAAGCGTAATGTGAGAATCCTCTGGCTTTTCAAAAGATATCTCGACTCCCGCGTATTTTGTACGCCGGAAAAATCTTTATTCGCAATTTTTTTCAAATTCCAAATGGATCAAGAAATTTTTTATATCTTTTCGAAATAAATGCGGAGATTCCAAATTTTCTGCTTAACCCATTGATTTTGTTTTTCTCTGAAAATCTGCGACGAATTTCGTGCCTTCGTAATAATAATTAATTGAAGTAGAGAAACCAAGATTTCGATCGCTTCGAAATGAATTTCAAAGTCGTAGACACGAGGTTTTTCATTCTCAAGAATGGCCATCGCAATTCCACATGTTTGTCGATGATTAAACAAACATTGAATTTCAGAAATCCAGTGAATTTCGATTCTGAATGAGACATGGTTTCATGCAAATGTTAGTTTAGGTAAAACTCGATTGGTTTGATTTCCCTCAATAGCCCACACGATGCTTGCACTGCCAACGAAAATTCTCTGCACTCGGGATCGTCTCGACATCTCTTCTCAAGCTCACCATCTCGTTTAACATTTATATTTACCTTCAGCAATTGTGCCTAATGATCAAAGAGAAATTACAACAAAATTCACGAATTTTAACAAGAAATAAAATAAATTGAAAAATAAAAATGATTTTTAGATCGAAAATCCATTTTCCGTTGCCAGGGAAAAACTTAGTCCAACCGTTTAATTAAATAATATTCTCGGGCCTTTAAAGTGGACGGTATCTACAGAGAAGCTTTTGCTCCCTCGATATTTTTCCATTATTTGGGGTATTAGTGTGTTTTCGAACCGGAAAAATAAATTCCGGTTTGCTCAACCGTCAGGATACTTCTGGAAGCTTCACCTAATCCTCTCTCGGCTATTGTCCGTGAGGATTTTGCTGTATCCATCTTCGTGAGCTTTACGCGATGGAAACGAAAAAATTGCTGGTCGAAAACTCGATTTTTCTTTCACATTAGAAAGTTCTGTGGAAATAAAAATACAAGAATGATCAACATTTTCACAAGGTTTAAAAAAAAAAACAAATTCGCAGCTTTCCAATGACTGGGAATTTTCCATATTTTTTAAACATACAATAATTATTTCGATCTCTGGTCGAAAGTTCGTAATTCGAAATGCATCGATATTAACAAAATAATTCAAAATGTCTAGCAAATTCAGTTCCTCCTACAATTCTTCTTCATTTTATGATTTTCTGAAATATATTCAAAGCTGCCAATGATGGCTGATAATCGTGGAAAAAAAATGTACCGAAAGAAATGGAACTGTAAAAGAAATTAATTAATTCGTGAACACGTATAAAGAGTAGAATTGCGTGTGGCGAAGAGCACTTTTAATTAGGCCGAGGACAGACCTTAAAAAGTCCCGCAGGAGTTCCATATACCATCCGTGAGAATCTCTGTGATGGTAAAAAGCCTCAACGGAAAGCCCGTTGACGAAACCCTACGATTTTGACCAGTTCCAACGGGAGATTGAATTGGATCTGCGGTTCTTCACTCGCTCGTCACACGTTCGTAATAATGACTAGCGGACGAGCTCGTGATAACCGGCGTATCGTAATAATTCACAATGGTTCGAGGATATTGAATGAATGATAAAAAAAAAAATGTGCTAATGCACTGCAAGGCACTCGACGCAAAATGAATTTTCTCGCAATGTAGAAATAATCCGAGAGTTAAAATTGGAGCGAATTGAAAAATTCCAATTAAAAATACAAATCTCCGATAATAATACGAGTTCGTTAATCTGACGCCATCAAATTATCATGATTCATTTTACGTAACATTCCACATGCATATCCAAAAAGCATCCAATGATTTTCAACATCCCTATGCAGTTCCACGCTACTCAATTGTTTCAATTAACACGATTCTGAACATCGATAATTATTCCTCTCGAATGCTTTGCGAAAACAATGGAGTATTACGTACTGACCAAGACTCGCAAAAGCATCATAAAAATTAATGACCTCGCAGCCAATATTTGGAATCGAACAAAATTCATTATACGAGAAGGAACTTTTTAAAAATTCGTGAGAAAAAAATAATTGCGAAAAATAGTGACCATGAGAATCGATGAGAAAAACAGAGCACGACTAAAGTGACAAAGAGGCTACAGAGAGGGAGAAATTGAACAGCACGAAAAAAAAAGAAGTTTGTGTATTTTCGTTGTACCCCCAATATACTCTTGGCGATCCATGTAATTGCTTTCGAAATGCTTGGCAAGACACACAGCCAAGTAGAAGTCTCGGCTCCTCAACCAGCTTTTCCACATTTTTTTTCTTTTCCTCCTGCCTTTCGGTCTCTTTTCAATCTTTTCGCTATTTCTTTCGCTTTTCCGCAAGCATGTACTTCCGCAGTGACTCGTTTCACGCAGACTTCCTCAACTTCTCCCAACCGCACGTCCATGTTCTCAGAAAGAAAACTCCTCGCACTCTGCACTGACTAACTCGAAGGGAAGTAAAAATATTCTACGTGCTAGCAAGACCAACGATCATTTTTTAAAAAACGATTTTTACTTTTTTCATTGTATGCACTGCGAGGAACTGTGTGCAGGAAAACTAGTAAAGAGAAGGAAACAAGACAGAAAAGAGGTGGCTCCAGCCACGAGTTGAAGTCCATAAGCGAAAAGTGTTCGTAAAAAGGGAAACGATTCAAAAAAACTGAAAATGCTTGCATTTTTTTCAAAAATATTTCATTTCCCTCAATCGACTGTGCGAGTTGAATATTTTCATTTCTTTTTATAATTCGAACTCTGCGAAAGGATCAAGGAGTGAAAGGAGCCACAGACTGCAGAAATCTTATGGGAAATGAGAATATTAATTTCTTCTTTCCTGAACGTTCGTACGTTCGATGATAATAATAAAAATAATAATATATAAAAATGGTTTTTCTTTCTCGATGTAGCCATGTCGTTCTGTTTCGATTAGAGCCAATCGTACGTGTTTTTTTGTTTGCTTTTCTTTTTTTTTCTTCACTTCAAATGGAAAAGTGTGCTCAACGCCACGTTGAGCAGCGTTTCCAGCTGCAAAATTGCACATCAGTTACGCGTGAGTAAGCAATAAAATGTAAATAATCCAACCTCGGCAAGCTGGCGTCAAACGCCAGTGGGAAAGTATTTTCGCAGAATGTTTTTCTCTTTTTTCTCTCCTATTTTTCCTTTTTTCCATTATTTTCAACCAACTCTATCGATTCGTCGGAATAGAGAGCAAGCGTTTCGTTAATTAATTCGTTCCATCGTTGTACTTTCATGGATTGAGCTTTTTGTAAAAAAAAAACAGTCAAAAGAAATTCCTTTTCAAACAATTGGATTGAGAGAGAAAAACGTAAAGGAAAATAAATGCTTCGTCGAGTTAATGTGATAAAAAAAAATTGCTTGCGCGACTACAGTCGCGTGATTAGCACGCATTCCACAACTTTTAATACTTGCTTCGTTGACTACTCAAGCTGGTGCATTTTGCCAGATTCAATAATCGTTCATTTCCGTGTCAATTTCTACAATTATTTTTTCGTTGATCCAAATTTTACGGAAATTGCAACAATTTACAAATCTCAGTAAAAGAATGAAAGAATTTTCTATTCAATTGGATAAAACGTTTGGGCGATATCTCGATTATAAAATCACACGAATAAAAATTGTCATGGGGCTGGAGGTTTGTAGAAGCAGAAATCGGGTAGGTCGGAGTTAAATGGAGCTTTCCGCCTTCGTCTTGTCTCTGCATTTACATGAGTATGTATCTCGACGCGTATCTATATATATCGAATGTACAGCTTGGCTTCTTGCAAGCGGAAGTGAAGTGAGCATGCCGAAAAGTTACGCTCAAAGTCGCAGTACTAATTTGCACGCGGCTACCAAGCCGGAATGGCAAAAGCTTTGTGATAAAACGAGAGAGACGATCCTCTTCGTATACACATCGAGTACAGTGACTCTCTCGTGCATCGAGGAAAATGGGTTCAGGATAGAAGTGGAAACCGACGGTTAAGGCGGCTCTTGAAACGTTGCCAAGGATTTCAATCGGTTGGGAATGCCCTTCGGCATGACTCGCACCTACCACTCTTCGAGAGATAGAAACTTCTATCTTCCCGCAACATCTCATGGGTTTCATACTTGTACATACGCCTGGTCGATTTTTCATTTTATAGAACTCAAACAAATTGATAAATAATTGAAACTAAAAAAAAACGCTTATTCCGATTCAGCAAAATTCAATCACATGAGAAATATTTCAAAGGCACGAAAAATCAAACACACCTCGCATTGCAAAAACGGACATTAGGATTTTTATATGAATATCTACCTGGTGAAGTCGTTCTCTCGATCTCCTGATTTCTCGGTACTTCGATGGAGAGATAAGCATTGAAGTTGAGTATAAAAACGACCAGGATTACGAGCGATAGAAACTTTTATTTCTCTTCTTTCTTTTCGGTTTTTTTCTTTGTCTGTAATGTGAAGTAACGGAAAAATATATCGTCTCATTTATTCAGAGAAATTCATTCGGTATTATGCAGAGAAATACGTGCAAAAGCTCTCACTTTATTTGCTTTTTTTTCGAACGATTTGAAAAAGTCAAAAATTGAATTCGCACGAATAAGTCTAGAAATTTCGACACCGAAAATAAAGGACTCAAGTACGAACGATAATGAACAGGGTCAAGGAAAGTTGACTAAACGTTGAAAAGATCGTACACGGAGATTGGGCTTCTACTCGGTCAGTTTAAAGTTTCGGAATGCAGCCTTTCGTATCGCACGACACTTGCCGCAGTCAAATTGAATTCTTGCTGCTACCTTTTGACTCGAGCACACTCACACGTGTTGTGCCTCTGATGCAGTTCTACCTGGCCGCGAACAACGTCAACACGCAAGCGATATGTCTGTCACGTTACAACGGAACTTGGGGAGCAAGGAGCGGGGGGGAAAGAGCGAGAAGTTTGATGCGAAAGCGAAACACTGCAGCGGAACGACGACGTGAACTAAACGCGAGTTACGTCACAGGAAAGTTTCACGACATAAATGTTGTGCTTCCATGTGCGTAAGAGCTGCAACCACATATAATACGTTCCTATCGAGGGACTCAAACCAGCAAATTCTATCGCTGCATCGAGCGAGAGCTCGTCACATTGTCGATTTCGATTTTTCTGCGACAGGTTCACAACGATGTTTATTGAAAATTCAATTATAAAATTTCCCAAAAGAAACTCGACGATTTTCTTAAAATCAAGGTTTTCCAGCTGCTTGCGGCAAACATTTTTTTTCTCAACATCTGTTGAGTTTGACATCGACACACCGGGTCATTCTGACCCGAATCAATTTCCAGCGTAAATTCGTGCTTAAAAGTCCCCGAAAGAGCAGATAAAATAAACTTCGGGTCAAATCGACCCAGTATGTCAATGCAGTGGACAAATTGAGATGCGTCGACGAGAAATTAATGAAAAAATGTGACTATCCTGATGCTCTCTGTTCTTAGAGCCTGATAAGAAAATATTGTGTTGAGACGTTGCCGAATGTCTGGAGAACGAGGTGGAAGCAGAAATAAGGAGAAAGGATAAAATGAGGGCACACGCAAGTGAAATTAGAAAGCATAACATCTTCATCAAGAGACACGAACACACATCGAGCAAGGGAAGTTGCATATAGTCGGAAGGAGGACCGAAGGGAGAAGGAAGAAGAAGCAGCAGCAGCTCGTTGCTGTCGATCTTGGTTTCTCACTCTCGAGCTCTCCATATTCCCGAAGCCTTGAGTAACAGTTTCTTCGGGGGAGGAGGTTAACCTGAGAATTCCTGTGAAAGTGCACAAGCTTTGTCGCGGAATAAGCTTAGTTAAGGGAGAAGTTAGTTCGTCGGAGCATAAAATACCGGTGTAATAACGTTTGTCAGTGGTGGAGGGTGCTGATGGTGCGCCTTCCCTACATCCTTGCATGCTTCATCCCCTCCGCCAATCGCTGCCAAGGCGACGAGAACACGCTTCCACTAAAACTGTTCCTTACGCGAGCTCTTCCTCGCAGACGAACCACCTTCCGCAGCAAAAATTAAGAGAGAGAATAACGACGTTGGAAAATCAAATTTCACAAATTGTCTCAGCATTTTTTTCAGCAGTTGACAGTTTTCCTTTTTATGACGCTCCAAATTTTGTTTCTACGAATAGTAATTATTCTGTCGGGGAACGTTCTTTGGTGGACGAATCATAATTTCACGTTGAGCCACGTCAGAAATATTAAAGGAAAGACATTTTTTCATAAAAGTACTGAATCGTGTTATGTCCGCGTAAACATTGGAATGTTTCTACATTTTATGCCTTAGACTATTTTTTGATGTACTAGCGGATTCACGAGGCTATTGATTCGAAAGCGATATTAAAAGCGAGTGGTTCACTTATTCTCGATCGCTGTTGATGCCAAAGTGATCCTCTGGAAAAAAAGGGAAAAAAACGGGATGATGAATTCTTTTTCACTCGTTTTCGAACCGTGCCCAAGCTCGACAGTGAACAAAAAGTGCTGTTAAAAAAAAAAAAAAAAAAAAAAACCCCCT
>JBAJMU010000009.1:7526851-7599661 GCA_037952995.1 Hyposoter didymator
AAAAAAAAAAAAAAAAAAAAAAAACACTCTACCTCGACACGCTTAATCTCCGCTGTGTCAATTTTCCTAACGCATAGTCAACTTTGTTCCTCGAGCGTGTGTACACACGGTGCACAGAGAATAATGAGTTTCGACGGAAGTTTCAAGTTTCGGGATTGGCCCTGTTTCTCTAGCCAGGATTTTATCAACGTCATATCGATTTGTTCGAGATCAATTCGGTCAGTGACCGATTTCCATCTCTGGCGTACGATAAAAAAGGAAAAATACATTATTCGCTTGGTCCTTCTGCTCTCGTGCTTTTTTCTAGTTTATTGAAACATACGATCGAGAGTAACGAAATGAAAATTGATTTTGGAAGGCCATTTAGTGACTGATTTATTTTTCAATGCTCCAGAGTGGAAGCCATGAAATTAACCTACACGGTAAAAAGAGTTGTATCGCTATTCGATCAGCAACGAGCACAAACATTATTTATTTCCCCTTTTGGATTCATAAACTTTGTGACTTTTATTCCTTTCCCCTTCGGGAATCGTTTCATATCTTTATTTTTTACGGTCCAATCAAATTCCAATTATTCGTCAATTTTCCCTGGTTCGATTCTCTCGTTCCAACAGCAACATAAATCCATCGTCCGTTTTCAAACCGGATTTGTAAAAATAAACTATTTTTCCAACCATGCCATTTGCACAATGTTGTTAAAGAAAAAAAAACTTACGATGGAATTTGAAAAGTTAGAAAATTTCCCAATTCGACGTGTAATTTTCAAACGAACTGGAATTTTTATCGAATTCATGAAAAATCCCTTTTTATTTATTGAAAATTTTACCAACGGCCATAGCGCAGGAATTTTGGAATGTAAACATTCCCGGATATGCAGTGAAGATTTGTTCTCTGTCGAAAATCCCATGCACTCGTTCAATTCGTTCTCCTCGGTTTTCTATGTACGAAACTATGTATAAATAGTTTTCCCTGTCACCTGGAGGGTACAGCGATCGTCGAGTATGCACTAACGAATTTTCGCATTTGACGGAATAGCAAAAGGTCTCGATTAATATTCAGAAATTCATTTATTCCGCAATAAGTTTGGGTGTGCCTTCGCCTCTGTACTCTGAGCGTCGTCCTTTCGATCCTTGAGCTACACCGGAATTGAATTTTCATTTATATTTGACTTTGTCCAGCTCTGAAAATTCCGCCCTTTTAAAAATTCCTTTTATACACGAGCTCGATGATTCGATAGAGTGTCGTCAAACGGGTGTAGGGAAAAGAATTTAAAAAGATAAAAGTTGAAGATAAACAAACAAAAATGAAAATCCACAGACGAGAAATAATTTTCCAATTTTTAGTGAATAAAAAATGAAAAATGCAATGTTTCAGGTGGCATGGCTTCACGTAGGTCGCCAAATGCTGCTGACGATCCACACCCACGTGGTGATAAAGATTCCCAGGTTTTCCGTATCGTACGACAAACAGAGGACGTGGCTCTTGGTTATAAAAAGTGTTGAGCAACAGGACCGAGGTTACTACATGTGTCAAGTCAATACGGATCCGATGATAAGCCAGGTTGGCTTCCTTCAAGTGATAGGTATGTACCGCCTCAGTAAAAACATAAAATCCTCGCGTCACCTGCGACAAGGAATCGAGCAATATAAATAGGACGTTCGAGCTTAAAATCCACTGAATTCACACGTAGAAATGAAAACTTTTCCAACCAAATTACCAACAAGAAACCTACAGGGACATAAAATAACGTCAAACTTGTTTAATCAGTCAACATCGAATATTCTTCGAGACAGTCGTCCAAATGAATCGCGAAAAACGTTGCACACGAAGCAGACTGCCCTATGTATTCACGTTGAATATTTACTCTCTTCTGTTTCTATGTATTTACGGTATAGGACGATGCGATATTTGCATGATGCGCGACCCATCGTCCATCGTTATTCATCTATTCAGCCTGCACTACACATATACATAAAATACATATTCTACGTTTATGTAATACTGTAAATAATACTACGATGCACATATGTATATAAAAGTCATCGTAGAGTTTAACTGCCTATGTATATACATAGAAAATAGTTTCGTTATAAACCGTTCGATATTCCAATCCCGTTGAACCTTACAGTGCCTCCGAACATATTGGACTCCCTGTCGACCGAGAGCAATGTCGCAGTCAGGGAACATCAGAATATCACGCTCACGTGCAAAGCAGACGGATATCCGACGCCGGTGCTCTCGTGGCGACGTGAGGATGGACAAGCTATAATGGTCGATCGACGTAACAAAGGTAAGCACCATCCAGTCTTCTGCCCATGTCCTTTTTTTCCCTTTGTCTAACCCTCACTTCGCACTATCACATTTTGGCCCTGGCTGGAAAGAGACATCAAACGCGCGTTCTGTCTCACCGTATCGCACGTTATTATTCTTTTCTCGAACTAATAACGCGTGTGGATAAAAATATCAATTATTTATCCTTCTTGGCGAGTTGCAATCATTCCGTCGCGAATATTCATTGGAATATTATTCTTTCGTGACAAATATGCAACATTTTAGAGAAAACTCTCGTTCCACGTGCCGCAGTTCTCTCATTATATTTTTTGCTTAATTCCGGAAATATTTACATTATTATTCTCGCAAAAATGAAACAAACAAACTTTCAACTAGTCAAATAGGTCTCGAATTTTCGGTGTGACCGTGTGCCAAAAGTTGAAGACAACAATTTCGAAAATCGAATGTGGAATCTCATCGCAGCATTTCCTTCACGCCTAAAAAAATATATTAATAATCATAAACCCATGGAATTGCCTTTAGTAATTGCAACATGCCGCATTGTTATATTTTTATCCATATTTTTAGAAATTTCGTTCGTAACTTGCTCGAAAGATTTATAAAAAATTATAAACAAATTGCTATATTGTTTTAAATCGAACAAGTAAAAACGATATTCGCGTGGAGAATCTGTTAAGAATCTTTTCGGAAACTATATGAACAGCTTTGAAATGTTGGCCGGAATTGAAAATGAGAGTAATCAACTTTTGAAAATGTCGAAGAAAAAGTGACATGAACAAATTTTTCATTTGTTTGTCGAAAGCTTGAAAAATTTGGCGTTATTAACAATTTCCTTGGCTCCCAAGACACACCGCGTTATAGAAATCTACCGCGTCGTATTCTCTTATTCGTGAATAAGACTTTGCCCAAAATTATGATGTCGAAGTTTGCATTGATGAAATGCAACGAAAACTCATTATTTTTTACAGCATCGTACCGAATTTTTCTACACTGTTTGTCGACAATAACGAGAAAGTCTTGTTCGCCATTCGAAAAGTAAATTTATTAGAAAAATTCAAACGAGTCAATGAATTATCAAAATAATGAATAAAAATTATATTTTTCGTTGGATTGCGACGATGCAAACTTCAATATCATCCAAAATAATGGTAAAAATAAATCACTCATTTCCAGTACTGAGAGCAGCTGTTTTACCTCAAATCGCGATAATTTTGATATCATTTCTTAACTTTTAGAATAGTTCTCTTAGTTAGTGACGATTGATTCGCATAAACGGTGAATTGAAGTCTTGTTCGGCATCCGAAAAGTAAATTTACTAGAAAAATTCGAACGAGTCAATGAATTATGAAAATAATGAATAAAAATTATATTTTTCGTTGGATTGCAACGATGCAAACTTCAATATCATCCAAAATTATGGTAAAAATAAATCACTCATTTCCAGTAGTGATAGCAGCTGTTTTACCTGAAATCGCGATAATTTTCATTTCATTTCTTAACTTTTAGAATAGTTCTCTTAGTTAGTGACGATTGATTCGCATAAACGGTGAATTGAAGAGTCGACGGAGCTGAGTGGGTTTAATTAATTAATTTGAAGAAATGGAGATGGTGAGGTTGATACAAATTTCATAGGCAATGTCGAGCTCTGCACGACGCGGTTTGTCGCGCGTCGACGTCATCACAGGCTTGGTGTAAAACGCATCACTATGTAGCGAACTTGACAAGGGCTCCACTTGGCGTTTTCTCGCCCTTTAATATTGTAGAGATTAATCAACTCTGGCAAGGTCTCGTGGACGCACTCGCGCCCCGCGTTGTATGTTCATCCTCGTCTCGCGTTTTCTCCCGCCGCTTTTTTTCTCTCTCCTTCTCATTGTCACTTATGGGAGAGAACTGAAGGTTTGCACGAAAGAGGGCTCTGTCGGATGCTGTGGCAAGGGAGAGGAAGACAAAGAGTGAAAAAGAGAAGAAAAGAGTGGCTGGGAAATTATGCGCATACACGGTTGCTCGACGGTTAAATATGCAAGAAGAGCCGCCACGATATAACGCGACGAAGAAACAAAAATCCATGTGCGTGTGGAAATTTCTATGTGTTGGTGTGTACCGAGCGCTTGCCATTCCCATCCGCTCTCTTTGTGATTCCTCGGCTATTTTTTTTTGCAACTCCCTCAAGGATTTACCACCGGAATAAAATAGCCTGAAATCTAGCACCATCGGAGGTGAACAAAACGTGGTTATGCTTGATGAGAAATCTCACAATAATGGACCATCTTAATGTAAAATCGGAGCAAGCGTTGAAAACGAACTTTTTTTAGTTACGAGTTACGAGCAATTGAAAAATGCAGAATAATGCGGTAAAAATTGGGGGAAAGGCTAGTGGACAATAATCCTCGAGTTTTAGCATCCGGAAAACAAAAACACCATTCGATCGAACGGGTTTCTCGTAATAAAGGAATAATTCAATCTGTTATCGTATTAAACATCATTTGTCGGGTTGATTGTTCGTTAACCATGATGCTGTAACGCGGGATTGACTCGAAAGCCTTTTTAAGAGGATCGTACGGATTATTTTATTTCCGCACAGAGTTAAACAACGGTTTTGCGGAATTGAATAAATAAATATCGAGTCATTGTCGGCATTTCGAAGTTTCGGCATTGTAAAAACAGCGACGCACTCGCAGCTCAATGTTTGTTTTTTTATTTATTTTTCATTTATGCTGTGACGAGACAAAGTCTCGCAGGTTCTCAGGGCATTGAAAAATACATTTTTCTATCGATCACGATTATTCGTCTGCCGTACGGAGAAACGGTTTTAATTCAAACAGCAAAAAAGTCCACTTCTCATTCCCCATTGGAAATGTTGCAATAATTTATTTTTCATGCAAATATAAGAAAAAGTTTTATTGCGCGATCGTCGATGAGACATAATTACGGGCATTCGGTTCTCATAATATCACCATTTACTCTGGGACCTTAAAAACCTACAATGAGAAGAAACTGCAGTAAATAATCTCTCCGTGCGTTTACTGGTGCAGTGTTGATGCAAAGTCAAAAATGTTATTTCCAGGCCACCACTAAATATGTAATTAGTACTCGTCTGGATGGAACAGAGCTCGCCGAGGGTAGACAGGAAAGCAGAGAAAACGTGACACTCGAAAAGATATGGGATGAGAATTTCTCCTCGTGAAACCCTTTTCCCACACATGAAATATATAGGAGTGAAACGTATGTTGAAAGATAAATCTGTAGGAAAGTGTACAGCAAGGTACAAAGAAAGTGGATCGCGACAATTTTGTTTCTACTGTTCAGAAAATTTGGTGGAAATGAGTAATTCCCGAGTTTCATCCGTGAGCTGAAAGAACGAATGGCCACGCAGGGACCTATTTATTATTTAGAAATCGTTGGGATATTGAGAGCAACGGATTCTCGAAGCAGTTGGGAAAGATCGGTTGCTTCAACTCGATGTTTTGTGCGTCACTGTAGGTGCACACTGCAGACTCAGTTTCTTCGTGACATATGCAGGACCCGCAGCTTAATGTAGCTGCAATTTTTTTCCCTGGGGAACTTCTCTTTCGTTCTACATTTTTTTTTTTTTGCCTCTCAATGATTGAGCCAGAGCAAAGCAGCCTTCGATGGAACGAGACAGGATTGTGGCCACTAAATAATTCGTACGACCATCAATTTTAATTGACAGCTCGTGTAATTGGATAAGTGTCAGTAAATGCTGGAGAATTAAAGTTGCTCCAAAATGAAAAGTGGTTGGAAAAAGATAATCACGAAACTCGAAACGAGCACGAAGAGATTTTTCAGAAATATTATTCAAAAGTGGCTCCATTAGGATTCCTTTTGTTTTATGGCAATCAAACTAAAACTGTTCACATGAGCTTTCCTATTAACTCGCGTGCGTTATGTCGTTTTCGTTCGCTCATACATAAACGACATTTGTATACACGCATTTCTCTATGTATGTAAATACATATTTGCTTCCGCGCAATCTTGCTTCGTACGAAATGCACGAATATACTTAACACACTATTTCGCGCGTACATATCTCTTCCCACACTGTCTGCTCACTCGCGGCGCACTTAATTTGCATATGTGCTCCAGCTACTCGGGTTATGAACACTTAAACCTAAGTTCTTGTGTATGCATAGAATACGTTACTTCGAAATTTATATGTACGTAAACTTAATACGTAACTTCTGTTCCATGCATGCGGGAACAATTACTACGCACATCTCTTCCTATACAAACTTGTGTTTACGCCTGCTGCTTTTTTTTTACGTGGTCGCGACCTGTTAAACGAAAAAAAAACAACATTTAGATGTTCATGCAAACGAAAATTTTACGTTGAACGATTAATGGCTCATTTCGTAAAGTATCAAATAATTATTTCGTAAAAAAAAGTCTGTCCAAACGCGTCTGAGACCTTTTAACGAAGAAAACAACGAAAATTAGTTAATTACTTTTTAATGAATATTTCCTATTACGAATTTCATTCAGACGCTTCACTGTCTCCCCGCGTAAAAATTCGAATTGTACGATGACATTTGGTTCATAATTTCTTGCAATTTTCAAACACGGATCTTGTAATTATTGAGCAATGCTAAATAATTACACGTGCCCAACTCGTTTACATTTGCGGACCTTTTACTGAACTGTCAGAGTGAGAACCCAGGCTTTCTCTGGGTGTACGAGTACACACATAGACGAGCCCAAAGCATATTAGCGAAGCTCTGCTTTGTGTGTCTCTCTCAAGTGCTTTTGTAGCTGGAAGCGCGTGCAAGCTCTTGGTCCGCATTACGTTCCGTCACGTACGTGGTGTCGCCGGAAACGAGGGATTAAAAGTTAACCGAGCTAACGCAATGTGGTCGAGCCCTTCAACTTTATACACACACACAAACTCACACAGACACATACTAGTGTATATAAGCCTCGTATGTATGTGTGAGTCAATAAAGCGAAGTATATATGCGTGTCCAAAATCAGGCAGCTCTCTTTCGTGACATATGACACAGACCAAGTATGTGATATATATATATCTATGGAGGGTGATGATAAATAACCAAGTTGAGCAGGCAACGAGAGACTCTGTGCGACGAAAATTAGTTTAGGAAATAACTCCATCTATATATTATACGAATGCGGTGAAAATGCTCGAGAGAATATGAAATTCTATTAATTCGAGAAAATGAATTTTCCTCAAGTTTGTCGCAACGTTGAAAATCGTATTTCTCCAAATGGTTGATGGAGTCGGCGGTATGCATTCGTATGTGAAGAATATTTTGATGGATTTGTTGGTGCTATTGATTTTTACAAATGCGTCACGAATGTTTGATTCGTTATTCGATTTCTGCTGGTTTTTCTTTTCGCAGTCGAGGATTTTTACCATCTGGTGGATCGATTCGTTAGGCGAATTTTGGTGAATCTGGTGTGACATGTTTTTAGCGATTTTTTTTAAGAATTTGTTGTTTTTTGTTCGAATTTGCGTCAACACCATGAGCTATGGTTGCATGCGGTCATTGTTGGTGAATCACTCGTGACAAACGTCAACTCCTGTCAGGCTAGAGACGTCGCACTCAGAATTCCAGGTGCTCTTGACATCTCGTAACTCGCGTTTCGAGACTAACGAATATGAGAGAGATGGAGAATGTTTCTGTGGGTGCGAGAGAGAGAAAGAGAGAGAGTGTGTGAAGGAGGAATCGGAAGGAAGACAGAGACGGAGAGCAAAGCAGATTGAGAGCGAGAGAGAGACAGCGAAAGGTCTTGCCGCCGAATGGGGATGATGAGAGCGACCACCGAGTCCCGGCTGCGAGTGAGCAGGTAAACCAATATACAGTTTGGTCAACTCTAGATGTCCTTGCATCCTGCGTAGCCCGGAGGATCACCATATACGACATCGCGACCCCGCACGTGTTGGATGTGTGGTTTGCGTTTACCGGCTGGCTCACACCACCTGTGACTTATCACGAGTGTGACAAAAGCCTCAACCCTTCACCTGTCCAATTCCCTGTCCGGAGCAATCATTAGAAATCTTCTCCATTGTTTCTCAACTCCATCGTTAATTCATCTGCCTTCGCATTTCCCCGATAACACTGCAATTCCAAATATTTACACGCACGAATTTGTAACCAGTTTGAAATTATTCAAACCGCGTGTCAAAAAATTCGTCTCTTGACATTTCTAAATAGCGTGAGGCCATCGAGTCATGCCCTCAAAACGTGGAAATCCGCTAAACTATACGCAGGAACGATAAAAAACTTCAATGACTAATTAAAACGATTTGTCTGTTAAATTCGACGGAATAAACGACAGAAAAACAATTCGTAGAATAAAAGAAAAGAAAGAAATGGTTGTGACGAATGAAAAAGAGCGAGATTCACACTGTACAGTGCTCTCGTTTCTCGTATCCGATAATCGATTGACTTTTGCACGACTACCTGTTTGCTCTTGATCGTACGATGTGGGCAAAAAACTGCCATGCATGTTACGTCGAGTGTGTATGCAGCATCTCTATATTCGATACACACATCTGTATTACATGAAGTTGAAATAATAGTTGAGCGAGTGCGAGCAGAGCACAATCCTTCGATTCTATTGATAAATCGTTGCACTCTCAATGCGAATTGAATCGAAATATCGATATATCAATCTAGCATCCACGATTTCACATCCCCCCCTTCTTCCTCTTCTCGTGCGAGCGAGATACACTTTTTCTCGATTTTTCTCTCTCTCTCCAGTTTCCCAGCAAACCACTCACGATTGTCTCGCTGCTCTGTCTTTCCTCTTTTCCAAGGTATGGCTTAATTCAAGCATTGCTTCAAGTTTGTTCAGTTTATCATGAGGCACGATCAATTGGTCTGCAAGTATGATAATAAATATTTTTATCTCGGGCTGTTGTGGTTTCTGGTACGTTGCTTTTTCGCTGTAACAACAATGTGGTTAATATTGCGACAGCAGGGCGTTCTGCCAATAATCGTCACTCTGAACTTCGGTTCAGAATTGAATTTCAAGGTAAAAAGTTCCTTTTTTTTTATTTTAGAGCTCTGAATTAAAATTCACGGTATAACAATCTGTTGTGGAGCGACGCAAAACCCTTTTCATATTCTTCCATGTTGTGCGGATTCCAGGAGGTAAAATAAAAAATAAAAACATGCTCATACCATTGAGAGATGAAAAAAAAGTAAAATAAAAAACAGAAAAACTGGTGGGCTATCCAGGGGCATCCTCGCGACGTGAAGTATGGATTCGGGGTAAAGTTCATGATAAATATGAATGTAGAAAGACGTACGTGGATGCGGCAAGGGGCACAGCAACGGATTAGTGGCAGGCATAATACTCTCTGCGTGAGGCCGCGAGGGGCCACTCAGTTGCAACGAACCGTATTTAGCCGTTAGCTCAGCCAGTCGCGCGGAGCCAACGGCTCGAGAAAAGTGAATAATAATTTTAACTTTGCCAGAAACATCCACTCGAGCCACGAAGACACGAGTGAGAAAAAGCCGAAAACGAGAACGCTAGGCTTTTTGCTTCTTCAACGTATTTTTTCATTTTTTTTATTTTTATTTTTTTTCTTATTCTTCGTTTTTTTTCGTGCTCCGGTTGCTACTTTTTCCTCTTTCTTTATGCTACTTCGACTTTTTTTCAACTATGCATATACTCTTTCTTTCTTCGTGCCTCGAGCTCAACTTTGCCGCACAACTCGGTTATCCTTATCCTGTTTTTTGGTCTTTCCTAGTTTTATTTATCTCCCACCTCACTCATTGCTTCACTCCCTTTTTTAAATGTCTCATCCCTCCTCCTGCTTCTCCTCTCAGCTTTATTACAACCGACCACGAGGAAACGTCCGTTTTTCACGTTCACCACCAACAAGCTCGTCCTCCTCTTCTCTTATTCCACAAGTTTACCCACGCGTTTCACGTCTCGAAAGAACCACGAGATAAGAGGCAAGTGCAGTGTCGACTAATTTCAAAAAGTCTGCGCTTTTGAAACTTTATCTTCTTCTTTTTCTTTTCCGTCTGTCTTCGTTCTGCTCGATCTTTCTCTCATTTTTTTTATTTTTTCTCAAGTACTATTTCGTTTTATTTACCATTTTATTTCTTCTCTTTTTACTCAAGCAAGTGACGAAAAAGTCTTAATGAAACTGTTCATCTCTCATCATTCTACAGTCGCGTTTCGGCCCTGTATCTCATTTTCTCTATTTTCCATCTTTCTTCACCCAAACCTTGTGGCCTGTGCGTGTTTGTCTGCGCCTCGGACTGCAACCTTGTTTTTCCTTTCGCTTCTTTCTCCTTCCCCCACCCTCTCTTCGTGCTCTTGTCAATGAATGAAAAAACCCACTTTGAAGCCTACCTGAGAAGCTTTCTCAAACAAGTTTGTGTCGAGAACGAGACTCTCCTGTGTCTACTTGAAAAAACATCGAAGAGCTCACATCGCAGCCAGAGTTTTTTTCATTCTCCTCAATTTTTCTCGCTACTTTGTAATATTTTCTTGAACAGAAAAAAAAATCATTCGGCTTATAAGCGCCCACGTGTATCCTCAGACTGAAACGTGTCGTATCAGCGAATTCAGAAGCAGCGATAATGCGACTAAACGTGCGACAAAGCGGAGCCAAGTCTCCAAGTAGTTAAGGCTGCAATAGTCAGACACGAATTCTATAATATTTACCAATGAAAAAAACAGTTATTCGGAGTTCCAATAATCGGTACAGACACACAGGGCGCAAGGACAAAGATTGTATCTTGCCAAGAAAACGAAACGCAGCGATAAATGCATTAGGAAACGGCGCAGGCGTCGTAAGTAGAAACAGTAAAGAAAAGTCAGACACGACTCTGTAAAAGTTCTGATTATCAAGTTCCATTCAACATTTTCAATGTCCGAGAGTTTTCTAAACGTTCGAACGAAAGAGCTCAAGTTTTCCGATGACATCGCGGCTGACAGAAGCTCTTTTGCTTTTGGCGGGCAACTCAACAGCGAAAGAAAAAGAACGATAGAGATTGAAGAATTGAGTGAGATAAATTTTCCCTGGAGAGATACGCTCTGCTCGGGAGATAGGATTCTGAGCAAAGTGCCCGAAGCGTTTCTCTGTAGCTTCGAACAAATATGTTTCCTACCGAAACGCTTAACCTAACTATATGTATGATACATCGAGTAAATACAAGAATATCATAGAGTCGACTTGTTTCCGAAATAATGATAAACCAATACTTTCCACTGTGTTTTTCGCCATGAAATTTGACTAGAAATTCTTTTGCTATTTCGATCAGACGAAATTCCGAACTTTGTTATAAAACCACGTGAAAATTTTCGAAAACATTTTTTTTTTTTGCTAGTTTAACAAAATTTGAAGGCAATTTTACAAAAAATCTCCATGCCCGGGGATATGAAAAATATTGCACGTTGTAATTGTTAAAAAATTGACAAAACATTCGGAATTTTCCATTTTTTAAAAACCTAAAGTTCAATCTTGATGACATAAAGTTTTTGACATCAATCCTATGGCTGTCGTTCCCTGCGTCACCGCGTCGACTTCATTCGTTATCGCGTATGATAGCTCAATTCCTCAGTCGCTTAGACGCTCTTGCAACCTGGCACGCTCCCCGATCTCGAGAACATGTAACAAGCGTCAAAACTCACTGGATTAGAGTTGTTGGAAATGTTCGTGCAGCATAATAAAAAAAAACATGCAGGACTACAATTCCGCATTTACACAGGGTGTCCTGAAAGTGTCATTCACAAAAATATTTCATGACGAGATAAAAATCCTGGTTTTTTTTCCCTGCAGCACAGAAAAGTAAGAAATTTTCTCAGTTACCAAGAAATCTTGTCGCCACACGAGCTTAAAAACCGAGGGTAGAATTTCATGATGATTCTATGATTTTTTCTCCAAAAATTCAGCAAGAAAGTTCAACTTCCCTGTAGCTCAAAATCCAGAGACACTTGTAGCCAAATATATCTGTTTACAAACGTGTATGGGTTAAGATGTTAAGAGATGTGTCTGTACGTCTGGTACGAGTTCTGGTTCTGGCTCCTTCTGCTCTTAAAACGCTGCTGCCATTTTGACGCTCGTTAAAAGTTGACCGATGCGCCAAGAGCTCTCATCTCTCAGTTTCCTCCAACGCATTGATATATATTTATATATAAATGGACGTGTTGTAAGAGACAGAGAGCGAGGACCGAGAGAGAATGCATTTTCGACTTTGATAACTCGATCTCGAGCACGCCTGGACATCGGAGACTTAATCGACGTAAGTGATGCTCTCTCCCTTGTCCATACGTGACTCTGTGGACGTCAACTGTTGCAAGTTTGAAAAAAAACTCACTTGATACTTAGGAAGAAAAAAAAATTGAGAAGCAAGTCACTAGTAGGATTACTTAAGGAATCGCTAGCGACATTACTGACACAACGATAATACCAGGGCCATCACCAATGAAGGACAAGTACTGATAATCCATTGGTGCACGAAACGACTCTCTGATAAGTATCGCATTAGTGTTCTTCTCATTGCTGCTCATATTTTTTTCTCTTTTTTTATTAAGGTAGTAGGAGAAAAGGATGAATAAGTTATTTGAATATTTCGTGAATGGAAATTATGAAAGAGCCTCGTCTTGATTATGTGACATTCGAGTTATATACAAAAGTTTGCCTAGCTTTTCATCCATTTCCTGGGATGCTAATAACGAGGCGAGGCAGTGGCAAAAAATTCGATACACAATTCAATTAGAAAGACTTGCTGCTCGTCAATAAATTACGAGTCAATACAGTCGGATTTTTTATTTATTTTTTTATTTGTAGAGTTACGTCTTTCATTAATTTAATTTCATCGGAAGCAGAAGCAGAACTCGTTAAAAAATTGTAGTTTATGTTTTTTTTTTTTTTTGATGAAATTCACTAATTACTGGATGTGCGAACGGGTTGCTTGGGTTCTCTTGAATTTTTCACTCAGTGTGTGATATTTCGCGAGTTTATTCGTACGTGGAAATTGGAGGAGTCGATATGACGACAACGTAGAACGTCAGCACCAAGAGGAGGATTCGCAATTCGATTGACTTTAAAGGAAAATTCAACAGAATGGAGGATATCAGTGAATATTAGTGATAGAAAGTCTGAAAGGAGAGACGAGGATCTACGACCAGGCATTCGGGATTGCTTGCCATTTATATATCGTTTCTTTCTCTGTGCTATTCCTCCCACTATGCAAGAGAGATTCCAATTAGGTAGCGCGAGCGCGAAACGCAAATTGACGATAATTCGATAACCGATGCGGAATGGATTATTCCGATGGGAGATCCCCCAATTATTCGTTATTCGCTTATCGGCACCAAGCTCGATGCGCATCTAGTGCCATTAACCATTCTTACATCCTACGCAAAATATTGTTTCACTTTTTATTATGCACGTACGTGATCGTGAATGAAGCGACGTTTTAATGTCGTCGAAAGAAAAAAAAAATTCCAGTCCTCGTCACTGTAATAATGCAGGGAAGAAAATTATTTCTTACTTTACCTCGCGACCCTTGAAATTAATCCAATAATTACAATCTGCATTATTTCTGTTCAAAGAAAATCTGCAGAAGCTGTAATTTCCTTTCGTATTCAAACTCGATCTCATTTTTCACCGACAGATCGCGTTGTCAACTCGTCAAATCATAAATTCCTATTCAAACACCTGGAGCTACGACTCGGAAATGAATAGGACGAGGCAAACGAACGGAAAGAATGAATAAAGTAGGAAATTCTTCGGAAGATTTCTCTGCAGCGAGAACTCATGAAAATTCAGGTTGCGTTTGTCTGACCTTTTCGGCTATTCGTTGAAAGTTACACATCTCTTGGTTGATTCGGAACCGCGGAATTCTGCCCAGAATTGTACCTGTGGAACACTTTTGTTTAAGTTGCTCGGAATATCTCACACGATTCAACGTGGTTTTGTATTGTTTGTTTTTCTTTGTTCTTGGTGTTCGCTGCAGTGGATAAGTACGACGGCGAACAGCTTAATTTGACGAAAATAACGAGAAGTGAGATGGGCGCTTATCTCTGCATCGCTAAGAACGGAGTGCCCCCTACAGTCAGCAAACGAATCACGGTGGAAGTGGAATGTGAGTATATCCAACAAATTTTTGTATTTCTGTCAAATTCCCTGCCCGAATTTTCATAGCAAAGATATAACGAGTTATTGTATATTTTTAATAAAGAGGTTATTAGTTTTTGAATCATGAACATTGTGCAAGCCTTTTCCATGGTCCCAAGCACCGGATACAGAGAAAAAAAAACTAAGATGTAAGAGTCTTGCCGGATAATTTTGCTGGAAGCAAGTTCAAAGTTTCTAGACTATGAGTAAACAAAAAATCATGAGACTGCAGCATTAAAAGTTAATAACGAGTGATTTTTATGGAGCTTGCTTAGTTCTATTTACAAGGGGTAGCTTTAAATTAATTTGAAACTTGGTTCGTGAGCGTGTCGCTCTTTAATTTCCCAAACGTCTTGAAACGCGAGCACACAATGTTATTGCGACCGTTTGGCTATTTTTCAATACATAGACGTGTTGCGTTGCAGTAAACGTTGAAGAAAAAGGGTAGAAGGAAAAATTCCAGAGGGAACAAAGACACGCAACGTTGTTTTGTTTGAATTTCATCGGTGCTGTTGTTGCATGAGGAGAATGCGATGTAGTGGAGAAGGCGTTGCACAGTACTCTCTGGTAGAGAAATCGCTTGCGATGTCGTCAGTGGATTTCGTACCAGTGCGAAAGAGATGACGAAGATGGTGGAAAAAGGGACGAAGGGTTGAGGCAAGGGTAAAACGTCTAGTAGTAGAGGTAGCTAAGGCCCCAGGGAAATACGGTAACCGCACGAGAGTCCCCATGGCGTTACTGGTCATTTTTCCCTTTTATGCGTTCCATTCGTTCGCGTCATTTCGTACGCCTGTGCTTGACCAGAATATCCACACGCACAGCCTCATAAAAATGCATCGTGTGGTACATATGTGTATACATAAATTTCTATACACTTTGATGCCGTTAAAACAGCGGATGGATGTGGACAGCGAGTAGAAGTCTGTACACGTGCTACGTATACGGCTTCGGATGCTTCCATTTATGCAAATATGCATATATCAATCCAGTGTCCGGAGACTGTTCCCTCGTCCCTCGCAAAACCAAGTAAAACTAACCCCGGTGTTCTCCATCTTATCCCTGGCCAGGACAATTCCTCTTCCAAGTTCCTCCATGAGTTCAGATTCCTCGGGAACAAATTCAAAGCCACACAAATCTGGCCGGTCCATTTTGACCCACCTCCGAGGACAATTCCCAGCTTTTCCATGATTCTAACATTCTGGTTTGCCGTCTTGTACAAGGCGCTGCGGTAGCAAGGCCGAGATGTTTATATAATAGAGACAGGGAGCGCCAGAACGAGAGGGAAGAGAAGCTTATATGTACATAAACACTATGCGCGTGTGTGTTTTCCTGTCAGAGGGATCCTCTGATACTGTCCTTTGAATATTTAGAAGGGGAGTACGACATATTTTATTCAAACGAGCGAGAAAGTACACAGGAGCAGTTTTCACCGGCGATCCAACGTACACCCCCAAGCATGAGTTTCTCCAACGCCCCATCCTCCACCATTCCCGTTCTCCCCAACAAACTCGTTCACCCGAGCATCTCCACATAACCTACCCTTATATGTACACTTGGAAATGCTCTATTTGTTCGCAGTTCTCGGATACCCGTAGCTCTCTAAAACAACGTGCTCGTGCGTATGAAATTTCTCTCGTCCTAGCGGCTAAAATTCTTTTGTAACGTAAACGCGAATTTGCTCTCGGTCACTGCACGTTACAATTATTCGTTCCATATGATGTAGCTATGTGCCGATGAATGCAGACGCCCTCGTGGCCATGGAATTACCCGAATCACGCTCGGCCGCTGGATATTTCACTCCCCAACATCCCCACACTCTATTATCTATATCCGTAACCACCCTTCCTTCCCTGCATCACTACCTCCGCCCTGTTACACTCTATAGTGGCATTTCGCGCAAACCGCTCGAGCTAGGCTCTCGGCAAATCTGTGGATTTCCACGATGACCCCCTAATTAACGCATACTTTCCCGCGACCTCTAGCAAAACCATGGCCTGTTCTCTTCATCCATGTCATTCCATCATCATTCCTCAACATTGTCCTTCCGCCTAACTCATCCTCATATTTCACCCCCAGAATTCTTTCAACCCGCACCATGACCACAACTTCTCTCACGATTAAAAATCCTGGATACAAACAAAACATCTGGAATACCGGTGACTGAAGTTGGACCAGAGAATCGCAACGATATGTAACAACCAATCCTTTCTCCAACCGGTATTACAATGCAACTTCATAGTTTATGATCTCCGATTATGTAATCGGAGCATTGCAGGGTGACCCGGAAATACTATATTAGTTTTCACTACATCCCTAGCCAATTTTACCGAATTGCTGACTCATCCGCGTTAGTATGTTCCCACGATACGCTCTCATCATTCCGGTTATGATTGGCCAACAAAGCAAAAACTCGACAGACCGCTGTTGGCAATACGCGCAGCTTTCCCTCGATGCAACTAAAATTCGTGTGTGACCCTCCGCTCTTGCCTGAAGTTATAATCGAAATTTGGAAACGCACTTTAGGTACTACGCGTGGCCCCATTTGAAACAGTCGAACGCTCCTGTAAACGTACCAATTTACCAATTGCTAGGTAACCTTCCCGAACTCATTTGCGTATACAAATAAGCATCCAGTCTGTTTGTACGAGATAACAAACGTACACAAATTATTGGTATCATAACTCTATCCACTTGTTTATTCATACTCAATAATTGAACGTAACGTGTTGTTCATTTATAGTTTCTCCGATGATTTGGGTCCCTAATCAATTGGTCGGAGCTCCGGCTGGAACCAACGTTTCCATTGACTGTCACACCGAAGCTCATCCGCGGGCAATAAGTTATTGGAGCTTGAACAAATCCATGATTCTCCCGAACGATAAATACTCTACGGAAACAAACCAGAATAGTTACAGAATGCACATGCGGCTAACCATAAGGAATCTCGAAGCTGGTGACTTCGGAAGCTATCAGTGCATCAGCAAGAATTCTCTTGGTGAGACCGAAGGATCGGTCAGATTGTACGGTAAGAATTTTCCGCAATCATTTTATCAAACACCATGAAAATTCTCTGTAAATATTTATCTTGATCTAAACCTGACGTAAGCAAAGCCACAATGATAACGATGCCATAAAACAACCGATTGAAATGATGGCAAGAACTGCAATTGACTATCCATGATTTCAGAGATGCCAAAGCCATCCGCACCACCGAGAGCAACAGAAATCAAAAGCAGCGCTAACAAAGAAGGTGAGCCTGATTGTTAACTGTCTTATTCATAGTCGTCCATCGAATCCTGTATTGTCAGTAGTTCTATTGGAGGTGTAAGCTCGTTAGGCAATCAGTTTCAACCAACAAAGTACGTTTGATCTAAACGTTTCTCAGCTTAGCAGTACCTGAAGATATTTTAGTAGAAACCCCGTGATAATTACTTGATAAGAGAAGCCACCAACACCATAAACTCTCAACTCGTCGCTTCGATCGTAATAACCAATGACAGAGCAACAACTTTGAAAGACATGAAACATTGGCTCACGATTGATGCCACGAGAGATGAGATCAGCGTAGAAGAGACATAACCTAAGCAAGATTGGAATGCTAAACATTCGTGAAATCCTAGATATGTTCCCCCGAGCTTCAACGCCCCAACTTCATGGGAAAGTTTTGTCATGCCATTCGCATTGTTCGCGACCCGAAGACACGGAACGATAGTCTTGGGGTACTACTAGTTCTACAGTTGGAAAAGCAACAAAACCTCTATCTCCAGTGAGGCACGATTTCCTTATTCGCAAAGTATGTGCACATCATACATGTGTATCTTGCCTCCATAAGGTTGGAGGTAGACAGGGAGCGTGAAAGAGAGAGAGTGAGAGAATTCTGCGAATAAATTCCATAGAATTCCTAGGTCATGTCTCGAAGGTTTTCGCGTTTGTAGTGTCATATATCGTATATAGCGCAACCAAGAGAAAAGCATGCCATAGTGTCTATGAGTGTGCCCGTATGTATATATACGCGCAAGAGACGAGAGGCAGGGTGTTAAGGGTACGAGGTGAAAGCAAGCCATTCCCCAGGCTATTGCCAGAGGAGAGCCATCCCTGCAGCGAAACCAATCTTAATACGCTGCATTATTAACGCGACTGCACCACGGGCTAACACCAGCGAACCTACTGTCGGGGGAGAAGCAGGATGTAGCACGACTAGCAACAGCAGAAGCAGCAGCAGCCATCCCTGGTAGCACTTCCTAGCATAACACCAGCCACCACCCAGTTATATATGCCTCGGGTATTACCGCGTTATACCGGCTTCCAGCAGCGTCTTACAATTTTGCACGACTCTCGCCATGCAGCACAACCCCAGCCAGCCCCATCCTACTTTACCACCTTTCGACTTTCCTACCGCTCTTCCTGGATAACGCAGTGAGCTTGAGTTTTCGCCCAGGCAGTTTCTACGACCTGGCTGGAACGTTGCTCCTGATACTGCTGCTCTTGGCTGCACGCTCATTATTCTTTCAAGCGAATGTCTCAGCGGGTAAAGGGTACAAGCAGCCTAGGACAAAATAGACGAAAAAAAAAAGAAAAAACTGTAAAACCGGACAGGTAAAAGGGACAAGACGATTGCATCTGGCATCTCGACGACGTGGTTGCCACGTTACCCTCCAATTTTTATGGATTCCTACTTTCATACAAACCATCGTCGCACGGTACTGGCTGGAGGATGTGCCTTGGCTATTCGCTTCCATTCCCATCAAAGTCCAGAGTTCGGTTTCTCTGATGGTTCCCTTCTTCTCCCATCCTTTTAATAATAGAGTTGCCACTTTCGAATGCAGGCGACTCGACTCCGTGTTTACTCTGCCATACCAACAAGACCACAAGCTTGTAAATTATTTGGGAATTTCGAGTCTTTTCTTACGAGGCGCCAATCCGGGTGAAAATTTAGCTTTGTTCTACGAAATCTTGATAGCCAACGCAATATTTGCTCCGATAACAAACAGCGGGCGAGCCCTGCGAGAAAGGAATTCTGTCCCAGAGACAACGGACTAGCCATGGGAAATATAATATTTATCGTCCGTCAGAACCATAAACACCTGACTTTGAAAAATTCGTGTATTTCTCACTCCGAGCAACACTTGGAATTGTTGTCTTAGGAACCAACAGGGTTGAAGAAACAAGCTCCTTGGAGAATAAACCGGACAATATAGTGGCGCGTTGCTAGCACAACATTCGGACTCTGCTCCTTGGGCAAGTTCTGTATGTTACAGTGGTCTCTGCGGTATGATAGTGGTGGAGCTGTTTTCGTTGCTTTCATTGTAGCTGAGTCAGCGAAATTAACTGTAAACACCGACGAATCCTTTACGGTTGTACACATACATAGAGGTACATGTATTCGAGTTGTATATTTACTTTCCGTCTCGACGAAGTCAGTTGACCAGGACAATACGCGACTCTCTGTACATTGACCACATATGAGTTCAGGCGCACGTGACTTCGAGGTTTATCCTTGTTGCTTAGTATGTCCTTAGTGTAATCTCATTTTCCTGCTACCTCTCGATGAGTTTTCGTACTCCGAGTTGCGGTCTTTCAGTATCCAACTTGGAAGGCACATGAGAAATTCTCTGATCCCTCTCACCTCAATATTCCGCGAAAGATTCTCATTGTTTAACCAACCTCGCGGCTACCGAAACTCACTCGGTTCTACATCGTCGCGTAGCTTAACTGGATGACCTAATTAACTGCATTTAAAATTCAATTACCTGCTAAACTCGGTGGTATGCTGGATTGCAAGAGCACAGAGAATCCAAAAGGCCCAGCATTGCATTGTGCAAATGAACCAACACATTGTTTCACCAACGAATCTATATCTGTGAAAGTTGCTGCTCGTTCGGATGACTTTCGTGTGTGCACCCTCGTGTTTGTATACGTTGCCTCTATTGTCGTTATCTGTTGGAGGATCGACACAGGGTAAGACTGCCGAGAAGCCAATTTAGTTTTCCTATCGACTCACCCTATTTCACCGTCTTATTCTCCTTCCCCGTTGCTTCCGCTTCTTATTGGCTTTTTTCTTGTGGTAAACGCGAGTTAAATCGAGCCAGATCCTAGCAAAGAGTCTGATAAGCGACTCGGCAAGCACAAGATATGCGAAAATGAGCGCACTTCGCATCTACTATTTCTTTTGTTGCTCCTTCTGCTTCCTTTTCTCGAGAAGCAAGCATGAGGGAATCCTCTCATGCAGCGTTTCAAAATGATAGTAGAATTTCTGATGACCTCTGGAAGATACGGAACGCTTGTCTTGCTCCAGCTTAAAAGCTGCGTCGCTAAATGTGAGAATTGGAAGCTCAACTTGAAGCTGCATCATAGTTTCCTCCAAAACTTGGAAAACTTGAATGCCAATCAGCAAATGTGAATCTCCGAACGATGATGATTGTCTTTAATGCAGACATGAAACTCAACGATGTCGCTGCATATGATCCACAATTTCATAAACGTAGATGGAACTTATCGTCAAGTTTGTTCTTCCCAGCGGTGATAACAGGGAACCTCAGCGACCTTTCTGTTAGCACATCTGGTATCATCCATAGTGGATTATATTTCGTAACTCGGCAAATTGGTAGGTCGACGATTCCCTCGCCCGACACGTCCGAAACTAGTCCATATGGTGTAATTTGCCATTTCGCATATACCATCGAGAGCAAACTCCAGGCTTCCTTGGTCGTACTCGTTGCACACTCGACGTAGGACGCGGCCGTTATACGTTATAGCCAAATGGATCGGTCGCGCTGGGGCCGGAGGTGTATCGTTGCTGTTCCAGCGCCGTTGGTGCGAAGCATATTGCAGTTGCACCGATGTGCTGCTCCGTTGGCGAATCCTGTTCTATATACGATCTCTCGCTCTCGCAATACAGTTTACTGAGTATACTGGACGAGTGGCCGAATTATCCCGCGGAGAGTACACTGTTTAATAATGAGTCAGTGGCCCCACGGGACACCCATCGATCCTCGCCAAGCCTTAATTAATTACCACCCAAATGATATCCGACGTTTCACCTGCACAGCTATACAACTTACTGCAGCATTCCGTGCTCCACAATACATATAGCTTCGTTTATGTGAATCCACAAAAGTCTGTGCGTCCATGTGAATAAGCTGTACAAGTGTATTTGTGTATAGTAAATTAGTTGTACGTGCGAATGCCTTAAGAGAGCTTTCTGGAGGCAAGGCAACTTTGTCCATGTCACGTACAAGCCCTAAACTACAATATCTACTGCAACAAGGAACTTCAGCAATTAGGTATTCGTTCGTTAATATTGGAGGGTAGGGAAGGGAGATAGGAGCTTGAGACTTGGTACTGTTGAAAACGAGATATAAGAAGGTCCCAATGTGAATAAAACTTTTCACCTTCGCATTCAGGCATAATTGAATGAATGGAAATAAAAGGTAGTCGCGCAGTCTCGAGTCTATTTCCATCTGGAAGAAACATCGCAAGCAAAGTTTCGTTACGTTTTTAAATTTTAACTGCCCACGGAAAAAGCCTGTTTCTCAAATTTATGACGACTCTTGAGAATTCTTTAATCGCACATTTCAACAAGCTTGTGAAAATAAAATGTGGCCTAACTTGCTGCCAACAAAAACGCGAAGTCGTTTCGACTGCTCGCTAAAAAATCTTTGCGCAATTTTCACTGCCAGTTTAATTCCCGATGGATTTTCTGCTTCGAATGGCTCGGATCTCTGCGGCTCTACGGCCGAATACTATTCGACGTTTCGGAATAACCGGTGATTCATCGGTTTCCGCCACCTCATGCAAAAAAAAAAAAAAAGAGCCAAAAGGGCGAGAGTTCAGAGTTCTTCGAGTGTGGCACGCTGAATTACGACACATTGGAAACGAAATAGATAACGCTATTGTTTCCTGTTTATAGGCCACTGTCCCGGAAGCTAGCCCACGAGCGAGGGTGATAAAAAAGAAAGAGTGTGTGGGTTAGTCTCGGTAGAGAAGAGACACGCGTAAGGGTCGATGTTGGAATAGCAATACAGATGGCGCACTTGATATAAGGGACACGCTGAAGGTGCCAGAGTATTGTGAAGAAGAGACGTATGTTAACTCTCGTGTGTACAGAAGGGTGGGACAAACGCTCAAAACTTGTAAACAAACCTCATCAGGTTGAGAAGAACGAGGGAATGAGGAAGTGCGAGAGAAAGGGAAAGAAACAAAAGGGCTTGGGTGAAATATGGGCTAAGTGTGATTGCCCAAGCTTCGTGTGGAAGCCAAGTATAATATATTCACATACTCTTAGCATACAGACAGGTCCCAGGGGCCATATTGTTCTAAAGCCCTGTATCCGCACCCCTCGCATCTTCCACAGCAGCCCTTCCATGTTCTCGCCAATATCCAGTAGCCGCAACGTCATCCTGAGCGTAAGAGCAAGAGAAAGAGAGTCGGAAGGGTCGGAAAAGGTATGTGGATAACGGAGGCTAGAGTGGGGGATGTAGTCGCGTGGCAAGCCACTAGCGAATGTTGCAAAACAAAGTTTCCGAGCGTATTTAAAGTTTTATTCGCAAACTTTTTAGTGCCTTCGCCCATGCCTGCTCGCTATCTTTGTCTCGACCAACGCGCCAGCCTTCCTCTTCACCGCCACTTGCCCATTTTCATTCTTTTTTATATACTTCCGTCCTTTCAATTCATAAGGGCATATCCGTTGTTTAAAAACAGAGGGAAAAAGCCTTTTTATCGTGTGGCTAACGATACGAGTATCTCTCGGAGTCTTCCTACGAGAGGGCTCCCAGAACACCATTTCCTTTTTCCAGCCCGAGGCTCCTTCGAGCCTCAAAAGGTCATGACCGCTTTGACACGCTCCTTTCTCAATATTTTACGAGGTTATTAAAGACCAAGACATAAAAATCAATCCAGAAAAATGTGCTTCTACACTCGGTGGGTCAACAACATCCCCTGACCATGAAACCGTGCCCTTGGAGATGGAACGGCCACTCGGAAAGACGATCGAAGCAACTTTGACTTTTTTTTCCGTTCGTACGATCACAAATACTCAAAAGATTCCCATAGAACTGACGTCAATTTCCACGTGGTCAGAAATTCCAATAATGCCAAAAAAACTAACGATCTTCATGATTCTGTTTACAAACGTTTCCCTCAGAGAGTTTTCATGCTTTTCAAGTTGGAAAAAACTTAATGGACTACTCGTAGCGTCGCAGCTGAAAGTTTAAGTAGACCGAGAAAGAGAGCATCATCATATTTTCTTGTCTCGTTGTAGAAAGCACTTGATGTGTCTTTACGTACAAAAATGTTAACTTCACATACTTGTATCCGCTGGAAAGTGGTCTACTGCTGCAGTGCATGTCCGCTTCGAGGTACATGAAATTACAAAGCGTTGGAAGGTGAGTTGATAAAAAAAAAGACAGAAAATAATAATAACAAAAGGCCAGCGGCGAAGAGGCCGCTCGCAGAACTTTAAGAAGCAAACCCTGAGACATAGGAGCGAGAGTACGTGCTTCGGAGGCACAAGTGACAAGTTTTCCATCGCTTCTAAAAAGGAAAGAGCGAATAGACAAGGAAACACAGAGAGAGAGCGAGAGAGCAGGCGTGGAGTATCGCAAAGGGAGACACAAAAAATGAGAGATCGGAAAAGAGCAGCGAAAATGTAAATATGTAGCTAGTGCGTGTATCGGACGTTCCAAAACTCGAGTCCACGAAGTGTCGGCCTCGTGAAGTTGTTTTGAGAAAATAACTCGTTCATTTTTCTCTCGGTTTTGGCAAATTAGTAACAGCCAATCCGGAGCAACCTCAACGAGCAAGAGTCCCGGAACATCCTGCTCGAAACTTTTTTCTCTCCAAAGCCTCGGATTAGCTCGTTCACGGAAATTTAGAGATAAAAATTTAAAAAAAAACACTTTTCTCTTCAGAAATTGACGATCTACTTCGATCGTAAAGCTTGGACGTTTGTTCTGAGCGACTCTGTATCATTGTATAGATAAGAGTGTGTATAGGCGGTTGAACGTATATAGGGCCCTTGTTGAACATGAAGTGGAACTACACCCTGGCTGTGAATACAAAATTATCACCTTTGAAACTTTCAATCTACCGGGTAAACAGTCTACGCTATACCGTTGGGACGTTACGAGACGTTGGCTTGTGACGTCGTGTTCTATCCACGCAGGGTGGTTGATGGAGCCCCGGAAGGGGTGCCAGTTCAAGTCACGCATTATTACCAGCAAAGTATGTGCATTGAAAATTTTACATCGCGTTAAGTCTGACGATCGAGAACCGTACCTCGTGCGTCCCAAGTGGCTCCAGACTCTCGAGAATATCAAACCAGATATGCCATCGTATGAACATTTGTATACTAAAATCTATATACACATAGGCTGTGTGTATATTAAGGATTGTTATCAAAAGGAGTATCGACAAACTTTTCCACCAGATTCCTGCTGATGCTTGTTGAATAATTATTCAAAAATCCCTGCACTGGGACAACTCGTTATCGATAAAAAATAAACAAAACGAGACTTTGTTGGAGTTGTTATGGTACTCGGTACTTTCCATGACACTGCAAACACTCTTCGAAGAGTTTAAAGTCTCTCGGTAATCCGCGGTATGAATTAGTGTGATTGGTAGAGTTTCCAGTATATTTTTAACCCACAGAATTGCAATTGAACGTTTTTGATGTTTGTAGTTGTCAGTGTAGCGAAAAGTAGATTCTTGGCATCTGGTACTTTTGCAGGTGGGGCAATAATTGTTTTCTATTGTTCTTGTGCCTTCCTGGTAACTGGTATTCACAGTCGAAGAGACAGAAAGATGAGAGCGAGTGTAAAAAGATTTTCCACTCGATCGGATATCGATCGATGTTTCCTCTTTCTTTTCTCTTCTATTCTCGTCCTGTTTATTTCTCAATTATACTCGACTCCGTACAACGTCACGTACGTTTTTCAACTCGGAGTTTTCCATGCATTTATTTATGTCGGTTCGTTTTTGCATATGTTACGCGCGCAGGAAATCTGGAAAAGTTGAGCGGATTTCATTGAAAGATTTTCCCCCTATCGTCCTCGAGTTTGTTCCATCTTCGTCGTGCCATATATTGGCTTCATCTCACTTTATCTCCCTCCATCTCTGTCTTGTCATTCTCGCGCAACAAGTGCGCGCTGCTGAACTTGGCCGGCTCGCGGGACTTCTGCTGTTTGGCGCCTCGTACAATCTTCTCTCCATCTCTGTGTCTCTCGCTCTCTCTCTCTCTTTCTCCATCTCTCTTCTTCTCTGCCCTTTTCTTCGATATGGCTCAATGGTTATACGGGCCTGGCAGTAGTTATGGCATTCATGATCGAACGTTTTCTCGGGCGTTCAACCGTAAATTCTCTTATTACTCCTCTCCAACCTCTCCACTCAACAAACTTCGCATTACTGTACGACCCTTAATTGGCACTGACTCCAACCGATCACTGCAAGTAGTTGTGGAATTTAATGATCAGACAAACACTTGGAAGTTGTACAAAATTCCAGAATTTAATAATCGACCATTTCCGCGATTATTCCAACTTGCCATACCACGTCATTTTATTCGTGTCGAACAATTCATTATTATAAATACGTTTAGCTGTCGAGGGAAAAACTAGTTCGCGATTCATGCCTCAAATTTGTAAGAATTCTATGAAAAATGGTTCTTAAAAGTTGATAATTACGAAGAATGAGAAATTTTCTCATGGTGAAACACAAACTTCCAAAGATTCTCTTTGTTGCAGAGTCTTCATCTGCCTCACGGGCATATTGTTGACTGTTGGCCAGTTTTATAAAAATTATATACTTCAGAATCCCTGTAGCAAGATCACAAATTTGCCTCATCGTACTAATTGCGTAATTAATCCTCTCGAGTCCTCATAATCACGGTTTGGCTAAGCAATGTTAAAGGGCCCCCACAAACCAATCGAAACGAGATACTTGAAGTCTTCGTGCCTGTCAGATTACGAGCAAACGTCAGCATAGGAATGAAATCTTTTTTTTTCTCTTAAATCGTGCTCTGTTTTTCTCTTTTTTCTAAAACCACTTTGTCTCGAATCACTTATAAGCAAAGATTTCGAGAAATCCATAAATTCCGAGGATCTCCCTTAAAATTTCTCAAGTTTCCATGAGGTATCACAAAAAAAAAAGAGTTCACTGTTGAGCGACAAAGAGTGAGAGAAAATTCCAAGTAGTTACGGAAATCGTGGTCAGACAATTATCATCGTGACACGGTCGGACTGTGGGAATAAAGAGGAAGAAGAATTAAACGAAATTCTTTGACACACCGATCATTACGATGACGGACTATTGTATGGTGTGGAATAGTGCGGTGCATGGTTTTCGCCAGAAATGAATAAAACAAACATAACAACACTGTGATAACATGAAAGAAAACAATATTAATTGAACACTCGGGAAATTGGAGAATCAATAGTTCGAGAAAATGAAAACGAAAAAAAAAAAAAAAACATCACTACGCAACTCCTGAAACCTTCTGGTAGATGAGGTCCTGATATATATTTTCAGGGCGTCAGCAAAGCACGACCCAACCACCGAAAAGGCTTACGACGATCTGGCCGGCCCCGTACAACCCTTACTATACGAAAAGGACAGAGAAACCACCATCGAACGAGAAGAAAACCGAGAGACCGGAACAGAAGCCAAGGGGTCACAGTACAGGTGAGACTTCCGAAAAATCCTAATCCCCCAAAGCCTTTTCTTCTTTCCTAAATGTTCTACGAATTTGAAAAGTATTGAAAGAAACGAACGTCATCCTTGTGCTTTCTCCCTTTTCAATATTTACCATCCGCTACTTGATTTTCCCTCATCACTCAAAGGCTTATCTTTCCGAAACGAAATCGTTGCGCTACACTATTCTGCACCATGCACTGTCGTATTATATTACCCGCCCCAGCCCACCACCGTATTATTTCGCATTGTCGAGCGTCCCCATAAGAAAAAACTTCGTAGGTAGGTAACGAACACAAGTTCACCCGAGAACTAATTCTAAGTCAGCGATTGTGCTGTTTTCTCAATTTCACAAACAGAATCCAAGAAGGTGAGAGCCATCGCACGATATGGTAAAAGGGAAAAAAGCGAGTAGCATTGTTAGTGCTTCGTAGACGTACAATCCAGCTCATAGAAACGCTTATCCATGTACCAAGTCGTAATTTAGATTCGATGTCTCGAACGTAGTCAATTAGTTATTTAATTACCCGAATTTCCACTAGCAATTCACGATTAAAAATTGAGATAAAATCCTTGCAGAATTTTTATTTAAAAATTCGAGCGTTTCATTCGATTTAAATTCACGAAATCGAGCCCGGAGAATTTCCATCGAAAGTTGAGTATTTCTGCCGAGCGTGCGATAACGTTTCTCATCAAAGTGTCACAGTAATTGGATAAAAAATAAATCGCCATGAATATTAAAGCACAATCGAGTAGAGTTAAAAATCATTCCATCGCATTTCGAACCGTCACGAAATCGTTGACCGCGGTCACTATTTTTCCAATCGAATTCAATCCTCCAGAGTATTTCCACTTTGCGATATTCGGATGCTCGTTGATCAATAAGCATCTTGAACACCTGACGAACGTCACGAAAAGTATTGAAAAAAAAAAACAGAATCCAATCGAGCCGAAAATCGTTTAAAGCCGAAAATAAAATAAACTGGGAAATTTATAAAAAGGTTCAGTTGAATTTGTAAACGGATATAAATGTATTTATAACTCGAGAAAGAAAAGCTTGAAGGGTGAGCCTGACATGACATAAGTTAACGTGTTCAATTGTCCGAATTGGGCAATTTGGTATCGTATCAATCAATATAAATACAGTTAGGTTATGGGTGAGAATGCAGCAGCGAGGGGGATGAGTCAGTGGAAGTCGATTGGTGACCGTACGTTGATCTCCGTTCGCGATAAATCTTGGAGACGTGCCCAGGGCCTCTGGTCGAATGTGAACATAGAAAAAACGGTTATATATTGGTTTTTATGTATTTGGGTACATAGCAAAGTATATACGTTGTCTTTTATATAATGAAAGAGTAAGTAGTCGAACAGTGGCGAGGTAGCGTGACGGATGTAAAAGTGCGCTTGTTCCAATTTTCCAGGCCGCGGGTTGCATCGAAAGTGCAGCCTTGTACGATGCACAAGTTGCAACCGTTGGCGAACTGAATGTATAGATATTTCTGTGTGAAGGCAAGATTCGAAGATAAAGGAGAAATACCTGCTGCACATGCGTTTTCGTCTGCTGTATTGTGCATGGTCGCTGGACAGAGTAGAAGGATCGTTTCACTTTTACAGCATTTGGCATGTCCGTTCGTTCAGTCTCTTTGGAAACTAGCCCCGAAATATCTTATCGAATAAAAAAGTTATGAGGATGAGAGTACAAACGTCAATTCTATAGATTCTCGTATATGCACGTGCAGAAGAAGAAGAAGAAAAACACGTGTACGAGTGCGCTTAATAAATACACGAATCCGGAGGCTTGAAAATTGAAAGGGCACTTTTCACAAAGCTTCTCTACTTTCCTCATGACCTTTTGACCTTGAGATAAGGTTGGTAGTACATAACGAACCTTTGTTCAACGACTCACGCCCGCCCCCTGCTCCAGGGGCTCGGGGAGTCTCGAGAAACGGCCGCACAGCACGAGCCTTAACCCCTTCACCAGCAACTTTTCTTACGAGTGTCCAATGCACACGATACTCTCTACGTATCCCTTTCTCCTCCTGCATTTGGTCATGTTGTAAACTCCTCGTGAAATACAGACACTGGCAAACAACGGATGCACAGAGCAAAAGAGCCAGAGACACACGGTCGTCGTAAAGCTCGTACATATGCGAGTTTCTACGTTTTCCATCTGCTAAATGTTTACAACGTCATCTCAACGAAACTGCCACACATGCACGTTTATGTATGCCTCACAAAACGTAATATGATTTATTCACTTCTGCATCTAGATCCTGCCCAATGCACTTTCGACAATTCGCTCACATAACTTTCCTCGTTGAATTAAGCCTCACGCTGATGCGTAGTTAACGACACTCCATGCTGTTTTCCATCACTTACGTCTCTGCCACATTGTCTCGTGCTCGTTTGTTCCATAATTTAGCCTGCTTAATGGGATCCATACGTTGGACGGGGAAGCACTCCAAATGTCAGGATAGAGAAGTTTGTTTTTGCACAGGCTTTCCCTGTTGCTCGTCGAGTCGAGCCTCTTGTAGATTTTTTAGCTGCTTCAAGAAAAGAAAGAAACTTTTTCGAACTCCCTGACCCATAAAACCTCACGAAATTCTGTTAATCGTTTGCCTCCACTCATCTCGATCATTCGAAGAAAATGACAAAATTGGCTAAGAAAAGTAACAGTAGCTTAAAAATAAAAAAAATGATTATAATAAATTTTGCTGTTTTATTATGCACAATGAAACGAGAATAAATGGAGGCTCTCTGAATTTCATCTCCATTGAATATAAAGTAAGCATCATCGATAACTCTGTGATACAAGAAAAACTTTTATTACAAAAGTTTTGTGAATATATCTCGCGAGAGTGAATTCAAGCGAAAAAGAGAATATTGACTTGTTTTTGAATATAAAAATGACAAATTTGCAGAGCAGAGAAAAGGATACACCGATAATACGTTTTTACCTTTTTTTTCCTGTTCTTTCGTTTTTATTTTGGAATTTACAATTCTCATTTTTCTTTTTCGCTCTTTCATTCCTCCATTTCCCAGTCCACGTGACCTCGATGGGGTGCACGTATAAAGATCCATGATCCCAACTCGCTTCGTGCTTCCCACCCACGCTCGATGACTTCCGGCTCGACAAAACAATTTTGGCTCACCTCGAGCCCACACTCACCCTCTTCCTATTGAATAATGTGAACGTACCGTAACAAATATTGCACGTGCATATGGAAAAAATAAATGACTGAGCACAATCAAATGCGAACACACACAAATCGATTCTGCACAAAGCGATAAATGATTACCTGTTAATTGGTTTTGGATTGAAGAAACAAAAATGATCGAAAATCCCCGGAAGGGCTTTGCCAATTTTTGTGTGCCAGGGAATTTCTCATTCGTTTCATAATATTTGTTATTTTTATTGCAACGACAAATGAATGTCTATTTTCATGATGGATTGGAAAATTAGAGAAAAAATGAAGCCAATGGAATAAGAGAATGAACCAAATATCCGGGTGGGTTTCCTTTTTTTTTCTAATTGGCAGAAATTCGAATAATATTTGTCGAATTAGTGCTTTTGTTTCCTGCAATTGGATATTTTTGCTCGTATTCTGGACACGCGAAATGATTGTTCTTGATACGATCTACTTATTTCGCGAGTAGGTTCGAGAGAGAGAGCAAGAGAGACAGGGAGGGGAGCAGAAGAATGAGGTGAATTACGAAGGGGTTGAAAGAGCGTCCGAGAACTGTATTTATGCAGCGTTGAGCTATTAACCTAACTGCATATATGCATAGTTCCTGTTTCGATAACGGAGAATGCGAGTAACCCATCGAGGCAATCGTAGCCAGCAGCAAATATGAACCTCACTCGTATCAGCCACGTTGAAGGAGAATTCTCTTCGCAGCCCTTGCAGCCTGAAATATGCATGGCGATTCCTTACTGCGCTTAGTCGTAGAAAATTACGTACGAACAACACGCGCATTCGTATATATACTTGCCTCTTGCTCCCGGAACTCGAGATAGAGAGACTCGCAAAGAGAGGGATAAAGAAAATGATAGAGAGAGAGAGAGCGAGAGAGAGAGAGAGAGAGAGAGAGAGAGAGAGAGAGAAGGAAAGAGTGAACGAAGAGGGTGGAGAAGAAAAAGGAAAGCACGAAGCTCGTGACTATGGAGAAAAGCAAGTAGTACATATCCTATTAATATTAACTGCAACCCCTCGAGCATTATCCTTGGGCTTTGGTAAGACGTTTGTACCCAAGAGGGAACACGATCACATACAACGAGAAGAACCGAGAGAGCCACAACACTGAAAACCCCTCCGAGTTGTTTATCTCGGTCCAATGCAACATGATCGTCTCTCCTTCCCTTGCTCCTACAAATATATCCACTACGAAAATGAAAATATAATGTGCAGTATGGGAGCTACCAAAATTACATTCCAAGAAAATCCCATGCTGCTTTTCCCCTATGGATTCCCTTGCTCTTTATACTGCAATAACTCGATTGCCGCACTTTTATTATCGATCCAAAGTTACTGGGAATTATAGAGAAAAATTCGTTGACAGGAAAATTCAAAAAAAAATATAACAATTGTTAAAAATTGATAGAAAATTTAATCAAGCTTCCTCGTGGATCTACCAACAATCTTGGTGAGTTCGTAATAATTATCGAAATCTAACTCGTTGGAATATTTTAAATCTATAAATTTGAAAATATTCCAAAAAATCTTTGCACTCGTTCGTTCACTATTTTTTAAAGCCTCGGCTTAGGCTCTCAGAATATTTCACACGTCTCATGGATTACATTTTAATTTAAATTTGTTAAAAGTGATCGATCGATGCTAATAGCCTCGTTCGAATATAATTAGAAAGCTGCTCCTTAATTGTGGCTTGCTCATCGTGTAGAGTAGGTTCTTTGATACGAACGATACAAACAAAACCACATGGAAACCAATCCATTAGACCAGACGACGATTCTCCATAGATGCGAACAACCGAATGCAGAATTGCTAGCGATAAGAAAAGCTTGTTGACTCGAAGGGAGAATTGCTGTTAATTGAAGCACAAAGTAGGCTAGTGCAGTCATCGTGAATTTTAGGTAGGCAGTAATTTTTTTTTTCTCTTGTGTATAGAATTTTTTTCAGTTTATCTCGGTAGCCTCGAGCCTTTCAATAAATCTTCCGAAGCCATTTTTGTAGACAATTAAATTCTGGAAACAAAAGTCGTTGCACGATTTTTCATTAGACTCGGACATTTCCAGAAAAATTGAGAAAACTTTTATTTTATTTTTAAATAAATTCGAGTTTCAAAAAAACTAACGAAAATGAAGATAAATTTTCAAAATCCCGTAACGATGCATTCTGAGATCATTTGAAAAAATAATAACGTTGGATAAATCTAATGAAAATGAATTAATTTGATGAATAATCGTTTCGTTAATTTTTATTAATTTTACAATCGATTTCAAAGAATCTTTTCGATATTAAAAATTCAAGAAATTCCATTTTCGTTGGGATGAATCTTTTTCAAGACAAAAAATCATCAATTCTCCCGGCATTCCCTGAAGCCGTTACATTTTATAAATCTGGTGCAGCATAAATAATACACAGGAGCATGTTTACGACGCGCGAATAAGCTGCGAAAAGGATCAGTGCTGGAACAGCGGAAAGTATGGCGAACTTCCGGCGAATTGCCAGAAAGCACACGACCCTGGAAAGCTCGGACGTAAAACGGAATCGTTAAAAACGTCGAGCTGTTCATACTGTTCGAGCACACATATATACATATATATGTACGTATACATATGTCGGTAGCGTCAATCAGAAAAGTTCCGCGTCCAATTACGCCGCCTCTGCCGAGTGATTCGCCAACGCGAAGACTCCCGAATGCATGTTCATACGGAGAATTCCTTGCTAAATCGGACTCCACGAATTTCGACCAATTTTCTCATTCACTCTAAACGTCACGTCATTGAAATGAATACTAACATCGATGTTGACTAACGAATCAAGTAAAACTTATAGATTTACTCATTTTTTGCTTCATTTACATGAAAGAAAAAAAGTTCGCGAATGGATTGGAAAAACGTTGGTGAATGTAACGCGGAAAAAATGATGAAATTTTTTTTCCGAGCCAGTTCATTGAAAATTGAGAAAAAAAATGCTCCGCTGAGAATAAATGGTTCGGAAATCACACTTTTAAGAAACGAAAGTGAATAAACAAGCGAATGGAACGCAAGAGTTTATAAATATTCATGCAGACAGGGAGAACAATTGTAAAAAAAAATCCGAGGACATTGAAGTTGATCCGATTCGAGCGCTCGAATGATTCGCATTGGAATGCCCCATATTTCGGCTGGCACACACGTCGGTGAGGGAATATTCGTGCACGTGTGTATGTCCGTTTGACGAGTGAACTCGCGAAGCGTTTTCGTTGATCCACAATCCCGAATGCACACGTTGATTTTTTTTCGTCAAATGACGATCGAGAGAAAAACGACCTCGAGGGAACTCGTATATATCGATCTTTTCAACCAAGAACCAAGTGAAAAAATAGTCGGTCAACTATCGCTGTGCATTCAATATTTAGAGTAACCAGAAATGCTCCTTTCACGAAAGGGAATTCGTTAAAAATGTTTACCTTTCTCTTGCATTTTACCGAACATTTCGTCCGACTTTCAGTGATGGGAAAACTACTTGACTTGAGGGCTCACACGAACCGAGAATTCATGTATTTCACGTGTTTTTTTCATTCAATTTTCCTTCAAGAATAATCACTTTTTTAAAATAAATGTTTTAAAAATCGTTTCGATCGATACGACTTTGCAAAAATAAAATTGTCATAATAGACACTTTTTTAACACTTAATAATATTTTTTAACGTCCGAGGTTATTGTCGGAGAGTAAAAATACCTTCTAAACAAATTACCTTTTCGTTAGAGTCGTTATTGCTGATGTAATGTCGTGTAATCCAATAAAATGGAGCATGTATGGAATATTGCTAATTGCAATAATATGCTAATTGGGAATTTGCATGTGAGAAACTCGTGTTTTCCAAACGATCTGTAATGTTGCAAAGATGCTGCACTGTCTCGTTCGGGTAATTGCTACCTCGCAAATGTCTGAGAACAGAAATAGTTAATGAGTAATTGCTATGAGAAAATGTCTCGTGTGTAATCACGTTAGCTTTGAATGTTAAAAGGAAATGGTTAATTAAGCAAAGCCATTATATCGTTTGCCCATATCTTCGAAAACTTGTGTGTCATTAAAGGCGTGAACAGCTCATTCGTGCAACCGCAGCGAATAGCACATTACGAAGCTCAACTACACAAAGTATTAATACCGTGACATACTCGGGAAGCAGAGCAATTCATAATAATTTTGCACGTAACGTAAAGCGTGGAGCAATGAACTGCACAAGGAATCTTGCATTATTTATTCGTGGCTGCTAGTTCTTTGAATATGAGAGAAACGTGCGAAATGCACTTCGCAGATACGAAGAGAGGGAAACGAAAAGATGGGAGTCGAGACGTTAGAATGAGAAAGTCCTGAAATAGAAACGATGGGGAAATTTATGAGGAAAACAGGTAAAGCCCCTTGACCCAGAGATATTCTTGGAGACACCAAAGTTGATGAGAAAATCACGCAGGTGTACCGAAAAAGAATAAGATGATGAAAATGAATGAAGGAAAAGAAATGGAATGGAGAAAAATGGAAGAAAATATAGCAAGGGGGGGAAAAAACATTGTAACGAAGGAAAATGAGGGAGACAGGCAGGCATAGTTGGGATTGTGGGGAGCGTGTACGCGTACGAAGCTCTTGGAAGTTACGACGATGCAAAGCACGTAACTCAGACCTTCTTAACCACACACTGTACGAGAAAGAGACAGGAGAGGAAGGAAGCAAGAGAAACGCTATTGCAGTGTACAACTAGTGGGTGAACTTAACAGAAAGGCGTATAGTAGAATCCTAACGGTGTATCGTAGTAAAAGCTCGAAGCATAACATCGCGCGCCTCTTTGCTCGATTCCTTCTCCATAGGTACACCACCCTCATTTATTATATACATTTATATATGTGTATATATGTGAACGCTCCTGTCTTGTGGCTTCGCTACACTTCTCTGCTACTCCTTATATCCACGAATAAATAAAAGATCAACGAAGGAATTCACAGTGGATATGTTGTAGCAGAAATGCCCTTCCATCGTCTCTCGTGTGTCTCTCTTTTTGCACAATCGTTTTCCCTTTTTCTTCCACTATTTGTTCCCTTCTTCTGTCTTCCTCTCTCTCTCTCTCTCTCTCTCGCTCTCTCTCACGCATCCCGGACAACACTTTCCTATTCTGCTATTTTCCCACGAGGAAAATGTACCCCAGCTCATCCGGTTTACTTGCCTCACGATCCGGATTCGCAAGAGACCTCCACACACACATACGCGATCGTACTTTCGGTCCATGCTCCTTTTTTGTTGCCTCAACTCGCTATGGAGTCTTTTGGTGAACAAGAAACGAAGCCTTCACGTTTCCACCCCTTCCTCTAACGTGAAAAACGATCGGATTATCGCGTCGTAATGTTTAGATTTAAAAAACACGAATAAAGCGTTTTTTTTCGAAAATTTTACAAGACGAACTGAATTTGCATAATTTTTCCGAATAGAACGTCCGGAATTTTGACATTTTTGTCCTTAATCATCTGCTGTTTTCTACAGCGAAAAAAAACGGTGCTTAGTCAAGTTTTTTTCAAATTATCGTCGTTTTTTGACAATGGCATGTGATTGCTTTATTTACATGTAACGTAACATTACTCCTACCTCACTCTTTCGCATCCTACACTCACTTGACCCTCATAACGTCGAAATAGCCAACGTGCATATCAGGTCGTAATTACTCAACGGATGGTAGTGTCGCTTTTTTTACATCGTTAATCATACTCTCTAATGTTCTCGGTGTACGAGGAGAATGTAGCTCGGTCTGACCCAAACATACCTCTACTACTTGTAAAATGCCTGGAGCTTCAGTAGCGCGTCTTCGTTGACGTTTCTCACATTTCTAAACTGTACAGTAGAAAAATCTATGTATACATAACGTAGGATTCATGTTCCTACGATGTCTGACCCAGCATGGAAATTTCTACTGGCGCATATGAAGTTCGTTGAATATTTTATCTACGAAAGAATAACATGATTAATAATACACGCATCAAATTTTTATTTATTATACGAAATCGATAATCGTGATGACCACGACGAATAAATTTATTCATTGATTCGACTTTCCAACCAATTATCATAAACAAGCATCAGGGTAATTAGAACACTTGAACATTTCCTCCAACTTCGTATCACACGATGAAAAAATAATAAAACGTATTTTTTCGTGAATAAATTAAACTCTCGTAAGTTTATTTAAATAATTGGATCCAGGCAGCTGTCTCAATTTTCAAAAAACTTCAAAATTCTCAAACTTCAGATCGTACCATGAGAAACCAGCGAAACGTATTTTTCCCTGAATGAATTAAACTCGTATATAAATTTATGAGAAATTTTTAGTCACTCAGCTTTCCTGCTCTCGAGATTTCAACGATTCGGTGAAATTTCGTTCAATCAATTTTTGTTTTTACCTCCCGAAAGCTTCTAAATTCACGTCATAATTATCTCAAGCCATCTTTATGAATATTTTTGCTTGCGTACTTGGTCATAGCCATGCACCGACTACATCCGAAACAGGCAGTACTAATATGTGAATGTATGTACGTATATTCGTTGATATGTCCTTACACATTTGTATTTAAACAGTATCATATGAGCGGTATGTATATATATTATTGAACATGGGTCCATGACCATATACACGTGGGAAGCCCCTCCTATCAATCCGCAGCCACGAGCATGTAGGGTCTACTAATTATATGTGCCTGACAAACATTGATTGCGCATCAACCGTTTACGTGTTAACGTGTCGCCAACAGTGCCGTAATAAATTCGGCAACATAACACAGTTCGGAGATTGAGGTTTGGGCTCAAACAAATATTATCATTGTGCATGCAATTTTCAACCATCATCCGTGAACCATTCGATACTGCTGAGGTTATTTAATCGGAGATGATACAAAACGAGAGTATGATTATTGCTTGACCATATGAACAAAGCCATCGAGCCTCCGCGATTATTTATAAACAATCAATTCATAATTGCAGGTGCTATGACGTTGCTACATTCATTACTCACTTCGGGTAGATCAGTGTGCAAATTTATTCACTTTTCGCTGAGAGAAAAATTTGCTTTATTTTTTATCTATTTTTATTTTTATTTTATGAACTTCCTTTAGTGTTAATAATTCTTTAATGTTTGGGTTGTCGTTCACGTGAAACTTGTCGATAGGGAACAATGCAGAACAGCTTGGTATTCTCTCTAGAACAGAATTTTCTAGAGCATCGTTTTTTTGTTCATTTCGCTCCCATTTGCAATTATTCTCTGCATCACCGTTACTCGATCTTTCCGTCGTTGCTATACATTTACCGGAAATTGACACAACGCGACAAGCTCCACGACAAAGGATCGTCTCGAGCCAGAAAGAGTTTGTTTCCTTTAGGTTTCGTTGTAGTCCACCAGGACAATGTCATTCGCTGGCAAAGACATTTGTCCAGCAAGCTATACAATGGAGAAGAACGCTGAGACGCTATGCACGAGCCCAAATATTCGATAAATCCATTAGGATCTGCAAAAAGATTAATAACGAAAGAAAAAATGTGGCGGAGCAGGGGAGAGGAGTAAAAAATGAAGGTGCGCAATGGGCAAATGTTTGTTCATCGTGCGGTCTTAGGGCGAACATTATTCGCGTATTTTCTACATCCCTCTATATACGAAGCATCTCTCCTCTCTCGTTATTTACGATCTTTCGTGGGTAATGGGTGTGGCGTTGGCTACGAACCGGAAGAACGGCTTACCAACCCCTCCTCCCTCTTTCCCTCCTTCACTTCCTCCTTGTACATGATCTGCGCTTCGCTATTTGCTCCACGGTTACTTTTTCCTACCGTTTTCATCTTCCAACATCTTCTTTGGAATTCCTCTTTCTCTCTGGCCCTTACGATCCTCATTTCTCCCTCCTTCTCAATCTCTCCCTCACGCTCTCTTCCTCTTGCTCGAGAATAAGGTAACCTCGATACAGGCTTAACAGGGTAAGCTGCTGCATGAACATTCTAGCGCCATCTGTATCCATAAAGGATATAAACGCGTATAGCCATCATATCAAGCCCTACGTGTTGTTGGAACGGTGCAGTTGCTATCAAATGTGAAACGAAAGGGCAGCAGGCCAAGGGTCAAGATACGAAAGTCACAAAAACGAGGCTAACCACGATTCAGAGGTTCAATAAATACTCGAGTTGATCTTCAACTAAAAAGAAATCATTGCCACATTATTTTCCTCTCATTTTATCGAAGAAAACGTTCTTTATACTCAAAATTCAATAAAACATTAAAGTCAGGAATGAAAGAATTGAAATACAGAATCGTTCTCAATCGAGTCGTACTGGTAGAAAGAATTTTCAAAATCGAGACACTCGGGGATGAGAAATACAGATATTCCACTTCATTTTGAATATTATCTGTCCCTCTTTGTCATCTCGCTCCTGCGCATATAAATATAGCACCTGTATGCATATGTAACGTTTCTCCCGCTTCTTCTGCCAGTTAAGTTCCTCGAGTGAGTTAACCGTGCGCCAGTGGCGTTTCAACAAACTGCGCAAAGCGTATTATTGCCTCGACCAAGTTGACGAGACTCGCATTTGCAAAATCTCACGGCAGTACGTACACGCTCCTATTTATGCATCGAGCTTACAGTTGCTTTACCGAATTCTCTTCTCCACCTACGAATATTCAAATATGTTCTTCATAGAGTAATATCGAAGACATTTCAAAAAATTAGGTTAAATTTATGGAAGTAATGATCGCAGAGAGAATCAAAGGTTATTCGTTTGTTTGCGTATGTCCAGCATTAACGGCCCGGGGAAAATGGTCCATGAATTGTGCCAAAATGATAATTGGATGAGTAATAATTTCAATCAACTAATTTAATTTGTAATTTCATGAGCTAAACTTCCACCATCATTTTATGCCAAATTTACTGCAGGAATTTAACGTTGTGGAGAGGAATTCTTATCGCAGAGTTTTCATTAACGTAGCCAAATATTAATAACATTTTATTAGCAAAGCTCGAACAAATAAATGCAAATTTGCCAATGTCACTGCAATTCCTTCCGATCGCTTTGCCAAAATTTTTATCTTCATCGTTTCTCCGCTGCTACTGACCATTTTTTCGATAGCAGTGAACATTATTTATTAACAAATTATTGCAGGTTGAGAAACAATTTTTTTAAATCGAGACATTCTTCACGATGAATTCGTAAAGAATTTAGAAAGCAACTGAATAAGACGTAGTTTATGAAAATTAATTTGAAAAGAAATTGTCTCATAAAATTGCGATCCAATAAGTTAATTTTCATTTACGAGCACCGTCAGATATTTCATTGTCATGGAAAAACTTCTGAATTCAATGGAATGACTTTGTCGATCGATCCAGAAATTTCCAATTCTCGAAGGAAGCAACGAAATGAGAAAACTGCATCCCTTTCTTTGACTGCTTCCCAACAATTTCACCATCTTCGACTTGCTCCCACGCCTCATTTAATTCACACCGCCCAGCTCGAGCCAACACTAAATTGCAATATAGCGAATAGCGTATGCTAATATCCGCCCCTTTGGTGAGCCGTTTCCTGGATGTTGAAAGTTAAACTTTCGCCAGACGACCCTGTTTATTCACGTATATGGCTTGTGTTTATTACCATGCAGAACATTCTGCTGCTCCCTCCCCCTCTCTCGCACCTGCACATGTGATATTACCATTAAAAGGTATTGTAGCTTTTCCGTTTATTTAAAAAATGAAAATTATCAATTTTAAGCGAACAACAAAATTATTCGACCTTTTTTTTTTTATTTCTTTCTTTACTCGGTGACGGCGTATCAAAAAATTGGAAACGTTTTTAATTGATTCAACTACAATAATAATAAAATTGACATCGAATAACTCTCGTATAATTATTAAAAAAAAAAAAATTAACGAGAAAACTCAATTTTTATAACAGTCCTTGTGATTTGTTCATGTAATAATTGAAACAGGCGAGAGTTCAATTTTTGTTTACTGAAAACACGAATTTTTCTAGTGTCTAACGAGTCAAGAAAAGTGCGAAAGGGTTGCAGAGTTTTTAAATTTACAAATCGACGTTAAAAGCTTTTTTCTGATGGCAGGAGAAAAAAAAGGTAGTAAGCCAATGGCTATAGACACAGTTACATATTCTTGCATGAGGACACGTTTTTAGTGTGTTATAATTTCTATCTCGGTGCTCTAGGGAAAGAGCAGTAGGGAGGGATGCAACTTTGCCAGCTTTTCGGCTTTACAGGCTGCAAACGAGTCGTATTATCTTCATGTTTATATGTTTATTTGAATACAGTTATAAACACTATTTACGTGGCGAGTGCACTCTGGTATTCAAGGAAGTGTAGGAACACACCGAGTGAGGAAAAGCACCAAACGAATTATTACGTCTTCCGCTACCTTCTTAACTTTGGCGTCTACTTTGGCAAATATATAATTACGAACGTCATCAAGTATACTTGGGAATTATTACATTAAGATTTTTCAGCCAGGGAGGCATTTGAAACGGAGTAAAAAAAAGGAAAGAGCTCGAGTGCGTTTCAAGTTAATTATACAAACGTTGAAAATCGTAACACGATGCTTATCAGCAAAAAAAAAACGAACTCGTTGATTTTTTCAACGCCTGATGAATCGCCAGCTCGAGCGTTATCGAGTGCCACGTGAGATCTCTCGTACACGCTTGAAAAAAGAACCGAAAAAAATGTAAATCTTGAACGTATTGGGATGCGCGAGGATGAGGGAAACGTGAGACCGTATGGGTATTAAAATTGGTCTGGCACCCGTAGAAAAGAGTTTTCTGGACGCCGGATGAGTGGGCTCGTATATGTTGCTGAAGAGAGGTAAAAAACTTCTTTATACACTGCAGTGTACCGCGGGCATCGTCGCGTGCGGTGAGCTTTTCAGGAGGGAGAGCATCGAGAACGAGAACGACCGTGCGAGATATGTTAGCCACGTAGCGGCGAGTGTTCGCGTCTGTAGAGCCTTAGGAAACGAGGGAGAAAGAGAGGATGGCAAGGGATGCTGAGAAGCTCTTGAGGCTAGAAAAAGGGGCGACGGATACTGGGTTGGGAAGTTTTTAGTAGCTCGACACGACACACTCGACGAATCATTGTCCCGTGAAAAAAGAAAAAACGGAAAAAAAACACGACAGAAACACGAAAAAATAATTTTTAAAAGTGAAGAATTAACAAAAAGTGTAAATAAAATACCGCACCACGAAACGGAGCTAAAAGAAAAATATACTTGTGCTTTCTGTATTAATTAGAGAAACTACAGGTGAGCCATTTCTTTCGTGAAAAACATGCTTTGTATACAGTCGAGATTTAATTCGTCAGATCTCACTTTTCATACCTACTTGAATATATCTTCCTCGAGATATGACGTCGGCACTTCAAAATAACGTGGACATGCATTAATTCCTTCTTCAACGACTCGACAACTTTTTGATGTCGTATCAAATCTTAGAATCGTGTAAAACACGTTTTTTCAAACCATTCTTCAGATTTCTTTTGTTACTTTATTAAAAACATCGGAACGAAGTTAATTCCAAAGTCGCCTTTGACGCGAGTTAAGAGGGCGCTGTCATAGAACTTCTAAAAAGCCTTTTTTATATATTTTTCAAAAGAAAAATTATTAAGATGCGTGGAGAAGATTTTTTTAACAGGAATATAAAAATTACTTCAAAGCTACAAGTCGAGGTTTTACGAGCGTCTCGCCACTGCAGTTCGGCAAAAGACACGCAGCTGCTAATTATCGATCGAGACGTAAATACAAATTGTATTTTCACAACCGTTACATATTTTTACTCCATACGCTCAAAAAAATTCAGGCAAATTTGTGTAACTATAATCCCTGTTGACCTTGAAATTAAAAAAAAATTGAAGGAAGTAAAAAACTTCAACGTACTATGAAAACGGTTTGAGGGGATTTTTCGAAAATATTTCTTGTTCACGCAGAAGAGAATTTTGTACAATAGCCTCTGCTCGTATCTTTGAAAATACTTGGAACTTGTTGTCGCTTAGTTTGTGTGGCAATTTTATTAAAAAAATGAAATAAAAAAAAAACAATCTTTGGACCTTTCGAAGGAAGTCCCCCCTTAATATGGAGATGATTCAATTTCGACGAAAGTGGATGAAAGTAGCAGATTTTGTTGGAAAAATAATATGCTGAAAATAATTCCAGCTGTCATTCGTGAGAGTATAGCGTTGAAATCAATCGATTTTGGAAAAAGCGTTTTGAGTGAAAAAATAAAGCTCGTGTTCAAACAAAGAGATTTGTTCTTCCTGATTGTATGTAAATTGAATGGTTTCGAGCAGATTTCAAAGTATTCGAGCTAAAGAGGAAATAAGAGACAAAGATGAATGGGTATAAAATGACACACATGCGGTATGAGCGAAGGAAAAGTTGAGTGACGTGTAGAGCCTTTTCGCGCCCTACCGAGGGCGGGGAAGCATCAGGTTGTTCGATTGTTCGGCAGCCAAGCAAATTCCCGTCCCCGAAGCTCGATAGTTTATCTTTTTTCATCCTCCGCTCCCACAGTCCGCGTTCCCTCTTTTACGCTTGGTGAGAAAAAAGCGGACGTACAGGGCGTTCCAAAAATCATTTAACCGGAAAATCGGATTTTTCAATTCGTAGGAAAAGACGTTCCGATACGTTTATTCAATTTTGACGTTTTTATTAGCGCATTTAGCGATGTCTCACCAGTGGCAAACCTAATGCGACAAGTAAATTCTTTGGTCTTTAAACTTCTTGATAAAATATTCATTTTGAAACAACCTGTACATCGAAATTCGCATGGAAATTGTGGATGTAAGAGAAATGGTACTGTGATGCATGGCACAGCTGGGCTTCGTGACGTACCGGGCTTTTTCTTTCATTCTCCATTTTTCTTCCGCGTAGGAATATGAAAGCGTATTTTCCGAGCTTACTATACGTTCATTTCGAACACTTCCTGTCAATATGGTCAGGGATGGCTCCTCCATATTTCTATCCTTTTAATATATTTTCATTGACTGGAATCAATAGATTTTCTAATGCTCAATAAATTTCTCAACTGCGATGCTTTTTTGTTGTGGAAATTCGTCAAAAAATTCAGTATCAAACAATCACATTGAAGAGAATTGAATTTTGCATTAACGTGAAGAAAATCGTCAAAAATAAAAGTTTCGTTGCCTCCAAATAAATGAACAAAATTTTTCATTCATTTGCTACTTCGAAAAATTCCAAATAACGTCTGCAACCAATTAACCGAAGTGTAACGGAGGAAAAGCTAAAGAAAGGAAAGACAACATCGAAGTAATCTCGACAATGAAAATAAACGACAAAGAAAAACTCGTTGTGTCGAACAAAAGTGACCGAAGCTAAAAAAGCATTTTTAGAACAATGTCCTGCTAGTCCCTCGCCCTCCATCGCATCACAGTGACGTTTAAAACTTCATGTCCCATCCACCATCCCCATCCGGAGAAAAACATGGCGTCAGAGTTTCGGACACGAGTAAATAAATCGTCAGGATTATCGTCCTGAAAAAAATCACTACCCAAGAGCCATATCCATTGCGGAGCTTTATAGTCTGGAGAATGGAATTTACTTGCTTCACGCACCGCAACACAGCAACGTCAAATTATTCACTACAGAATCTACACGATGTTCTGCTTTCCATAGTTTCTGCGATCAAGTGCTCGTAGATTTCTCGAAATTTTCTTTAGGATATATTTTTAACCCAAAACTCACTAACAGATTTTTGCAGGGAGTCCCTTTCGTAGATTGTGAAATATCCTGTAAATTCCAGGCACATGTCTTCAAGAATTATAACTTTTTTTTTATTAAGAATCAAATCACGACGTTTTCATTGTTTGTTTTTTTTTTCTTTTAATATATTTTTCTTATTCCCAACCAGTCAATCTCTGTTGTGAACATTGTTCTCGTCTTGCTCCTTTTTTGCCCTTGATCTTCCTTTCTGTCTGTGTGTGTCTCTCTCTCTTTTTTCTTTCTCTGTAGCTCAAGCTCGCTCCGATCTTTGTGCCTTCGATTTCACCCCCTCGAATGTTGAACCTTTTTACTCTCTGTAGGTCCCTCCATGGCTGAACACTGTTGGTTTTTCTACTTTTTCGTTTTCTACGGTCTCATCTTCATCTCGTGAAGTTTCACTTTCCAGCGTGTTTCCGGAAAAGCTTGAGAAGCATCCTATTCATCGTTGGTTGTTCTTTTGCACTCGTACGGCGCTTCACATTGTTTCTCAAGTTTTTCTTTACCTTGTTTTTTTCCAAATTCGTGCTGCATTTTTGTTGCCACTCTTGTCAGACCATCTTTTTCCCTTAGAATTTTTGTTTGTCTCTATTCACTGGCTTTCTCCGACACCCTCATCCTTTCCAGAATTCTCCCGAGCTTTGGCTCTCCATGTCAGGGATAAACCATGATAACTTTTCCATGTGTGTGTGCCTCTGTGTTCGTGCTCGAGTGGATTTTTCTACGTTTTTCGCACAAAGTAACACACAAAATGCATTATTTCTGTTACAGGAAGTGCATACATAATAAGATGGAGCGCTCCACAGCTCATGGTCGTCGCGGTACAGTACATCCTAACGGGACCCTACATGCCACCTTACGTACCTCAAAATCCTAATTAAGGTCATGTTTTCCATCTAATTATTAAAAAAAAAAAAAAAAAAAGTATAATATTTGTCACAAAAATGTAAAATAGTTATGAGAAATATTGCGACAGGGTTCGTCGACGTGAACCGGCATTGCGAACAATTTCCTAACCTTCTTGACGCGAATGAAGCAAAAAAAAAAAACGATTCACGCAACGTCAAAGAAAAATTGATGGTCCGTGTTAAAAGTTGCAGCTTGGTTTTGTTTTGTGACGAAAGTTGGACAACGTTGCGTATTTTCTACAATAACTCGTTTCTCCGCTGTTGCCACAACGTCTTTATAAGTTGTTATACCATTTTAATTCTTTCGTTATTAATTATCGCCAAGTTGGGTCTCGGGGCAAGCAGGACAACACGATGCTGCGCGAGTCATTATTCAATTGAAACTTTCCTCGACGCCCAAACACGAAATACGAAGAGGGGAAGAGAGAAGATGAAAAATATCGATTCATGAAAAGTTTGGCTTTGTTCGGAATATTGCGAGTGGCAAGTTTTCTGCTGCAGAAGCTTTAATCGTATGGCCCCTTGGATGGATATTCATCGCACAGTGTTAATTCCCCAAAGTCTTTCATGCTCCCCCGAGGTCCACGAGACAACATCCTCCCATCCCTCCCAATGTCTCGCAAACTCATTGTCGTCCTTGCGCTTAGTTTTACCGTCGCGAGTCGCTACGAAAGACGCGCTTCTCTCACGTTTTGTCCACGACAAAAAGGACTTGTGTGGATATAATGCATGCTCGGAAAAAAGGAGAAGAGACATGGCTCTCTAGCAAGAGTGTAAACGTGGACACAAGTGAGAGCGCTCCGTACCAACTGTTGATTAATGTTTACCGCGTGAAGAATGGCGTCTTGTCTTTACCCGAGCGCGTTTCTCTGTCTCATGTGCACACATCTTGTGGGACAAACGTTCCCAGTGGCCGGGACGATTTTTTCCAAACGGAATATGAAAAAGAAAAATAATGGTGCACGAGGACGTTGCTTCGAAATTCTACCGGCAGCATTGTGTTTGATAGATTGTCAGAACAATTTCTTATTCGTAAAATTTGTTACATTTCACTCACAAAAAAGGGAGAAAAAAACGCTTGCAATTACCGCGAATCGGCAGTTGAAATTAATCTGAAAATGTTCGTCCGAATGCGATCGATCACGTTCACGGAATTTCCATCTCGTGATTCTTCGAATAAATGTTGAAATTTGAACCTTTTACAATATCGCGAATCCTGTGAAATTCCTCGAGGCAATATGCCATTCCACGCTCTCACAAACGCCAAGGCGAAAAATAGAAACATCGACTGTCGAATTCATATTCCGTGACCTATTTTTTTTCTATTTCGTTTGGTTCGCGTCTTATCGTGAAAAATGAATTTCACGTCGAACCTGTGAATGACCATAGTCCTTGAGGAAATATTTCAGGCAAAGTGATCGATCAAGAGACACAACTTGCCACCTGCTTCATTTACCGACGCACACCGATGATTCTGTACTCGCTCAAGCACTTGTTTTCTTCGACTATTCACGAACCTGAAACAGCTCTTCCCCTTTTTATTTTCCATTGGTTCAAGCCCAGGAACTGTTATGGAGGAGAAATTGTTGCAAATCAATAGAAAAAAAAAGCAAGAGCTGAGACTCGAACGAGCAGCAAATAATTGTCACAATTGTTCGAAACGAAACGATTGCTATTCTAGGAAATTAAACATGAGAATACTCTTTGGAATGAAAGGAACAAAATGCTTCGTTCCTTTGATAGTTTTATTGCTATTTAAATTTTTATACATTTTATAAAATATGTATTGTTGTTTCCATATTTACTAAAAATGGAAACTTTGACTCTCGTTTATCTTTGGATCTGTAAGTTTATTCTTTGACTATGACGATCGTACTGATTTTTAATCTTAAAATAGTAATACCATTTATATAACCATCTTGCAAGAGTATCGAATATCATTCGCATTTTTCCTTCAATACTCTGATCGAATTTCTTTCTTCTTTAAATTTATTGATTATCAATTGGAATGAATTCGATTTTTGGGCACTTTTGTTGTTCATTCATTTCATTCAATCCTCCAGTCGACGAGGGTCTTGTAACGTTTCATAATGAAATTTGCAAGAGTACATTTCGCCTGGACGTGGAAAGAAAAGCGTTTAATTGGAATTTTGCAAAATTTCGTGTAAAGTACGTAAAGAATTTAGACATCGAGACCATTGGAACCAACGTAACGTTCCACACTCGAAATACTGTACCAAATTTGTTCGTCTCCGAGGAACGAAATTAAAATCTGTTGGATGTTGATCCAAAAATCTTAATTTTCCTTCTGCTACTCCAATATGAAAAATTGTTGATTTGGTTTTCTCGACGACGGAGAATGAATTGATTGAAATGATTTCGAAACAGGCGAAATACCAGGGAGGAATATTTCTGGGTCTCACAGACCCGTGTTGGAAGGTTTCTTCCTGAATTTTTACTGAATTGATCGATAAATTCGTTTAATTTATTCCTATCTCTTCACTTTTTCAAAGATTTTCTCGTCAGATAGGGGAAGTTTTTTAATTTTTCTTGCAAAGGACATTTGTCGGCTTGGTACCAAGCCGAGAGTGGCGAATACGATTTCGTTCGATTGTTATCGTGTAAATACTGACACAATTGACAAATAACACGGTGGTTAGAATTAACAACCCTGTAAGTTTTTTTCCATTCGAAATACTTGTCGTACTCGCTCGGCTCGGCAATCAGTCTCTTCAGATAATTCGCTAATTCCTTAGGACTGTCAAAGTCCAAGGCGTTTATGTAAGATCCCGGTGGAGCGAAGAGCGTATAATTAGCACCACCGTAAACAATTGGCACCACGTTGTGCCTGGAAAAAAAGAAAAAAAAAATAGAAAATGAATTACTTTTTCTGCTTTTTTCGCTGGCTCGTGACAGGAGCGAAGTGTCACGATCTGTGGCACTTGGAAAATTCAATAACTCTTAAAACTTTTTGTGCATTTAGTTGTTGCCTCGTCTTTTCGCATAAATTCGATACTCGGACTTGAAAAAAATGTAGAATTTTGAAGAACCGATTTATATGCAATATTTATTAATAATTGCGCATCTTTTGCTTGAGTTACGATCTCGCAATCCACTCGTTTCTCGTTTTTTCGTTTTTATCTGGTTTTTGCGTCTCTCTCGCTGCAGAAAACAAATTGGCTCTCGACGATCCTGACAAAACTACTGTATGCGCAACTTCCCGGTGGAGATCGGGAGAATTTATCGCGGTCTGTGCGGCTAGCACGTTAGCTATTTGTTTGCACCACCGGGTGTGTACTCGTTGCACACGGACTCATAACTAAACGCACCAAGCATCGATCCTTTTTTTCTATCTACTTTACGATCGACAGACAAACGACGTTTCGAGGACATTTAAGTTTTATGGCCAAATCGATCGCAGGTCACTCCTCCACGAGCTCCTTTTACACTTGAACTTTGAAACAAAAAATTAAATTTACATTTCCCTCGATATATTTCAATGTCTGAATACTTTCCAATGTCTTTGCTCTCGTAGAAATGAAAATACTAAATTTTATCATCATTGATGTGAGTTTAATATTTACAACGTAAATAATTTTTAAAATTGACTTGAAAAATCATTTCGACGTGAAAATTTATAGCGATCTCTGTTTCAGAGAAAAACAAATCATTCGTCAACTAAAATGGTATAAATTTGATACAAATTGAATTAAACGCAACAAGTGAATCGGTCGAGGAAAAAAAATAGTTTATCGATCAAAGTGATTGCAATTTGAATGAAAAAGAAACTCATCAAGAAGGAATAATAATCGATCGATTAAGGTGATTGATGTTCCAATAAAAAGTAAACGCATCGAGCGTGAAAAACGATTTACTCCATCAAAGTAATTGCCGTTGCAGTGAAAGGGAGCGAGGAAAAAAATATTCATTGAGATCGATGGGATAAATTGAAACGTTAATTCGATATGTAAATGTGAATGAAATCATCTTACTTCAATGCATTCCAAAGCTTCTCGGTCACGTAATCTTGGCACATGCTATTTTCAAACGACAGATAGAAGTAGTAATCAGGCTCGACGACTTCTCGAAAGCAGTCTCGTGTGGCCGGGCATCGTACCTCGTTACCGCACAATCCGTAAATATCAACATCCATGTGCGTTGCAAGTTCATTGACGTAGCTCTCACGTCTGCTTTTCGATTTACAATTGCTCACGAACCAGACCACACTTTTTGTCTTTTTTCTTCTGGCCTTTATCAACTCGGACTCGTCCCACGTGCTTTTCTTTGTTCTCGTGTCTTCCGAATCTACGAACAGCCACGAATTCCGAACAAAATTACTCACGATTTTCACCCTCTTCTAATCACTCCATTACAATGTCAAGATTATTGATTATCGATCGTTGCATGTTACATTTGCAATGAGAATGAGTTTCAACTTAATATTCTATTCCGAATGGTGTTTATTTATTAATTATTGTTTATGCTGATCCAGTTTATCGAAAATTCGAGTATTTATTGACATTTGGTATTTGTGCAATTAATAAATGACGACTATCCATTTTTCCAATTCGATCAACGTCTCAGAGAGTATGCAGAGGATTGTAGTTTGATATTGAAGAAAAAAAACTGCATAACACGATATGTGGGAAAACGTGAGTCTCGCTATGGCTCAAAGGATCGAAAATAAAATTGGTTACGTCCATGATACCGAAGCCAAAGTGTTGGAGAATAAAAATAAGACACTTCCATTTCGTCCCGGAGGCCGATCCAGAAAATTAGATTTCTTATCAAACTTCGATTTTTTCCAACAAATTTGAATGAATTCGAGAGGAATAATTGAAGGAAATGGAGAAAATACAGGATCGAAGAATAGATGGGCTATTTTTGAGAACGTAATCGAATGGAAAAATATACTATAAAGCCAAGAAGCATTTGATGATTTGGTAACAAAGATAAAAATTGAAATACGAAACGTGTGTCGAGAAGCCCCAATCTCCCTTACATAAAATAGGTTGAATGAATGTCTCCCTTTATAGCCCAATAAAACGTAGCATGAAAGTTTGTTCGTGTTGGATAGACGACGCGTTCCATGGCTTCGAGCCAAAACTCAGCACTTGCGTTCGCAATTCAGGCCGACAGACTTGCACATTTCGGTCAGGAAAAACGTTTCCGCGTTTGATACACGTGAAGCTTAATTATATTATAAATAGACTAAAAACCAAAGTTTTTGGATCGCTAATGAAAAAACTTTGTTGTCGATTCGAAAAATCAATTTTTTAATTCCCAATTTAATTAAAATCATTAAAATGAACGACCAGAGCGAAATATTCCAAAGAAATTTGATTTCATTGATGATTTTAAAATACGGAGCTTGTGCACGGAAATTGTTGATAAATTTTCAATTTTTTATCGTCAAACCCAAACACGAAATTCACGAAATCATTTGATGAATTAAAAAATCGTAGAAAATGAATAAAAATTAAAATTCAACACATTATTCGTTGCTCTGTGAACATCTCAGCTCTCGAGAGACGAGACCTTCAGTCTCCCCAACCTATAAGACGTGCCATGATTCACGTGGATACCAAATGGAATGACACACAATTCATAGAGACAACAATGTGCGGCGTAGAAAAAGTTACGAAACATCGGGCCTTGCGTATCGAGAACAAGAATGAAAGAATGTTTTGAGTGACTTTCAACGAACGCAATTAGAGCCCCATTTCAAAAATAGCGGTTGTTCGTTCTTGAGGATGATGCAAGTTTTGTACTTGATATTTATTTCTGAAAAAAATTTCAAACGTCGTAGAAAAATTGTCGCGTTTTCAAAAGATAAAAAATGAACACGAATTGATAAGAATTCATGGAGTATTTGAGTATAGTCATGCCGATAAGAAAAACTCATGAAATTCATTGACATTGATATTTTTGGAATCGTTCAAAATAATTCCAAGGTCGTAATTTCGAAGACTTTACATTCCATTGGAACAGGATTGGGAAAAGCTCGCTTCTTATTTCGCGAGTCGATATAAGCAGCTGAATTTCCGAATGCTGCTTATTCATTGAAAAATAGAAACCCATTTTGCAAATCAGCTCCGAACACCGCAAAATCAGGTGTGGCGATAGAAAATTTTCGTATTTGCGATATCCGGAGATTGCATGCATGAGATCACAGAGATACGTCCGTGCATCGGAGCTGAAGCATACGTGGGGAATTCCACGTTGATTTCAGATTCGCGAGGAATCGATTTTCCAGAAAAATTTTCAAATGGAAACTCGATAATGGGCTTTTTAAAAAAATCTTTATTTTCTTCGTTGGAAACACTCTTATGAAACGAGTCACGAAAATTTATTCATTTACTCACATTAGCGTCATTCCGTCACGCCCATTTCTGGATTTTCGACGAAATTTCGACAACGATTGAACAACAACGCGCTCGAATGTCGAACGAAGTTCCTCCACATTTATAACGCGTGGAAAAAATCTCAACAGAGTTCTCTTATTGGCGTAAAACAAATATCGTCTGTTTTGCTGTTTATTTTCAAATCTTTCGGTACTTATTATCAAGTTATAATGAACGCTCGTTCAACGGGCGTTCCTTCGAGGACAAAACGACATACGAGCCGACGATAATGTTCGCCAAACTATCCAACTGGAAAAAAAAATCTCTCACGAACGTTGAACCGAAACTTCGCATACACCGGAAATGAAATTTTATTAAAAATCGTCGATATTTTATTGAACGCGATAAAATCAATATTTTTCTGGATAATTTCAAAAATTTGCTTCCAAAGAGACTTTCTACAAGATTTCTCGCTGTAATGACACAATTTTTGGAATTATTCTAAAAAAAACGTTTAGTCGAACGTATAGAAATAAATATCGATGTTTCCAACTTAATTTTGTTTTCAGTGTTGAGCTGCAATTTGGTTCGTTGAGTGAAAATGTTTGCAAACACGTGGGCTGCGTAGGATTTTTCGTTCCGACTCAAAGAATCAAGTTTTTATTGGAAAAATTGGGAAAGATATTCGTTACAATGTATCGCTTGGTAGAATTGTATTGAAAAGATTCTGGGGCATGATTTACCTGTTGATTCGTCTAGTTTGTTGGTCCAAACGGGTTGGAGGCTGGGTACAACGAGCCTATTATCTCCGAGACTGTGAACATCGGCATAAGTCCACACGACATCGCTATCGAGTCTGTAGGTCATGGTGGCATTGAAGAAATGATGTTCGAATCGCGAATAAGAAATAGTGCGATACTCCGGGCTCTCAAGGTTGACAAAAACATAAACTTGAAAATCCCGTCGAGCTGTTGGCAAATCGGCTAAAGTTAGTTCGTTACCGTGGAACAAAACAGCATCGAAATCCTCGACATTGACTAGTGAACGTTCGTGAGTGGCCCAGCAATTGCTCGCGACGTTTGGACAATCGCGAAAAAAATCGCCCTTGCCAAAGTAAAACGTCGGGTCACCGAACATCGTGTTCCAAAATAGAATCTTTTTTGTCGTCGCATTGAGACGCGGAGACGAAGCTCCAGCCTTGTATAGAAATCGGAATCGTTCCGAACGCCACGTGTCAAGATTCGTATCAAAAAGGATAGTGTACATCACGTAAATCAAGGCGATGACCATGACGCCCACCAGCACCCACAGCCTCTTGAAACGTTCGCATATTCGCATTTCTCTTATAAATTTATTTTCTTTCCCTCGCTCGAGTCGATCCGTTCGGTAACGTTTCATTCGCACCAACGATTTCATTCAGGATTATTCACATGTCTCTCCTTCCTATTTACTCGCATGAGAATTTCCTACAAAGAGATATTTCATTTCCCACTCCCGTCCGAAATTATACGTCAGCACACTTTACAAACTTTGCCTCGTCACTATTACTATTTACAATCACTCGTAGCATCGGACGCGCATGAACATTCCTGAGCAGACAATCTCCTGGAAACTCGGCGTAATCCTCGCGAGGTTATGTTTCCACTTTGACTTTTATCACTTCGTTCAATGACTCACTGTTATTTGGTGATTATTCTCTGCGCGTGAACTCGGTTATAAAAACTTGGATGAAAAAGCTCACACGGATAATCGAGAAGTTTATAAACTCGGCACAGCTCGATCAACTTTGTTTTCAAATCTGCGGTAGAATACTATCCAAGTGAAAGTTTGCAAACACTTATGGAATATACAGCTCCATTAACTATAGCCAACAACACTCGGGCATGCACACCTGACGGTGTGTGATGAGTCGTGCTTAATAAGTCCACCGTCCACATTGGTCACGATACTAAACTATACTCACAAGATAATTCCTATCTCTCTACCTAGCACGCTTTCCCCCTCCACGCTTTATTTAAGGCGGCTCGTCGGTGACAAAACTAGTCGAAATCGTAACGTGAAAAAATATCATGAAACTTGTCATGATATTTTCTAAATACTATGTTTCAATCAAATTTTCGAGTTTCGACAGATTTCCTGTGACATTTATAATGAATTATTTTATAAATAAATTCTCAGCTGACAAAAGTATTTCGAGATTTGCAGACACGATGACTTTCGCGATTGAATTTCTCAGGCGAATCTCTGGCAGGACACAATTTTTTGAATGACATTATCAAGTTCACGATTTCATATTTTTAATTCTCAAAATTTGAATAAAATCTCTCGTCTTTATCAAAAGGTATCATGTCACTTCCGGTAAAAATGGAATAAACTGTCATAAGGATCATGTCAAAATAGAACATTTTAAATTACTCGTTCGCATTTATTTGCCTGGCAACATACGCTGAAATTTTGAGCGAGTGTTCATTGCATCTGAACCTCCTGAAGTTTCATTCCTATCACTGGTTTTTCAACTTACTGCTGAGCCGCCTTAATTTTCCCGTTATCTCGTCGTCCTACTCTTTCTATTCATATTATTGGTAACGGAGTCTCTGCCAGAGAATCTCGTACAATATTACGTTACATGCAAAATGCTTACTACAATAACACGATAGGACTGCGTGATGCGCTCTTTTTTAAAATGCCTGCAATTCTGTACCTTTATCGCATTTGATTATTTAGGAATTTTTTTTTTTAACAAGTATGGAAAATAATTAATTTTTCATGGTTTTTCGTGAAGAATAATCAGTGCCTGAGTTTTGATGAATCATTCGTAAAAAGTCCATACTATTTTGATGCCCGGCTCTTCATTGAAAAAAGTGTTTTTTCTTTTATTTTGTTATTTAAAATCAATAATTATGATAGCGAGAGGAAATTATGACATTTGAATAGTGAAAACCTTTCATTTCGATTTCATGTCTTCGCATTGGAACCTGCAAATTCACGACGATGTGGCCTGAACCTTGATTTTTGTTGAAAAGTTTCTTTATTTTCGGACCAACGTGGAACTCGGTAGTAAAAATTCTCAATGGCAATTTATCGAGAAATTGTCGTGACGGGAAGCGTCCGACGATAAGATTATCGCATCTGCGAGCGACCGATATCGCTACTCTAGAGTCACATTGGCTGAGCTGGAAGAATCTAAACTGCAATAAATACAATATAGTTAAATAAAGGTGCGACGATAATGATGGACATTAAAAAAAAAAAAACGATTTTCGCAATTCATAAATAAATATCACGTCAAAAATCAAAAATTCGTCGTTCGAGATTTTTTTGACACTTTGATAAAATATTTCCGCCACGATCCCGGATATGAACCAATTTACGTGACAGCATTATTCTCGAATATTGCGACGTTCAAAACGATGAGACGACTGCGACGTTATTTTGATCAGAATATGAAAATTTTTGCCTATCCATGAGTGAACTTGTAATATCCATAAATAAATAATGTACTTTATCATTTTTATGCTGAACACATCGATACACCATGTGGACGTAAAACCTATGCTGATGGATACTCGATGTGTATTTTTTTTCAATTTTGAACTATCGATTTATACTTGGGTCTCTCGTACACACTAAAGCAGAATGCTGTTTCGATAGTATGTGCTTTTAACGAGCAATGTCGATGCCCGATACCTCACCATCACCATAAACTGTTATCGAGAGCATTGGTCAGGCCCATCAACCAATACTTCTGCAAATCGATATTAATCTCTGTCTCCCTCTCCTTCTCTCTAGCTCGAGCTCCCACTCACTGATGCACAATCCCCACCGCTCTGTCCTACTATCCGTCTCGTTCGCTCTTCTGCGTTCTGTCACGTCATTCGGGAGCTCGAATTTAATTGAACTTAACGCCCACCGAATGATAACGATTGATATTCCCACAGCGTCAAAAAGTCGATATAGTCCGATGTAAAATAGCGTTTATTTTTTTAATTGCAACTCTAAAAATGTTAAGACTGCAGCCAAATAAATGCGTGACATTCGTTCGGGGAATACACAGAATTCGGACTTGCAACTTAATAGATTGGATTTTGCCCTAAATTTTCTTTAAGCATTTCCACAACCTGCGACTGTTTATTTTATTTTTTTCAATTTCGTGTTCGTTTCATGAAAAAATGACAAATAATTGTTTTTTATTCGTACTGCGTATGAATTTTAATCCTTCGTCTGTCCCTGTGAAGAGAGAGAAAAGAAAAAATGGAACTTTTGTGAAATTGTTGAATTTTTCACGATAAATATTTAGTCATCGGATCGCTCGAAAAAAATCGAAATATGGAAATACAGATCAGTTTAGCGATTACCATAAGCCCGACAGAGTAATGAATTGCTGGGCATAGTTCACGGCTCTGCGAAGAACACGATGGTCCACTTTAGAAATCGTAATCATAAGTGAACTCATTTAGATTTTTTGTAATTTGATTCCGATGCATAAATGCCATAACTGCCTGGAGGCTGAGTAAGGGACATTCATAACATAGTCAATGGAGCTTTTCGTTGCGGACTCCGTTTTGGAGAAGTATCATTTCGTAATCTATATGTGTAGTGAGCTTTCGACTGGCTCGTTCGAGCTTTCCTCTTCTCGGTCTGTCTCTCTCATGTTTGGAGAGATATACGTCGGTCGTCTCTCTCGGTCTCTCGTGTATATGGGAGATTATGTTAAGCGATGCGTGATCGGACACCACAGTCCACGTTAAGCCAGGCGTGACAGAGATACTGCTCAGTGACGTTGTTATATCGTGACGTCGGGGTGTATGTACTCGAAGAGGGTGGCAGCTCCAAGTTGGGGGTTGGAGGGAGGAGGAGCAAGAGGGTTGAAGAGTCCCAAGGGTATGAGGAAGGTGGACGGCAGGAGGAATGGCCTGGGAATATTGAAGCAGAACGAGTTTGTTAGCGTTGCTTCGAAGCGAAGGGTTAAGTTTCTTCCAGATTTCGAAAGCCAAGCAAAACAGTTCTCGAAACATTATTTACTCAACGTCTTCGCTTGACCCGAGTTTCGCGGTTAGAGACTTATAACTTGATGTTGTTCTCATACGTGATCAGCTGAGAATCAACTCCCGCAGCGAATCCGACCAAATGTGATCATTAGGATATCGACCTTGCTCGAATGTCCGGTCACGTATATATCGCGACCTCACTGGACGCCCCACGTATTCGATGACGAAGCACCTGTGAATTTTATCGAGCGACGATAGAGTCGCAACTACCGAAATTGTTAGGCGAGGAATTAGGGAAAAGCAGAGAGCGAGGGAGAGAGAGGACGAAGCAATGAGAAATCAGAACTCCCGACTCGTGTGTCACGTGCATTGCGATTAATAAGCACAAAATGTCGCAACCGGTGCGCGATAACTAAATATATTTGTACACGTACACACTAAATGAACACCACATGTAAATACACAAATGGGCAACTTCCCAATTGTGGGGTAAAATGGACAAAATCGTTCTCATTCTCTTTACCTTTCCTAATCAGACGATTAACGCGAGAAATTAACAAAAAGTCATTCTGATTCGGACACTTTTCCAAATTACTTGACAAGAATCATTATCGCATATAAATATTTCGAAGAAGAATCACGCGATGCGTTTTGTTTCTGGGTCAAAAATATTCTCTTCGTGTTTTTTGTTTTTTTATTTTTTTTGCCCATCAGCCAGGAAACTGGCAAAAAAAATCAATCGACAAAAAGCACGCGCTCCAGTTTGCATTTTTCCATTGTTCGGAACTGATTCTACGTGCAGTATTCGGAGGAATTGTCAGGGTTTCATTTTGCCCCACGTTTTCTATTCCCTTACATCGAAAAGACAGACACATTCGTTCCAGCGTCTGTGTACAAGGATTAATATTATGAATATATATAATTATATAGGTTGTGAGTTCCGTATGATACAACAATGCGAATTGTACTGTCGACGACTCTAATGTGTTACGAAACCGCGTCGATGCATTTGTATACATGGTTAAATGCACGTGCGTTGGTATGCACGCGATTCTCGTGCGGTAGTCATGGCAACACGATTTACAGGCGAGCAATTTGATTTGAACGTCATCGGTGCGAGATTTTGGATTTAACTCGACGTAGATCCGCACGTACATTTATCTCTGGGCGTATGTGTTCGGCAGCGTATGTATTGGAGCTCACACGATAACGCAACGCGTAAAGTTAATCGAGGCTACTAATCGAGGTATCAGTCGTAGGTGTGCGGTTTCCGCTATAATTCAACAAATTTGTACACGTCACTAAAAAAAAAAAAAAATACTGAGACCACAGGTTTTCGTATAAATTGGAGAATATTTCATTTCGTTCGTACAATCGCATTTCCGAGTCTTTTTATGAAATATTTGCTCTCGCGTTGATTCGTTTCCGGGAAGAATTTTTCTAGACCGATCATCAGTTTCCATTCGTACTATAAACTTTTCGAATGATCGTCAAAATTGACTGCAATTGGAGGGACTTTTTCTAAAAATTTGATTTAGAAAAAAAACAGATCGATTCACGATAACGAGATAAGAATTTTCCTTGATTTTTCGTGACGTATTCTCGCTCTCGTGAACAGCAATAAATAATTTAGTTGTTTTTGACGTGGACAGTAAAGCTATTGAATTTTCTGTGAGCCCGAACCGCATCCATGCATGTCACAAATCGTACGTGCAATTTTGGCCTTTATAATGCAGGGGACAGCCGTATGAGGGTATTACGAGGGAAAATGGCGTGGGAATAACACGCTTTCGAGCGGAGTGAGATTTTGCGCGGAAATTAAAGTCCTGGGAGGTAAAAGATCATAGCGCAGGGAAATTTGACACAGCGGAGTGTAAAAGAGAGGGAGAAAATTAGAGTAAGCGAAAGCTGAATGCATGACACCTAACGGAATTGGATATCACATTCGATTTCAAATATCAAATCAAAACGAGGAATTCTCCATCAAGGAACGACGTTATTCAAAGCGTGCACAATTTTTTATTGTTTCGCAAAACATTCTTCAGATCGTAACAGCAGCAAAAACGTACTAAAGTTTTTCGCACTGTGTCCAAAGATTTTTTTTGCTCCAGGGAATGAAAAACGTTTCAAATTCTTCGTTGTTGGTAATTCAACAGAAAAAAGATGGTAATTTACGAAAGATCGAGTGTGGGACATAAAAATTGAAAATTATCATCTCAACGTTCCATTCCCTTTGGAATCTCGACCTCGTCGAGCCACAAACTCGCGGTACTCATGAAAACTCCATCGGAATAATGATTCTTTTTGATGAAAATAAATCGAAGAATAATTTGATAAGACAAATGATCTTCGTTCCACGAGGAGACACGCGAACGACAGAGGGAGGTAGCGACTTTTTGTGCACATGTTAAAATGATCGATTGTGACATTTGATGGGGATGATATGATTGATTGTCGCAGTTTTTTAATTTCGTTGAAAATAAAAACGAACGAAATGGTGAGAAAAACGTGATATTTATTTGCCGATTCTGTGGAGCCTGGAGATTAAGTTGGTTCCCAGAAATCTGTAAGAAAATGAATAAATTTCATAACTTCTCTACTTAATTTTTCAATTGCATATTCAATTGTGTAAATTACGTAAATAATGCCGATAATGTCGACGAGCCCTTAACGAAAGCTGCATGCATGCCGTGACTCGAGAAAAACATCAAAATGCAGCAATTTTACGACGAGCATATGAAAATGTGTCGGTGTCGGAGAGAAAAAAATAAACTGTGGAAAAAAAAGTCGTAAAACCCCATGACGAATGAAACCAGAAAAGAAAATAGATTGTTACTCGAAAGTTTTCCACTCCGGCATACGGGTCGCAGATGAACGGCAACCAAAAATAAAAAGAACAAAAAAATTGATTCAATAAAAAAAAATAAAAGAAAATTCATTGCGATGACTGAGCACGTGCGGAAAAATTGAACTAAATTAAATTCGATATTACGTAAGTTTCTAACAGCCAGATGAATGAAGTGACAGTTTGGTCATGTGGCATTGATTTAGGTCAAAGAAGAAAAAACAAATCTCGGATCATAAGTCACGTATACGTGAAAACAAGTTGAAAGTATTATCGCTTACTTTTAATGTATTTATGGTATCGAAATTTCCATGAGAGAAGTGTGGGGAGAAGAAAAAAATTAGCATTGAATTGTATCGAAAGGCACAAAGTTCGTATGAAATTCAGACCCAAAAGACCGAGAAAATAAAAACCACAATGCCAGGTAAAAAATAAAAAGAAACACGTAGATAACAAAAAAAAAGAATGAAGAGAACGAAAAAGCTTTTCGATGCTCAAAAAAAGTAACAATTATAAATTTTAATACTTTCTAACATCAGAAGGCAAGTCTGATCGAAGAAAACTGAGCTTTCCTTGCCGGAGGTTCGTAGGTAAATAATAATGGCGGTGGTTATACGACGTACGTGACAAAAGAGTCGAAGTAACCTCTTGCAGCATCTTGAAGCATGTAGAGCGAAGAGTCAAGCACAACATCGAGCATGAATCTCAAAACCCCGGATACATTTATCTAATTATAGTGATAAAATGACTAATTGAATAAAAATAACAATAGTGTTTAAAATAAGTAAGAAAAGAAAAAAACACAATGAAGAGGAATACCATTAGCTATAATATTTAATGATGATACTAAGTCTAACGACCTCGAATGAGATAATAAAAATAAAATAAAAGAAAATTGTAAATAGCTCAATGTATAAAATTCGTTTTGTTTACATGTAAAAATATTATCTATACGTTACAATGATACGATTCGTTAATAAACAATGTGTATGCCTGTGTGTGTACGTGTATAAATTAAATCTCGAAAAAGCAGCTTGAATGCTTGATTGAGAGGAAAAATAAAAAACATGAATTTGTTGAAATAAATATGGGAAATGAAGCTGCGTAATGAAAAATAAAGAAATTGGAAGAAAGGCTCGTAATTGCTTGGATTCGTAGCATGGATATTTCAGCTGGTGGTTGTCCGAGAAGATTCGATTATAAATAATTGAGTCGCTATTAGCATTGACATGATGAATAGCATTGTAAATAATGAATTATTAAATGTCGTAACATAAAGGAGTGTAAGTATGTGTGACAGTGTACGCTTATTTTCTTTCGCGCGTGGGAAGTGCCAAATATTATGATATATGTGAGTTAGCTCCATTTTCCCTGCATGAAATATAATTAATAATTAATACGCGATGATCACGAATGCAAGAGGAAAAGAGGTCGGAAAAATGGGGGAGTGAGAGAGACAGAGCGTTTGGGAGAAATTTTCCGACACCGAATATCGGCCTCGACGCTCACAGAGAATCGTCCGGTTTAATACAATTATTAATAGCACGAGAAATCCAGGCGTGATATCCACCAATGATTATTTCAATGCAAAACACAATCCTCGTACTCCCGACGACAAGAAGCATTGTCAAAATTTACTCTCGAACCGACGTGTTTCACAGACCGAAAATTTCGCTTGTTTCCAGTTTGTCCGGATGCCCTTAAACCGCCGCATCATTCTCATTCGCAATACAAAAAAAAATAACAGACCGCCGTTCAAAATAAAAAGAGAACAAAAAATTTCCATTAATTACGAAGAAGATCAAAAATTGTCTATTGGAAACGATGACATTTCTATTTGTTGATAAAAAAAATTTCATTCGTTAATTGACACTTTATCCTGCTGTTTCGTGCAATTACCTTTTCGCTTTAATCCACCGAACAGAGCAAATAAATAAATTGATGGTAAAGTCCGCTTCGTTCGATTATTGTCACTCGGTAGATTGTTTTTAAGTCCTCAACGAATTTATCATTGAAAATGTTAACAAAATGTTACTCGTTTCCTTCGACACGAAGGCACGATTCGACACTTACAATTAGAACGAATAACAAAAATCATAAATAAACGAACAAATAAATTTATTCATTCAACTAGATTCATATTAATTTGTTTATTTATTTGTATATACATAAGAATATTAATATAAATAGTTAAATATATACACATATATATTGACTTGCGACCATTACATCAGTCCAACTCGTTCGTAACTCTGAATCATCTTTAAATTTGCAACAATGAGCGAAAATTCATTACGAACGTTTGGCTAATTTAATGATTCGGAAGTTCGTATTACGTTCCTGTACATAAGTGTATACCATAAGCGAGAACAACGCTACATAACATAATCCGTTTAGATGTTTATGCCACGACGAACAAGTGATAATTGGACAAATGGAATAAGTGCAAAAATTCTGTGCAATTATTTTGCTTCAATTTTCTTTCCCACGAGCGAATATTTCGAGAATACGAACGTAACGAACGACACATTCGATCTCATAATCTCTCATCTACGGAATAATAATTGCTACCGCCGTGATGAAAGAAATCTTTGAGGAATAGACTCAAAGGCAGAACGACGTAATTGATATTCAGAAAAAAAAACACGCATTTATTCGTACATTTATATAATTTATTGAATAGAAACTTTGGTTGGTAATTTATTTCGTTCTCGTCTGGAAATCGAATCGCCTGTAAATGCCACAACGGAAAAAAATAGAGAGATGAAGAAAAAAACGTGTGAAAGAGAAAATAATAATAAAAAAAAAACCCTTGAATGAGACGCAGCAACTTTTGGCTATGGGCGAAGAAAAATATCATTCGCTTTTAATGTGTGCGTGTGATAATAACAAGAAAAAAAATCAAACCTCTTAAGATAGCAATCTCCTATGTCGCTACGTTTCACTGTGTAATTACTCGTATTATATATTATGAATAATGCATCAAATTCGATTTGTAAAGAAACTCGAAAAAAATACAGAAATAAGAAAAGATTTGAAAAAAAAAAAACAAACATCCTTACGTTCGATTGTTTCATTACCCTTTTATTTCAGAGTCGAAAAAAATTCAGGCAGAATAATCGTCACGCGTTCGTGAGGTGTGGTTTTTTCATTGTTTCAAATTTTTCCTCAAACACTCGATCCACGATATTAAAAATAGCTGCGTATTGTCAATCAACGTCGAGGATCCGGGCCTGCGATTGACGTTCGAACGAGGTAAGTGAAAATTGAAAATAATGTTCTTTTGAATTGTCTTCGTTACCAATGGACAATCGATACATTGGATACAGTCGAAACTGCAACAGGGAGTCGCAAGCCCAAAAAGAAAAAGGCCATTCACAAAATATTCGAATCAGAGGAGCATTCACAATCCAGGAGTTTATCGTCAGATAAAAAGCCCGAGAATTCCTTTCGAATGAAATTGAACTGAATGCTTCCAGTGTCTGGTAAAAATAACGAAAAAGAAAAAAAACGACAAATTAGATTCGGCGATATTCGACGATGTGTAAAAAGGGAGGAAAACATTTCGCAAACAAGTCGCGATAAAAGTGTCGAGGATAGAATGAGAGAGGGAACTTCTATCGTCGGTAGAGTTTTTTTTTATTGTCATTATTTTTTGCACCTGAGCAGTTGGCTGAAGAAACGTCAGTTCAGAAGCGAAAGGTCGTCTCCAAGACGATATATTTTTATATAAGAAAATTACGTGTATATAGAAGATTCAAAGAACTTCCAAGACCCGCTTGATCGCGACAGCTCACCCCTTTTTTCCCTCACTTTTCTTTATTTCCTTCTCTCAGTGTTGCCCGCCGCTGCGCTCACGGTGCGCGAGCTCTTTGACTCCTTTGACTCAGTGGAAAAAGTCTGCTCTCTCGTCGATCGAAGTAGGCCGTGAGGAACAGCATCCTTTCGTAGCTTCTCAGACCACCGATGACTTCCATGTGCGAGTTGATCGTGGGAGAGGCTTCTCGTAAAATATACATATATTTTATTTTCTGCATATATATATATAGAGCAATCCAGATATGAGAATGTTCGATCGTCCCGAATAGAATGACTGTGCACACTCCCAAAGGATTCGGGTCTCGAAGAAATTTGAATAATTTCCGACACATAGATATATACGTGTGTGTATGCGAACGTGTGTGTATATCGAACGTTGGATCAAACGAGGTCGAGCATGGGCAAGCAATTGATTTCACATGCCGCCTCTGTCCATTATCCCGGTTTGCCATTTCGCGAATCGTATCCATATCCATTGCTGCCTTACGTAGTTTCTTGCACAAACGTCAATTCGCGTGAATCCTATAAATATAGATCGCAGTGTACAATTCCGTAATATCGAGGAAGGCTTGGTTCTTTATTTCCATTAGACACGCACCTTCCCCCTCGCCATAAAAGATGCTGTTGCAAAAAGTCAGAAAGAAATAACAATCTGACTCACATATCCGTTCGTTCGAACCCTCACGATATCGAGAAAATGGGATTCTTTTTTTTTTTACAACTATCTTAAGGGGCTGTTGCCACGATATTTATTTTTCTTCTTTATTTGTTTATTATGTGTTGCTGTCTCTTTGCTCATCACTGAAGCATACTTCCCACACGTTTATACGTTTTTAATCAACAAAATGTCAAAACACGTTGGAGCACGATGATGCAAAAGTTTCATTATCCTACTCGTGCTTGAACCCTCCAACGTTTAGAGCTTTTTCCCGGATGGCGAACGATCGAGAATTCACAAGCACTTGAATCCCCAAAAAATGGTCGGACGTCGAAACTAACCTCACGAAAAAATATTACAACGTTTTTTCGATCTGATTGAGTTCGAAGAGATTCTCACAGTTGGGAAAAAATACTGGAGCTCGCGCCGATAAGCAATATTAGAGAATGCGGTAGAAAAGTTGATAAATAAATGTGAAAATTGCTGAAACGCCGATGAGCGACTGAAAACAAAGTATCGATTTTATAAAAAAACAAAAAAAAATAATATTTGCTGATTATTTGATGATCAAAATTTTTATCGTCAATTTAGAAACTTTGTCGAGTCAGGAACGAACAATGAACTCGTCCATTCTCCGGTTAGTCGAGTCCCTAACAAATTGTGATACATTTTCTCTCGCACAACTGCAGAATTTTAACGAATTCGTAGAAATTTTGAATTTTTTTGAAAAATCGGAGTTCGACGACGGGTTCACGTGCATGTAAAGTTTTTCATTCTATAGAGATATATCGGAAGCGGTGCAATACAAAAGGTGGAGAACTGAGAAGGAATTTAATATCGAGGCTGTTTGTAAAAGCGAGTGTGAAAAAGAAAAGAGAACGATCGGAACGGGGTAATATTGACGCAACGTCATAACGTGTAATCGTATCGGGCAAATATTGTGACAGCATTTTGTTTGGCGAGAGTTGAGAGGGGCTCTGTGCTAACCCTGTTGAGGATGAGAGGCTAGAATGGGAAAATCGTGACCTGCAATAACATATTCCTGTATCAATTTCCCCGGGTATTCGCCTCGATAAAGCGTGTATGCACCACTCATTTTGGACGCAACGTGCAACCAGTGTTTGCACATTTCTAAGGGTAGATTTTCGAGTGCGTATACGAGCTCGAAATTTCCACGCAACGATTTGTCAGTTACGCGGAAAATTATACATCAACCAATGTCTGGCTGAAGAGGCTGACAACGAGCCTCTGACTCTCGCGATTTCGTGCAACTTGAGCCTCTCTGTGTCTCAGCTATTATATGACGAGCGAGCCATCATCCATTATTCAAGACATTTTATTAATTAATGTTCCCTCGTTATTCGTCGAGGGATGTTGCCACAGATCGTGCTAAAAAAACTCAAATTATTCTGTATTTTTTAACATTTTGTACATTTTTTAAATATTATTTAATTTTTCTCCATTCCCACCATTTTTTTTGCTGTGTGTAAATTGTGTGGGTTACATCTGTCGTTCTCTGCCTCGAAATATACGGTTCACAGATGCTTGTGAAAAATTATTGAATTCCCAACCGACAGTAAAAACATTCATACTCTGTTATCCATTTTGCAATATTTTTGAGAATCCAAAATTGGAAAGAAAACATTCGAGTTGCTCTGATCAGAGCGATTTCCATCCTGTCGTCATTACTCTTATGTTTATTAATTTTTTTTCGTCGACAGTTATGAGTCGATGCAGTTGTGAACTCCATTCCATCCAGTCGCACGAGTTTTCACGAAATACATGACTTGATTAAATTTTTCGATGACGCAGAAAAATTCATGTTCGAATTCCATTCACTTTTTTTTCTCGTTCTGTTATTTGACTCCAGTGTGAATTTGAACAAAACAAACGACGATCGATGTTAAAATTGGACTTCTCAGCAAAGGGATTAATAAACGAAATGAATATTCGTGGAACGTTTTCAATAATAATCTACGAGGTACACTCGGAAATCACACAATGGCAATTAACGAATTTTCATGATTAAATTTACATTCGAAGTTGTTAATCCAGCGTTCGAATTAAATGTGAAAAACTATAAAACACGTGATGAAGAGAGTAAAGAATGAGAGTGAAAAAAATAGAGATCTTTTCCCTGAATTGCATTCGCGTGTCTCAATTTCACGAAACCGTTCATTGTTCCGACACAAAAGAAATATTTCATTCCTATCACAATATATTTTGCAATGTTTTTATTCCGTTGAAATTCGACGGTCAGAAATGATTCCCATCGTGCTTTGTTGAAACTTGAAACTGATTGGCGTATCTGGATTTTGGTTACTCAAACAATTGAAGCTCGGGAAAGCCCGGAGGTCGAGTAATTACGAAAAGAAAATTGCTAATAACGAAGGAACCAAACATTTCGTGTATCGACGTTGTTTATCGGAGATTGTTGTCGTTGGATCATCGATCCCTCATTAACGAGCAAGAGTTTGTAAAAAAAAAAAACTGTCTATGGATCGTTCTTGGCTGAAAATGTTCGCTGCTTCCGATTGAACTGGACGATCGCTCATTGCAAAGCCTCGAGCAACAGTAACACGCTTTGTGCAATCATTCAATTTCCGGTTAACCTTTTGGTTAACCTCTTTTCATCTCTTAACAACACTTGAAGACTCAGCAGCGTGGGACAATGATTAAAATTCAACCGAAACGCGAATCATAGAAAAATATAACGATGGAAAAAATGGAGAGAAATATCTGGGGTCAATGAATGCTTTTGAGAGGTTGTCAAAGAGCTTTAACAAGCGAGCATTCCTGTACACACGCATATTCGAAACCTCCATATTTGTATACACCCTACTGCGTAGATATATAAATATATACGCGCACATATTTACTATAAATATTTCCAGTAGACTAAACCAACACCCTCCTAGCAAACTTATGAATATGTTATCGAGCCCTGTCCTTTGAACAGATTCCCTCCCAATTCTCTGGCATTTCCACGCACAGAGAAATATTTATAGGCTCCCACGCGAAAATAATTAAAAATACATCAATCAATGTGACAAAGAATAGTTCAACTTTTTCAACTGAATACAACCTCGAATAGGAAAATGCCTGAAACGTAAGACTTGACGAAAATACATCGATTTTTAAAATCGTTCAATTTCACAATGAGAGTAAAAAGAAAAAGGAAAGTAAAAAGGAAATTTCTTATTATTCTTTTTTGCAACGTTCTCAGTGACCGATTTTTCACTCGATCAGAAAGATGAAATATTTCACTTGGCCAGGCGGAGGGGCGAGGGGCTGTCGCGAGCAGATAACTGCAACATTTTCGATTCCTGAATCGCAGGGGTCGGAGTGATAAACAATAACGCCATTGGTTTTTTTTATCTGCTGCAATAAATTCAGTATTTTTTAGGATTGCGCGGATAAGAGAAGAAAACGCGTTATTTTTCCGTTTTTTTTTACTCCAGACTAAAAAATGAAGCATCGATTGATCAAAGGGTCAACAATTATTCAGGGATTTTGGAAAAAAAAATTCCGCTGGAAAAATCCTCTATAAAGTTGATGTATTGATTGCCGAAAAAAAATCGACCTCCGGCACGCCCTTTTGCTGCTCCCGCCACTACATCATAAAGGTATTTCATTTTTTTTCACTAGTCTTTCGATTCATGAGAATAAAAATGAAAAATGATGAAAAAGGCTCGCCAAAGAAAAGCTCGTACCTTCTCTCGGGTACGTTTCGTTGGAGCTGTGCTCCCAACTACCTCCGGCATAATGACTATGCATACGACCCACGACCCCAAAGGATTTCATATAAATGATAATGTACGGTGGCTGTCCGTTAGTTTGAGGATTTGCTGCTCCCTTTTTACTCGATTTCTTCCTCGAGCATTCCCCACGCTATAGTTCAAAGGAATTACAAATTTCAACAGGTCGTGATTGGCCGCGCGCAAAATCGACTGAAAAAATAAAACAGCGACAAATGGCACCATCGGAAAGGACAGAAAGTACAGAACGAAAATAAAGGCAACGAGAACGTAACAAAATGAAATATTTGTCGAGACAAAACACTCCATGCTATTAATGCAAAATTTATTTCAAAAATCACCATTAAATGAAGAAGAATTTGCTGAACAACTCGAAACGTAAGAAATCAGATTATCGTCAACGAGTTAAAATATAGAAAAGAGCAAATTGAGGCACTAAAGCTTCTCATTGGGAAATTGAGCGCCGGTTTAATTTCCAGACAAGAACGAAATGAATTATGGACGAAGAATTCAAATTTTATAAAACATTTGAGTAAATGCTCGAATACTTGTTCTTTTTGTTTCAATATCGGTCTCGGCTTTCTCCCTTAATGATTATTATACTTCTTGAGAAGATTTTAGCAGAACAAAATTACCAGAGTCAAAAATGAAAGAATAAATTTCTGAAAATATCGATCAGAATATTACATCGTTGAATTTAACATTCAATAGTTGATGATCCTCCAAATAAATCGCGATTTAATTTTTTCTAGATTACGAAACGTGCTGCAATGAGAATTAATTATCCACTTATTTAATTATTTGATTCAACTCTGCACAGAAAGATTGTAAAAATTTTATTCTCTTCTCGCCCTTGTAGGGCATGCAGTTATTTTTCCTTGAAAGGATTCAATAATTCTCTTAACGTCGTCTCTTCCATATTCGAAAACTAGAGCACCAAAGAAAAAATACGAGCATCGATAAAGGGAACATGACTAAATATGAATTTTTGTATTTTCGTGCGTCATTTCGTAATTATTAGTGTAGAAGGAAGTGAGTGATTGAGTGGAAAAGTTTCATGCTGCCGAGAGGGGTGTCTTCGTCAGTTGATATTCACTTCCGGCAGCGTCCTCGATCTTTCCCAATAGAGATCCGGAGACTCCAAGATCTTTATTAAGGTCACTGATAGGATTAGGCTGCGAGAAAGTTCCATAGCCGAGACGAGACATATTTAAAAATCGATACCCACGACACGTATATTGATAAATAAAACACAAGATTTTTTTATTTACCTGAGTGACTGACTGAGCCAGCAATTAAATTGCAAATTAAGATGAACGATCGAAAATTGATTGAAGCAACTATATAATTCAACACTTCGTCTGTAAACCTGGGTCATTCGTGTTCGTGCGATTACGAAGGATGTTCTATTTATTGGATCAAACATGGACGAAAAAAATGATTTTTCTACAATTTTATGATTGAAATTCCAAGTTGAAGATTTTTAAACAGTGACGGGCATTTTTTCACAATTTTTGGAAGGTAACAACGGGCTGAAAGAACGGTGTGTCCAGATTTACAGACGAAACGTGCGAAAAAAACGTTTACAGAGAAAACTTTAAATGTCCATCCCTGCCTTTAATAAAATTTTCGAAAAAGAGTTCATTATGAACATTGAATGATTTTCGAGGTTAGGAAACAAATGAGTTAACAAAAATGATCAGATTTTTCTTATTTTTGGATCGGAGGATATTAATCATTATAATTACAATGAAGGGATCAGAGGAATCGTTAATTATGTTTGATATAATTAACGATCGATCGACTAGAAGGTGGAAAAATATATCCGAGGCGAGAAAAATTAATGATACGAAGTTCAATAAGAATTTTAACGTGATGGAAGTTGCCAATATAGTTTCTTAAGCTGTCTGATAAAAGACGCAGTTTAATGACCGTATGAAACATGTTTTTTTTTCCTTTTTGAAAGAAACTTTAGAATGGCGTCTCATTAAGAAAGTTCGGAGGAGGCAGCTACTTGTGGGTGACACGAGGTCAATTAAGGTCACTGATAACACGATTTTACGATCATAAAATAACTTTCTACCTGATGGACTACCTCCTGGTAACTCTCTTTGCAATAAAAATCTTTCGAGGGCCCTTAACAACTGACCCCAGAATACTTTTAAATATTTATTCCATACTTCGTTTTCCTTCTTGCACAATCTCGTCCACTCCATTGTTATCGAACGAAGAAACAAAAAACGAGCCTCAAGACGTTCAGAATATTCTCCCCGCAAGCCCTCGTGAAGGTGCCCGTCGATTGCGGGTCTGGCTGAATTTTTATTCGCTTTTTTCGAAAAAAAATCGATTCAAAAACTTCGACCCCGAGATGCCGGATCAACGAAACGCGTTTTCGTAGTTCTCTCGTAGTTCCTTCCATTCCGAAAGGAACAGTAGCCAAGATCACGTTCAATGAATTTGCAAATTCATGCAACAAAAATTGACGCATTCGTGTTTCAATTAATGGTCCAGACGGATACTCGGTTGGGTACCGAATGCTGGAGCGAGACTGTCGTTAACGTCATGGGACGGTCTTACAATAGAAACAATTGAAATTAATTGAAATAATAAATAAAAATGGATACGTGAATAATTTGATAGTCGTTAATGAAATTTGAGTTGATCGTGTTAACTTACAAACGTCTATATAAATTGGCGTTTTAAACGAGCAAATTTTCCTATCACAATTTATTTTTCGCCAAGATTTAATAACGCGTCATACTGCGGATACCATTAATCGTCAGAAATTCTCTCACGTAAAAGCCTTTCCGTACATATTGCAGTACAGAGAATAATACAGAAAATCGAGTACAACGACGAAAAGTGCCCGAGGTCACGAATTGATATCGTTCGAAATTTAATTACATTCCCTCGATGTACACATCCACTTATGAATATTTATTATATTTGTACTGTGCGTACGATACATCTACGAATATTCGAATACATTTATATTTAATGGTTGAATATTCCATGCCAACTCACTTCGCCTTCGTTTACATTTTTACTTAAATTTTCCTCCTTTTATTTTTGCCCCCACCTTCGTTCGTTCGTTCTTATCAATTCGTCGCAATGTCGAACAATAAAAAGATAAAAGCGAAGCAACGATCCGAGATTAAAAAAAAAAACTCAAAACAAAAAAAAATAACACTAACCCTAGAAAACTAATTGAAAAAACATCGAGGCTTTGAAATTCGGGGAAAAATAATCGCTTGGGAATAAATTTTAAAAATCGTTCTAATTTATTTCAAGACGTGTAAATTTTACGTAATGAGAGTTCGAATGCTCAGTTTCCAAAGCATGTCACATCGTTTACTTGGAATGATTCCAATCGCGATATCAACCTGTGAATCATCGACGTTGACGAATTTCGTTTAGTTGACAGGATTGTTATCAAAATAAGCAAAGAGACGAGCGTTTATCGGTGGTGCGTGTTCCCGTAGGGCAAGGTAAACAAATGAGGCTCGCAGGTCGAAAAGGGCAATTGAGCGGCGGGTAGAGAGTGAGTCGTTAAGCAGCCCTCGCACGAGGAGAACGACGTCGAATGTGCAGCTGATAGTACGAAAAAGGGAGAGTTCAATTAGCGTTTCTTATATAACGTGAAAATATCAAGGGAGAAAAAAGCTTAAAAGGATTTAAGTTGTACATTTTGAATTTATGATTAAACGGTAATTAAGCAGCTTACGATCCATGCTTCCTTGGAGATTTACTGTCCAGTGAATACAGGGCTATAGTTTTGTACACAAATATACAAAAAAAAACACACAAACAATAAAACATAAAATCCAGAGTACATGAAAGCAGCGGAAGGGAAGCGCGATAAATTCGAATTAAAGTTTGGAACGAAGGGAATTACTTCCAATTTTCCGCGTCGTCGAATCGGCTTCGTTCGCGGTTACGTACCTAAAACAAATTGAATTATCAAAAGCTCGTTTCTCTGCATTCCATTGCTATTTGTATCGCTATACACGCGTGTATAAACCTTTTCCCAAATGCTCGCTATTTTCACACTTTGCTTAATCATAGATGGACACAATCCCGATTTAATCAGAGCGAACACGTTCCAAAATCATATACTATCGCATCACGCAGACGGTTGATCGCACGTACTCAATAAATATTCCGTTATCGTACGGATATCCACGTTTGCTCACATTTATATATTGGCTCTCGAGAAAACCGGAAAATCTTGCGAACGTCGAAAAAAAAATGCACTCGATCTGGAGTAGTGTCTGACTCGAAATTCTTACAAGAGAACGGAAAAGTATTCTCGATTTCTTCACTAACAACATATTTTTTCACGTTTCTCGTAAATTTTTTTCGTTTCATCAAATTTTTCCTACCAAGTTTTCCCCGAATGGGACTTTATCGTACACCATTACCTTCGTTTTCGAAAAACTAAAAAAATTGTGTGTAGTCAAAATTTTCATGGCATGCGAGAGGAACGTTTTAGGGCAAAGAGAAAATTCGAGTCGTTTCTGACCTCGTTGTAATGTTTGAGTTTCAAACAATTAATTGTTGGATTCTGGAGTGAGATTTATAAAAAACTTCGTTTCGATTGAAATTTCCATGAATGCAAAGTTTTCGAAAAAAAAAAAATTTATTTTACTATTTGTTTCCTGTCGCGTGGAATTTTTGGAAATAGGTCAACGTGCCATCAGAAATGAAGAAAATGTGAACACTTCGTTATAATGATACACGGTTTGTTTGACAAACGTGAAATTTTACAATTAACGACTAATTGGTCGGCGATGGATTCGATTGGATTTGCAAGAGGATCGAGCTCGCCTGCGCAGCTGCAAAGCTAAACTATGTGACCTGCCGCTTATGACATTCGCTCTCGAGTTTTTTTCTCCTTTTTCTCACTTTACTGTGAAAAGCTCACGCGGCGCGCTCGATGCAAAGTTAAGTATCGTATTTCCAGCTTTCTAATTACTAAACTGCGTGCTTCAAAATGTTTGCAGTAAATATCTCGTCGCGAAGAGTAGGTGGTTGAAAAATTCGCTTCAAAAATAAGCCTCGACCTACATTAACATACGAGATCGTGACATTTATCGTTCGCTTCACAATAAGCGAATAAATTCGCCATTATATTTCAATTTTATTCCCATAAACTTTCCCGATTACCATTTTTCAAAATTCTTTCAAATGCAACGATTCTTAATAAAAATATTTCTAAACGTTCCATTCGAAACATTGAAAAAAATAAATTTACGTAACTTTAATTTTTTTTTCCTCCAAAACGCACGATACATTTTTTGCCTGCGTTGCGAGAGAATCGAAGAAACATAAAGCGACTAAATATCTTCGAAGTTCGAGAGCCTGTAACACTCCGTGTCAGCCATAGCGATTTTTCCACGAACGTGCTACCGTCGATCTTAATTTCCATCAGGATGGAAAGTGTTGTAG